>CM060913.1:929991293-930586293 GCA_030737875.1 Allium sativum | reverse complement strand
TGTTTTCGATTTGGGGTAAATCTGCTTAGTTTTGTCCTATTGTTTCTGCTTATTTTGCTGCTGGGCCTTGTGAATTTGGTTTATAAGTGTAAATTATTCTTAGCTTTTATTTACTTGTTGAATCGAACATTATTTGCTGCATCTATAGTTGGGTAGGATTGAACAAGGATAAAAATGTGTGTGTGCTTGTGTGTGTATTTTTATTCTCAGTAATTGGTTAAGCTTGATAATATGCTAAATGCTAGTAACTCAATTTTGCGATACTGAAATTATCCACTGAGAACGATATGCATGATAAACGTGTTCACAAATGTTTCCTGAAAGTGGGTTTTGTACGATGTATTGTTTTAGCAAAATGTACGATCACTGTAATGTTTACGTTAACTAAATGAAGACATTTTGGTCAATGCTAGTCATCATCTAAACCTTCTTATAATTGTTCATGACAAGTTTTATAATATAGGATTCATCAACTACATAATAAATATGTAAATTTCCATCCTATCACCATTATCTTATTGCTCACCAGCAGGAGACTATTATTTGTAAGGATTATGTGCCACTTGCCATTCTTCTAACCATATAATCTGATTTACTTTTCTTAGTTCATAAATTTAAAAGAATATATTGTTGCCGTTTAATAAGTATTTAACTTTTCAACAGAAAACAATGCTCAGTTTCTTTGTCAGATAATACAGATGGTCCATCCCATTCAGATGCAATAAGAGCCATAAGTTTTGACACAAAGGGCAGATTTTTTGCATCCACTGGAGATGACAAGCTTGTCAAAGTTTGGAAGACAGATTCATGGCAGTGTATTCAGACTGTGTGGGTATCATATATTTCCATAATATGGTTATAAAATACACCCCCCCCCCCAAACGAGTTGTCCTCTTCATACAATCTCGTGGAAGCTCGTTTATTGGTTTATCAGGTGAAATTGTAGCCATGCTAACTGCTTTACACAAGTGATTGATCAACTTTTCTTAAACATTATGCAGGATATTTTATGTAAATTATTAGGTGGAGTTAATCAATCATTGCTATTCAACTATGTGATGAACATACCATTTTGAATATATATTTTGTCATACAAGCTAGTATGCAGAGTGCTCTTTTGCACCCTATTATCATGTATATGTTAGGGTTGCCTCACATGTTGTTATGGTAGAAATATCGGTTTGAATATAGTCCCACATCACGGAATATATCGAAGGAGTGAAGTGCAAATATGAGTTGGTAGACACGTAACAACAGGGATTCCTTTTGTTACAAGGATGCGTGCGTCTACTCATATGCGTGCATCTACTCATATGCGTGCATCTTATGTTGGTCTAGGGAGAGCTTTGTTCCGACATCACGGAATAAATTGAAGGAGTAAAGTACAAATATGAGTTGGTAGACACGTAACATCAGGGATTCCTTTTGTTACAAGGATGTGTGTGCTGACTCATATGTTTGCGCCTTATGCGGAAGGAAGGGGGGCTTTGTTTTGACTGTCGTTACATAACAGTATAAGATATTACGATCCAAACAAAAATGAGCATTATCCATGATAATACACGTTTGTCCATACACGATGCAAGATTGTAAAAATCGCTAGGCGGATGCTAGGCGGTAAGCATGACTTGAAGCTTAATCGCCCAGGCGGGGATTAATCGGAGTCAGGCGTTTTTGATAAGTTTATGTATTTCAGGCAAATTTTAGTATTTTTCTAATTAATTAACTGATTCACAATGAATTATCATGGATTTGGTTGATGTGCAAGTAACCGTGGACACCAAATCAAACTAAAAAAACAAACCAAAATAGACATATATACAAAACAAATTTGGAGAAAAAACACATTTATCCAGTGGCTCACAAGAAAAGAAAAGGAAACCGATCAACAACGACAAATGAGCAACACACACTACAAGCACAAAATAGCCAATACTGCCAGTATAACACAACAAACACCAACACAACACAACACAGAATCCAGGCCCCCTCCTAGCAGCCATGGATCTGAAGCTCCATAAAAGAGGAACAGGTCTCACGAACAACCCCTCATCACCACAGCCAGGGAGCCAAAACAACCACCCAACCTCGGTCCACCATCCCACCAAGCAAAATCCAAAACGCTGGCCGTCTTCAAGGGTTATCAAAGCCCTCGCCTAGGCGTGCCTAGGCTCCAAAAAGCCCTAGGCCCCAGCCTGGGGCTTTTTTTTACCTTCCAAGGCGCCTACGATGCATGAGGCGCCAAAAAGGCTCTAAAGTCACCAAGGCGCTCGCCTCGTGAAGCTCCAAAAAAGCGCGCCTTTTGTAACATTTGAGTAGATATTATTTTAGCATTTGATCCAATAGGAGCTCGAAATCCAATGTGGCTAGAAAAATGTGATCGGTTGGCTGTTGGATTAAAGCGTATTTTGTAAAAAAGCACTGCTTTTCTTTTGTCGATCGAAAGGCAAAAAAATACATTTTTTTTTTTTTTTTTTGTCGAACTATCCAAAAAAAGCATAGTTCGTGGAAGGCTTAAACTCTATCTAAGATTTTACGTAATGTTGTTTGTAATTTCTATATTTTAAGTATTGTGTTGCTTGTAGACTTGAGTTTGAATGACATTGTGCATTCTTAGTTTGATTTATGTTAATTGTATGATGTTTTGTTCTAATATTGCTGTTATATGCCCTTTTTGAAACAAAAATTGTGTTTTATTACGTTTTTTAAATGCAGTTTTTGAGTTGAAAACTGAAAAAGAATTGCCATTCAAGGCTCTTAAAAAAGCCCTAGGCGCAAAAAAGCCCTAGGCGAGGGCCTGGGGCCTTTTCGCCTTGACAGCTAAAGCAGAAATAGCAGCCCTGCTGAAACCAATAGCGAAGTCAGAAGGCAAGAAGAAATCGCCGGTCGATGACCGCCAGCATCGCCTCATTTGGATCCAACCAAAACCCAATCCTCAAAGACCTGAAAAAAAAAAAAAAACCTTCACCCACACCCTCTCTGCACATAATCACTTGAAACAAGCAATCCGACGCTTATAAAAGACATCAAGCCTAAAATGAAGCAAAGATGATGCCTATAAACCTGTTTATATGCCTAGAAAATACGGCAAGTCCATTCTAGGTGGACGATTGAAGGCCTAGGCAAAAATCTAAGCGGTAAGGCTAGCCTAGTGCTTAGGCGAGGCGTAAGTGGGAGGCTAGAAGGATTTGTACAACACTGATGCGATGAAACAAACCCTGGCATTCCCACATGGAAGGTGTAGGTGATGCAGAACTGTTCGAGCTATAAATACTGGTAATGCTGTCATGTTGGATATCCGTGGGTAGGGTAAATTCATGTCATTTAGGATATGTTGGTTATTACTGTACAACTGCTATTTTATTGCATAGCTTGTTTGTATTTGTGTACAATCTTTTAAACCAGAATATCATCTTGCATTATATATCTAAAAGTTTTCTAAATATATGTTATGTTTTCAACAGGTGCTCTGAAAAGCGAGTTACTGCAGTTGCAATTAGTCATGATGGCTTGTTTGTTACTTTCGCCGACAAATTTGGAGCTGTCTGGGTATTTAAGCTGAATGAAGATAACAACGATAAGAAGGCTGTACCATTGTTAGGTCATTACTGCAGCATTATCACTAGTCTGGTGAGACACCTTTTTTTCCTGATTTTTTTTATTTTAGTTTTTTTTTTTGGGGGGGGGGGGGGGGGTGGTGAGAATGCATGTGAAAACGGCGTTATAAATCTCATCTCGCCCAAGATAGAAATCCGAGACTTTACCCGAAATCCGAGATTTGACAGTTTTTTAGGTATAGGTGTTTTAATTTTCGTTCGCTTTAACCACGATATCAGCCCGATATATTCTCCAAAATCCGAGATTTGAAACATTCAAGAAGCACATTCTCATTCGCGTTGTTTACCGAATTTAACATACTCCTCTATGTTAACCCCTTTCATCGAGGAACAACATTAGTTTAAACTTTAAACAACTTCGGCTGTATCATGGGTCACCGATGCTATTAGGTTTGCTTTCTGTGTTCAGCCCTGTGAGCAGTGTAAGAGATGCAAATTGCAAATGTACTCCATTGGTACGCTTAATTATCTCTACAAACTGTAAGGATAGCCCCTTCTTTCGATGGTTAAAAAGCCAAATTCCCTAAACTGCCTGTCTTATGGTCTAAAATATACACTTGCCATGACTTATATCTCTGCTAAGCACATGATGTATATAAAATCATGAACAGGTGGCAGGTGCATTGGGTGTGAGATTATAAGCATGTGCAAAAATACTAGTTTTTTTTAATCTTCTTCTTCTGCAAAATCTCCACTTAACCATTTTATTTTGATACTTCATAAACAAAATTGCATAATTTTTATTGATATATCGGGATGGGACAATTAATTTTTATGTGATATTTAAGCATGTATTTTCATGAGATAACAGTAGCTATGATAAATCCTTGAAAACATTTGGTTAAATATCAAACATATTTAATATCTAGAATAATAAATTTCACATCATACATCTATAACCTAAATGTTGTTAGACCAATTCAGTTCAGTTCATCTCCATCCACTTTATTTCAAGGAAATTCATATAATTCACACTTCAAATTTTGATCTAATATACATCTACATTCTTGATTTTCTTGACAGTATTCAAAATTAATTTGTTTGTTAATCTTATTGATCTTCTTCTTTTTGCACGGCTCAGCATTCGAAATTAGATAGCTTATTTTTATTCATGAAATTATTTCCACATAGCAGAATACTGATAAATGTACTGATTCTGTGGTTATCAAACTGCAGGAGTTCTCGCCCGATGGAGGGTTTATTGCTACTGCGGACCGAGACTTCAAAATTCGGGTATTTTGGTAACAGCGACTTCATATGGAAAAACTCACATGTTTCTTCTGTATTTGAGTTAAACTCATCATGCTGACTCCTTATTTACAGATTACAAAATTCCCGAGACAACCTTTAAAGGGAGCACATGAAATTCAAAGTTTCTGTCTTGGTCATACCGAGTGAGAATTTTTCACTTTTATAATTTGATATGCTTCTGAAAGAATTTGCCACTTGGTGGATCTATCTTTTAGATTTAACTTCAGCTTCCTTTGTCACTATCTTCAAATTAAAGTTACAATTGGCTAAATATAAAATATTTCATATTATGTGGCAACTTATGATTTTTGCAACTAGAAACGCCAGCAGTCGAGTGAAAATCAAGTATAAAGATCTTAATTTAGGTATGACTTTCTAGTTAAATATGCCGGCTCTACTACATTTGTTTAGATAGTGTTTTAACGTTGATGCTGTTCAACCGGCTTTAGGACCAGTTCTACATAAGGCAAACATCACAGCCGCATAAATATCAACCACCCCCTATTTTCCTCTAGCAATTGCCAAATCCATGCATCCCATTCCCTGATTTGCTGGTTGGCATAGCACATCTTATATTTTAATTGAATAGTTGCAAGCCACTTAGCAAGGAGGAGCATTCATAAATACTCCGAGAAGGCCTTGGCATAAATTCTCTACATAGCAAAATTGACATCAATTTCTCAGAGTGTGAGGAACTTTGCTGCTGCTGTCCATTATATTCATCGTATTGACAATACAAGTCCAGTACATATCAACAATTTTTTGGTCAGTACCTGTACGCTGTGTATACTTTACCTGACAGGCAATCATATTGACGTAAACTTCTTTTTATGCCCGTCATAACATTGCATGGCCAACTCTTGGCTTGTCTATTATTCATTTGGTGATGATGCAGTTACTCTTGAAAAGCCTTTATACCAAATTTATAAAATAATGCTCAACACATTTATTTGCTATTTTAGAATTTGTAATCCAACTAAACTAGTTACAACACGATGAATGTCCTTCCATGGTCAGAAAACCCATAAACATTGTTAGAGCATGTCTAGCAATTTTCAACAATACGAGGAGTTTGCGTGTAAATTAAGTGTGAACTAGGAAAGGGAAATATAGCAGTCTGTGAGTCGTAATGCTGCAGCAAAATTTTAAAAGCCATGGCAAACTAAAAAAAGTACTTTTAAAAGTTTATGTTGTTGAAAGTCAACATATTGGACTACAGTTCCACTAGTTTGTTCTTTCTAAATTTTGAATCGAGCAGAATGACAAATGCATCACATTTACTTGCAAAACCGTGTAGTTTGTGCTAGAAATGATTGGAACCAATCAATGCATAGAGTAGTTTATAATTAGGTAAATCCATGTATTGAGCATGCAATAATCTTTATGTGATTTTCATCCATGATGCTTAGACGAACTATTGAATAACAGAAGGAGCAGGTTGATAAACATTTATGATTTAGTATATAATACAACCGAAGCATGATTGACTCATTACTCCCAAACAATACTTACAGAGATTTTTGAAAACTGGGGGAAAGGCTGTGGGTTAATGAATGTTGTTTGTTTGCTAGGTGGGAATTCTGATGTGAATGAGGTTTTTCCCACATATTCCACAGTCTATGCAAGATTTGATGTACAGAGATCCATTCAAAAACAACGAGGTCTTAAAAGTTTACCAGTGGGAATAAGTCTGCCAATGAGTACCAAAAAAAAATTAATAGCCTGTTTGCGTATCCATGTTTGGAAAATGTAAAAATATCCGAAATCTTGAAAGTAGATGCGGATATAGAGATGGTATCCACAGTCAAATTATTTCCATCAGACTTTTATCAAGATAGAAGCTACGATTATGCATACTTTACCACATAAAATGATCCACGTATGTTGTTTTATCAGGGTAATAATTCATATTATGCATGTGTACATTTGATATCTAAAGGTGGATACCCTTTAGATATCCAATGTACACATGCATAATATGAATTATTACCCTGATAAAATTGATTATTATCATAGTGTGAAATTGATTATTATCTGCTATCAAAAATTGATTATTATCATCATAAATTTTAATTTTTGTTAGCATCATTACTGAAAATGATATATGAATCAAAAAATTCATTTATATTTTTTATTTTATTTATTATGAGCCGACGGAATAAAAATAAATATTTAATATTTGTTTGTATTTCGTGGATACAGATATCCAATATCCGAAAATGGTTTTGGATGTAGGTGCGGATATGAGACTGTCCACTTTTGGAAGGTCATAGTGTGAACAACATTGTTGGAGATAGTTTCACAGTGACATAGTATTATAAGAGCATCTCCAACAGATTTGTAATCCAAAATTACAAATTCAGCAATTACAAAATATAATCGCACAATCTCTCCAACAAATATGGTTCAGGCGCCTGTTCAACAGGCTTCTGAGATCCGGGGGACGCGGTGAACAAATAAAAAACTTCAGGCGCTTGAGCTCAGGAGCCTGTTCAACAGGCGCCTGAAGTTATATATATATATATATATATATATATATATATATATATATATATATATATATATATATAACTAACTTCAGGCGTTGGTTGAACAGGCGCTCCACTCCGGGTGCCTGTTCAACCAGCGCCTCTCCTGATTACGTTTTTGTAACAAAAAACACTGAATTTTGGATGAATCGAAAAATCTACACTCTGTTGGAGGCTGTTATGAGTGTATATATTACAAATATGTAATAAGTGATCATTGTTGGAGATGCTCTAAGTAAATATTACCTTCAGTTTTGGTGTTGTCTTGTAACATAGACATGTGACAAGTATCACCTTCGGTTTTGGTGTTGTCTTCATACTGGTTCCGTGTTCGAGAAAACTGATGTGAGCTAATCATCCGAATTCGTCAAACTTAATCTGATTCAATATTTCTAATGTCAGATTTCTTATTATCATTATTGCACACACACACATGCAATGTCATATCTGTTACATGTTGTGATTGTGTCGGTCAGAATGTGTATAAACCAATATAATATTTTATATTACAGATTTGTTTCATCTCTTTCCTTTGTATCTTCATCCAATCATCCCAGTGGGTACCTCTTGTCCGGAAGCGGTGATGGAACTGTGCGTACAGCGTACATCCTTCATTTTATATTTAATATTTTTCATCAACAGTCTTTGAACTTTATTATTTTACAGGTACGCATGTGGGATTTTATATCTGGAAGTCTTCTTGATACTTATGAAGTTGGACTTCAGGTATACTCTTTAATATTTTCAGAGATATATACCAATGAATTGAAATACCATTTTATTTTAGTACAAGAGTAATAATGCTTTTACCTCTTTCCTTGTATGAATCAAGATTAAACACATAAGTAATATGAGTGGCATTTTGGAGTTTAATGTGATATATCTGAAAAGTTAATTGTCTTATCATTTCTTTGGTCATACCTTCAGAAGCATTATAAGATGATAATTTTTGAATAGGTTGTCATTTTGTAAGGAACACTATGTAAGCAATTTTGTATTTGATTATACAACTTCCGGTTCTGAAATATTTGAAATGATTGATAACTTACACACTTCTCATCCATAAATACTGGTTTATACCAAAGGTTTAAGAACTCGGTTTCGGTAGTTTTGGTCAATTTAGGAAGTTTCGGTTTGGTTTTCTTTCCGGTTTCGTGTATTAGTAGTTTTTAATGAAATAAACCAAATTAAACTTGATTAAACTAGTAAGCTTAATTAAATATACAATTCATAGTTAACTTGATTGGACAGTCCCAGATTACACAAAGCCCTAATAACTTGACCAAAGATTAATTAGATATAATATGAATTCAGCCCAGCTTTAGTGACAAAAACAATCTGAGAGAGCAATAAAACCAGCCCACATAACAGCCCAGATCCACATTTTTTTATTAAAATATCTTCATCGACTTCCTGATGTGAAGCTACGGCAAAATCCAAACAAAAATCAATACTTGCTTGGGGATTCTTCTCCCTTTCTTCGATTTATGACCAAGATCCTCGATTTGAGGTTTTCTTCTTTTTCGTCAACACAGAGCTAAAAGACAAAAAGTTGATTTGATTCTCGATGCAGAACAAAGGTCGCATGGAAGCTAGGACAAAAGTTCTTGATTTTAGATATTTATCCTTGCAGGTTCTCTGCCTTTTAGTTCATGTTTCGTCGTCATACCCAAAGTTTTAAAACGCAAAAGGCGTACATGAGGCGTTTTCAGGTCTACGAGGCGAGGCGTAAGCCTCGAAACATTGAGACGTAAGCTTTTCAGGTAAAAATAAAACACAAAACAAATAAGAAATTCCGACACTTTAAATTAACCAATGCAAAAAATGAAAAACAAATAATTTAAGACCTGACTTTTACCAAGTATATATTTTTATTATAGATTAAAAATAAATAATCGAAACTCATATGATTCAAATTTTGATTTCTTAAAACTATTTGAAGATTACATCAAATTCCAATTTTGATAAGTTTCTATCAATTCAAATCAATTTGCAAAATTTATTTTGAGATTTAACAAAATTTATTGAAAAATATTCTTTAAATAACAATGAGAAAATTCATTACATTGCTCATGATCATTAGTTCATAAACAATCTTACTTGATCATGTCGATATTGAAATTGAAAAGTAAAAAATGCTAATTTTTATTTTCATAAATTTTGTCTTTTTTATTTCCATTAAATAATTAAAGTTTAATGACATTTACCTGTGTCAATATCTGCAACTAAAGATTAAAAGGTTTTTAAGTCATATGCCTTAGTTGTTTGAGGCATGCGAGGCGTACACATTATGCACTTTGTATGCCTCAAGTTGTTGACGCGTAAGCTTTAGAGGTAAAAAGCTTTTTGGAATAATCCTCAAGGCGTTTTATCTCTTATTTCCTCGAGGCGGGACTTGAGGCGAGTATCGAGGCGGGTTTTGTAAAACAATGGTCCTACCTACATATTTTTTTTACCTGTCCGAAACTGGATATATAGGGCGGTTTTGAGCTGGTCAATGACGGTACCGATCCAGTACAGCCAAAATTCCGGTGTACTGGACAATACCTTAAACCTTGGTTCATACCTTGTACAGCCGATTCTAAGATATTTCTCATTACATTGTGCAAGCACCATTATCAGAAACCCTTACTTTGCTATTTTTACTAGATTAAGAAAAATTCTTTGCTTTACCAAGCCTATTTTTTTTTGCCCGTTCTTCAGTTATCGTGTCCCTTTAACCCATTCTGAGAGCACCAACTTTATTTCATTCAAAATTGCTTAAAAAATCTATTCAAAACGTAGATGTTTTTATATGCAATTTGGTTTATTTTTTGTTCTAAGTTTATGTTTTAATTATTTCAAGGCAGGATTGGTAGATTCAAGTGAAGGAAAAGGGCCATGTTCAGCGATCACTGATATACATTCTCTTCCTGATGGTTCAGTAGTTGCTGTTGCTGCTGAAAGGTGATTCTAGTTTTGATTTGCAAATTTTATTCGAAATAAATTCTTTTTTGATTTTACTCGGTATAATTGTTATTTTAATGTGATTTGTATGACTGCAAACGACAGCTTGAATGGTGTAATACTTCTCAAGTGTAATTTGTCAACAAGATGTTTTTCTTTGGTTAAGGTGAGATTTTCGCAGCAACATAATTTGTATATTACTAGATGTGTGATTTGCTAATGTTTTATGTTCAACTTGATCGTACTTTTACATGTAATGTAATGAAGTTTTACGGTTTAGTACAAAATACCTTATCGTTGTGATTCTAAAATCATTTTGATAAGAATCTGCTTATCAATCTTTTATTTCCAGGTAGTAACTGTGGGGAATGATTTTGTTCCAACAAAATTAAGCCTGAGTTTTTCCTTGGGTTATTTATGGATGGTCATGGGTGCATCAAACACACCAAATCCAACATCGACAAAATTATTGTCTCCAATAAAACTTATCTCTGGTATTCAAAAGTACGCCGGGAACAGCGATGGACAAGAAATAATATTATTAGAAGACATAGAAGTTCCTGGGGGTGAGAAACTCCTGATGACTTTGCAAGGAAGCGTTGACGTCTTTAAAGAAGAGCACGGTTTAGCTGCAACTGCATCGGCCTTGAAAGCAGCAATGCGTAATTTGCTGATAAAGAAGCAGTACTCTGCAGACAAGAGGGAGATGAGGAAAAAGGATAGAAACGATAAAAAACTTAAGCAGTAGTTTTCGTTGTCCCTGAGAGTTGTATTTCAGCTTATGAGTAATGTATTTCATTTGTTTAGGGAATCTGCTTCTACCGGATTGCATGAATTTTGGTTGTATAAATTTTGTTTGGCATGATTATGCTTCATTTTTAGAGCTGTATCATTTATAAATTTTGTTATGATTGCATCTGTCTGTTTTCTGCTGTAAATGGGTCTGGAAAACGTTGATTTCGTAGTGTTTAATGGATGATGATATATCTGCTTATGGCAAGTTTGATGCATTTGATTTTATAATGCATGATCTGATAGTGGATTAATGGAGTGGTAATGTTGTTTCGAACCAATAAAGTGATGTAGATTTTTGGAATTGGTAAATGTGCAATATAAAAAATGGAAGGTGTTATGAAGTCTGTAACTATGTGCATTTTTGAGTGTTCAAGTCGATAATAAAACCATTTCAATTCGTTTGAAAGAGCAAATTATAATTGCTATAGATTAAATATAAAAATCATCCTAGAATCGCTGACACAAAAAACAGAATATTTCGCAGTGGAATAAATAAAATACAATAGTCGTTCATGAAACTATCATACACAAAAATTCAAAATAGTACATAATACCAGGTACAGAATCAGATACAACGGAAGTCCAAATACAAAGGATTTCACTAATACATAAGCAACTGACTAAACTAAAACAATAACACTAAATTAAACCAATAACAGAAATAGTGAAATAACTGAGAATAGACAAATAGATAGAGATATAATTTTAAGCAAATCTTCAGCTCCGAAAAGTGAAATCTCAAACTGTAATACTCGGTCTGATCCAAAGCAAAATGTAAAAATAAAACACTCGAATCAGGACTAACATTCTCATGAAAATAATTCGACTCAAGTGAACCATTCAAATGAAATGCGTTAGTAACTTAAAGGATGTTTGAGATTCCCACCCTTTAAAGATCCGTTAAACTAGATACATATAATACAATACACTATTATAATAATATCTATGGTAAATATAATATTGAAAATAACGTAAGTAGGATTACATTTTTACCCTTATGTTGTTTATAAACATTGAAGTCTATACAGTATTTGTTGACGTCAAAAGTTGGTCAATAGTGACGTTCAACCCCCAATCGTGTGAAGAGCACACGAATACTAATTATAAAATACGGAAAAAATAAAGAAAACGGGGGAAAACGTACAGACTTTTTATAGTGGTTTGGCAAAGACTGTGCCTATGTCCACTTTATATATTATTTCTGCTTTGGATTACAAATACAATGTTTTTTTTTTGTTTGAAGAAAAGAAAGAAGATGGCCATTTCTGTCTTCCAGAAAAGGTTTCTCGGGAAAGAAGTAGAAGTCCTCCCTTTCCTCTTTAAGCTTTGAGGTATTTATAGGTGGAGATAGCGACTTGGGCTGTTGTGACGTGGCCCGGCCTTTCTGGGATGACTTGGACGCGTGGAGTCCATTCCTTGGATAGAATAGCGGCTGGAAGACTGATTCAACTATTCATAAATAGTATCCTCGGAAGTTGCGGCTTACGTGGTATCCATCTTGAGGTGTATCAAAAGTAGAGCTTTGTCCGGATGTAGTTGACCGCCTTTTCTTCCTTGAAAGTCGGGCTAAGTATTTGAACAGCTCAGTTGGATATTTCCATGTAGATCCGAAATATTCGGTCGACATGCCCTATATGAGAGCGGTTCTCTCGGTCGACCGTGAGAGCGAATCTTCCGGAGTGAGTTATTGGCTTGCTTGAGAAGTGGTTCGGCCCAATTCGTGATTACCTCGAACCGACCTTCTGCTGGGCTTCCTAGAGTGCGATCTGTCTAATTTGGCTGGTTGCGTGTTTAGGCTTCGATCTAACCCGTTGCGGCTTTTGCCAAAAAGAAGGCTAACACTTTGCCCCTCAGAAGGCATCTTCTTTGACAGAGGAATGGTGTGTTCTGAAATATGAATCGAAGCATAATCATTCGAGTAGCTACGGTCGCGCCGAACCGTATTAAGGCCAGAAACCCGACGATTCTGATGATTGTATTAAGGCCAGAAAACCGACAACCGAGTTAGGTTGTATTAAGGCCGGAAAACCGTATTAAGGCCGAGATGATCACCGTCTTTATGAGAGTTAGTTCCTGCAAAGACAAAAATAAATCGTTCTCGACTTGTAGAAGGCTGATGGGTCGAGCATTTTATTTCACTTGGCTTTGAGGGGTGGCGAGTATCAACCATACTCGGCTTAGTGGCGAGTATTAACCATACTCGGCTTAGAGAGGGCGAGCATTATCCATACTCGGCTTAGTGGCGAGTATTAACCATAATCGGCTTAGAGAGGGCGAGCATTATCCATACTCGGCTTAGAGAGGGCGAGCATTATCCATACTCGGCTTAGTACAAGTGTTTTTCATGCTCGACTCATGTTAGGTTAATGTGTCAGCGAGCGGTAAACGCTCGTGGTGTAGAAAAAGAAGGGGCGAGTATCATCCATACCCGTCTTAAAGAAATATACCACACTCGGCTAGGGGAGTAGGTATTTAGAAATGGTGGTAGGCTTTCGTGCTGACTACATTAAAAAAGGGGACGAGCATTATCCATGCTCGTCTTTAGAATTGGCCAAACATTATCCATATTTGCAAAAGAAAACTCATAGCTGCTAAATAATTGTTACAGAGAAATATATCAAAAAAAAATCTAATTAATGATAATGCTGTGAGTACCAGTCTCGGGGTCCTTTCCGTTTCTAGGAGCTCATGGATCGACCTGAGGAGCTTGGGCAGAAGATCGCGGCGGCAAGGTCGGGGCACGATTCTTGACATATTCAGGTAGCTCCCCTTTTCTGACTCGATCCTCGATGAGATCGCGCAAATGCAGGCATTCATTGGTGCTATGTCCAACTACGTCGTGGAATATGCAATGTTTGCCGGAATCAAGCTCCATCTGGGTAGGCTCTCGTCGTGGTGATCTTGGAGTGGGCAGGGACCCTCATATGTCAAGATAGATATCGAGCAGAGAGGAATTGAGTTCGGTGTACTGGTCGTACTTACTTTCGATTCAAGGTCGCACGTGACGCTCGCTCTTTTCCGGGGCCTTTCCTCTTCCTTGATTCTGGCCGTTGCTATTGGATGGACCTTGTTGCTTGGCGGCTAAGACCTCTAGGCTCTCCATCTTAATGTTGGCATCTTCTTGTCGGAGGAATCGCTCGGCCTCGGAATAGAAATCATCTATATCCTTGGGGAGATCCCTGGTTAAAGAAATCGAGAATTCTGACCGGTTCTGAACTCCTGCAATGGCGGCCATAAGTACCATCGATGGCTTGGGCCGATCGACTGACGCTACTGCCGCTTTAAACCTTTCGAGGAAGGATCTGAGCGTCTCTCCTGATCGCTGCTTGATGGTGGATAAGAACATAACACTCTTTGGTCGGGAGATATGTACCCTGAATTGCTCGATGAAGCAGGTGACCAACGTGTTCCAGCTGCTGATTGACTCTGTTGTTAGCTGTGGAAACCACATTCTGGCTATGTCTGTGAGAAAGAACGGGAAGCACTTAGCCATGACGTTGGTCTATACGCCAAGTATTTCCATATGTCGCATGTAACACTCCATATTTTCTGTTAACGTTATAGTAACGAATCAAAGAAAATTTAATTTTAAATGCGAGAATCAAGGGAAACGGGTTACGCCATTGCGTTCGTCTCGGAATTCTACTTGAGAAAGAGTCCGAATTTGCGTAAAACGGACATCGTATGAAGGAGATATTGACGAACGAAGTTAAGCAGAAAACCAAAAATAAATAATAATAATAATAAATTCACTGGCGCACTTGGGAAGTGCGCCAGTACAAAAATACACTGGCGCACTTGCCAAGTGCGCCCAGGCCGAGCAGAAAGCCTGCACAGCTTTCTGGTGTGATCTGATCCATACTGTGAGTCATTGCTGAGTCCTTTCTGACTCCTTGCAGAGTCATTAGGGCTGAGGTGTCAGCCTATCCTGATTGAATGGTTGTGGTTAACTCTAGGTTCATCCAACAGCTATAATTAAATTGAAATTCTATATAAACAACCTAATGCTCAACCTAAAATCACATAAAAATAATCCTAGAACTATCATGCCGTCAATAGAGAACTTGGAATAGCTGTCACCGCTTTCAATTCAGAAACAAGATAAAAGCCTACATCAAAATCAAATTAAAAGTAATCAAATTCAACATCAAAGGCGAGCTTACCAATTTCAGAAATCAAGAATCCCTTTTTAGTTAGTAAGTTGGTTATTACGTAGATTTAAACGTTCTTTTAATTTGAAATCATGACATGTTGTAATTCGAATATAGAATGATGCCTATGTATAAGATAAATAAAGTTTGATTCTCAAACTACCATTGCGATTGATCATGCCTATGATGAACATACCATATTGTATGTTATTGGAATCTATTACGATTGGGTATTGGATTTATTATGCCAACTGAATGGTGAAACATGTCATGTTATAATTTGGCGGTTACTTGCAAGTTTATGATCTAAAACACATGCTTATATGTTAGATCAACACTCATGTATATTTAGATCCATGTTAAGCTGAATCTATTTATGTTGCAAGATTTGATTTTTTGTAGCTCTCTTATGTTTAACACACATAAGTTATCATGCTAAGTTGTGATTCGAATATGTTTATAGTAGTTCTCTTATGTTTAACACACATAAGTTATCATGCTACGTTGTGATTCGAATATGTTTATAATAGTTCTCTTATGTTTAACACACATAAGTTAATATGCTAAGTTGTGATTTAAATATGTTTATAGTAGCTTTCTTATGTTTTGGCATACATAAGTTAATATGCTAGGTTGTGGTTCAAAATTGTGTTTATATGTTAAACCTCCATGCTAGACCTTTATCAGGTTCACATGATAATCAGATCCAACTTAGTCACAAGTTCACCTTGACCTGTTTAATTAAGTTAATGATACTTCTATGCCAAGTTTCACGTGATAAGTTAAATGTATGCTATTTTATGTTTATTTCATGTCCCTTGTTTATTACCCCTTTTTGTTTATGGGTTTGGGCTAATTTACTAGCCAAATATTTTATGTGATTCATGCGTACGTTCCACGGGGGTAGCGAAGGATAAACATGAAAATTACATGGCATAGATTTGGTATATTTGATATACCATTTATTTTGAGCATAATCAAAAGGATAATTATGGCATGATTAAATTAAGATTAATTTACGGAAAGAATTAAACATATATAGAAAATATGTGAATTTAGAAAAAACGAATATGCCTAACCTGAGGTTAGACTGAGTTGTGGTGTAAAACTGCCCGGAACCGACCGACATATCTAGTGACCACAACAAGACCTGTCTAATGTGGGTGGTTAGTGCATCAAGCCCAAAAGAACCCGAGGTTAGACCGAGTTGTGGTGTAAACCTGCCCGGAACCGACCGACACATCCAGTGACCACAACAATACATGTCTAATGTGAGAGGTTGGTGCTTTAATTAATGAATTAAAGCTCATGAATAATCAAGCTAGGATTGATAGGGTTAAGTAATTGAGGAAACACTTAACCATTATAACATGTTAACTAGACAAGTGGGTAAGGTTAAGTAAATGTTTAACCGTTATAACATGTGAACTAGACTAGAAGGTGAGGTTAAGTAAATTTAGAACACTTAACCGTAATAACATGTTAACTAGGCAAGTGGGCGAGGTTAAGTAAAACTAGAACACTTAACCATTGCAACATGTTAATTAGACAAGTGGGTGAGGTTAAGTAAATTTAGAACACTTAACCATTGTAACATGTTAATTAAGCAGATGATAGGGTTAAGTTAACTAAGGTAACACTTAACCAAAATATATAATGACATGTGGTGGGGTTAAGTAATACAAGAGGAAAACACTTAACCAATTATATAACATGATGTATGAGAAGGGTTAAGTCAACACGAGAGGGCAACACTTAACCAATATAACATGAATTGAGGTAGGGTCAAGTCAACACCAGAAGGAAACACTTAACCAACATGACGTGACGGGTGGATGAGTTAAGTTAACTTGAATTGATTAATGACACTAGACCAGTATAACTTGATAAGCTAATGGGGTTAAGTTAAATGGGGAATACTAACCAATATAACCTGATGAATGAACAAGGTTAAGTTAATAAGTCATACTTAACCAATCCAACAAGATAAGCGAGAAAGGTTAAATTAATAAGAACCACTTAACCAACACGACTTGATGAGTAGGAGGTTAAGTACACGTCGGGTTGGTGGGTAATATTAGTAAATATAGGCCCACAAAACTTAACCGTTAAGAAAACATGCTAGAATCGGTGGGAGGGTTAAGTACATCTCGTGTATGTGGGTAATATTTGTATATATAGGCCCACAAACTTAACCAGCAGGAAACCCTAGTAAAGGGGACCCATTTCAGCAGTAACCCACATAGATGTATCATGGTACCCTAAAACTAGGCAGGGTGGGGCACGATTACTGGGCTGATTATAAGCGGTCAAAGATAACGACAGGGGGTACGTCAGTGTAGGTTCCGACGGTTTACGGGCGTGCACATACTCCGGAGTGGGAAAAAGCAGGCACTGGGTACCAGTAGTTTTACACTATGCATTCTTGAATCGTGTCGGGGGTCGCTATCATAAGGATTGATACACCTTATAGTGGGACCAACACATGGTAGCTACACGCAAGAGAGGGCCGATTGACACAGACACATGGCAAGCTAATACAGGTAGGGAGCCGGTCGATAGGGTAGTAAGGGTACATCTAACATATTCATGGCAATTGGGCTGATTGAGGTGGAATCCTCAAATATAGATGTACACCTGAAGGCTACCACAACTGCGGGGGTTGGGATCGTGTTATACAGATTACTAGTTGAGACACTAGTTAGGTGGTGCAGAGATTATAGTAATGGGTATGATCACATGTTCAACCTATCTTGTCTTATATTAGGGTATTGTCCTATGTTCTGTTACTCCCATCATGATCCCTTTTCCTTGTTTAAATGCTAGTAATCACTGAACTTACCAGACTTATTGTCTGACCCGTTTTCTCTAGTCTTCTTTTCGTCCGTTCCCCCCAGGTAGTCAGGGAGGGAATAGCTCAGGTTTGTTTGGACCGTTACTCTTTCTAAGCTTGAATACTCTTTGACGTGTTGACTTGGACTCTCTCTTCTACTGCTATGGCTGGCTCATGCTTTATTTGGGGAAATCATTTTATGCTTCTTTATTTTTGTTAAACAAGATAGGATACTTTGGTATTGTAAAATAATCTTTGTACAAGCTGTTTATCAATGAAATAAAGATTTAATTATTTGCCGCTGCTTTAATAGTCTGTCTTGTAATTTATCTGCATCTTTTACCTATAATGCTCCACCGAAATTAAGGCATTCCCTTTGTGAGTGACCTTAACGGAGGTGGGGTGTTTCTCTTGGTATCAGAGTTGAAGGTTACCGGATCCGATAAAAGATTTGAAAAATTATTTTCAAAACGGTTTTAAAAGAAGCATTTTCAAAAGATTTTTTTTGTTTTAAAGGCGTATTCCCCAAAGCCATATGCACTATCTTTTGATCCTCTGTTTGAATCCTTGTTTCCTTCTTTCCTGAGTCTCCGGGGCTCTTGGCTTTCTGGGAGGTAACCTCATCGCGGAATGGTTCCGTAGGCTCGACGAGACTACGACACTTGTCAAAGGGCAAACAAGTGCCCAACTTCCATCTATAGCCATAGTAGTTTCACCTGCGGCTAATTTTCTTTCGAGCTTTGTAGGATTCGCCGTGCGGTGGAGGCAGCTTTCGAGAGACCTGTCAACAAGTTACACAAGGATGGCAAAGATGAGAATGAGGGAGTTTGGCTAAGGAGCACAACATAATGATGAAGAACCCATGGATATGGACTTGGTTCACAAAGGAGGGGAGGAAAGAATAGTAAAACTTAAAACAAGAGGAAGTATCTTTATTTTGATATAACGGGTCGTATAATTAAGGGCAAGGGCAAGAACAAGGGACATGATTTTCCGGAAGGCAAGTGCACGCTCTCACCGCCAGCATACTTGAGAGAGAGGCAGTAAGATTTCTGTTGAAAGAGTTTTTCCTTTTTGATTATCCTGTTAGTACTCCTTCTGATTTTAGCGCTTCACATTCGTTTATATCTGCTTCCATAGTTGAGTCACTGCACCCTAGAGCTTGTATAGTAGAGGATCCCATTATTTTCTCAAATCCAATCGGTGGTTCGGCTCATTTATCTTTGATTTGTAAGGATTTGAGAATAATTATATTAAGTATTGAGTCTAAGTGTAATGCTTATGTTTTTGGGCTATGGCTTGATTCTAGGCATTGATTGGTTAGTTAGAAATTGTGAAACAAGGGTAGTTAGACTTTCGACTTGCCTCGGGAATACCCTTGAGATTTTGTACGATCCTAAGGGAACAGTTTTCTTAGCTACCTAGAATCACTTTATTTAACTATCAACGATTTTCGATCCGTTGGAGTAGTCCATGAGTACGCAAGATGTTTTGATTAGGGTAGGGGTTTTCCCCCTAAAACTCGAGACAGACTTCTGCATGTATCCAGATGACACTGCAAAGCCAGTTATGCGATTAACGATAATTCTGGAGCAAGATTGGCGAGGATAGGCAGAGTCGGTGCTCAATGGTTTGGTTGTTTTGTTAGTATCATCTCACATAGATCGTCCAAATTCGGAGGAGGTATCCCTTGGGTGCTTGTCTGATATTAGTTTAGGCCTTTGGGGTTTGTACTTGAGGGATGTCGAGTTCAACTAGGATGGTTTGCATGAGAAATAAATGGTTGGGGCTGGCACCCTAAGTAAGACTGACCTTAAGAGAGGTAAAAAGTACTAGCAACCTTTAGCTTTAGACCCTCAGAATTGTGACATGATGGATAAGCTAAGTAGAAGAGAGACTTCTAATCATATACACTTGGTATCGTGGTTAACATCTGTTTATCTTGGAAAGATAGTTCGACAACATTGGATACCCTCTAGCATAGTAAGTGATCGAGGTCCTATCTTTACTAGTGGGTTTTGGGAAATGGAATTCAAGAAGCTTCGTGAAGTCAAATTAGTTAAGGTACAGTGGAGTGAAGCTCAAGAAGATGCGACTTAGAAGACTGAAGACTAGATACGCGCATCTTACCCTTTTTGAGGGTATATCCTTGATTCCTCTTTTTTTCTTGCATGCTAGTCTTTAGCATTTAAGTATATCCTCTCGGTCCTATCCTCGATCCTTAGGTAGAAGCCAATGGATGTAAACATGTGTTTGAGACATGTTATGTTTGGTGGATGCAAGTGTTTGCTAGTGGTTGCTCGTGGATGCATATACACACATTAGGCACTAGATCGGCTCAGTCACTTTCATATTGCATATGCATGAGTGAATTTTTATACATATGAATTGAAACTTGATGTGTTATCATATGGATGTTGCATTCGTATGAATGATTGTGCACTCATATAGAAGTTATAAAGTACGATTAGGAATTTTGCATTCATAATGGACTCATGGCACTGACATGATTCGCATTAAGGAGGTCAACTGAATCAGTAGACCGCATGATTTTGCATTTGGGTAAGGACATATACACACACTATGCATATATTCATGAAAAACATTAGAAGCCTTTTTAAGGACAATGGATGCCTGTGATTGAATGGTTGAGTAGATGGGTGGTTGGATAGTAGGATATAAGTTCTTCTCTACTTGAAGATTTCGGGGATGAAATCCAAAAAGGAGGGGAGAATGTAACACCCCGTATTTTCTGTTAACGTTACAGTAACGAATCAAAGAATATTTAATTTTAAATGCGAGAATCAAGGGAAACGGGTTACGCCATTGCGTTCGTCTCAGAATTCTGCTTGAGATAGAGTCCGAGTTTGCGTAAAACGGACACCGTATGAAGGAGATATGGACGAACGAAGTTAAGCAGAAAACTAGAAAAAAATATAAAAATAAATGCACTGGCGCACTTGGGAAGTGCGCCATTACAAAAATACACTGGCGCACTTGCCAAGTGCGCCCAGACCGAGCAGAAAGCCTGCACAGCTTTCTGGTGTGATCTGATCCATACTGTGAGTCATTGTTGAGTCCTTTCCGACTCCTTACCGAGTCATTAGGGTTGAGGTGTCACCCTATCCTGATTGAATGGTTGTGGTTAACTCTAGGTTCATCCGACGGCTATAATTAAATTGAAATTCTATATAAACAACCTAATGCTCAACCTAAAATCACACAAAAATAATCCTAGAACTATCATGCCGTCAATAGAGAACTTGGAATAGCCGTCACCGCTTTCAATTCAGAAACAAGATAAAAACCTACATCAAAATCAAATTCAACATCAAAGGCGAGCTTACCAATTTCAGAAATCAAGAATCCCTTTTTAGTTAGTAAGTTGGTTATTACGTAGATTTAAACGTTCTTTTAATTTGAAATCATGACATGCTGTAATTCGAATATAGAATGATGCCTATGTATAAGATAAATAAAGTTTGATTCTCAAACTACCATTGCGATTGATCATGCCTATGATGAACATACCATATTGTATGTTACTGGAATCTATTACGATTGGGTATTGGATTTATTATGCCAACTGAATGGTGAAACATGTCATGTTATAATTTGGTGGTTACTAGCAAGTTTATGATCTAAAACACATGCTTATATGTAAGATCAACACTCATTTATATTTAGATCCATGTTAAGCTGAATCTATTTATGTTGCAAGATTTGATTTTTTGTAGCTCTCTTATGTTTAACACACATAAGTTATCATGCTAAGTTGTGATTCGAATATGTTTATAGTAGTTCTCTTATGTTTAACACACATAATTTATCATGCTACGTTGTGATTTGAATATGTTTATAATAGTTCTCTTATGTTTAACACACATAAGTTAATATGCTAAGTTGTGATTTAAATATGTTTATAGTAGCTTTCTTATGTTTTGGCATACATAAGTTAATATGCTAGGTTGTGGTTTAAAACTGTGTTTATATGTTAAACCTCCATGTTAGACCTTTATCAGGTTCACATGATAATCAGATCCAACTTAGTCACAAGTTTACCTTGACCTGTTTAATTAAGTTAATGATACTTCTATGCCAAGTTTCACGTGATAAGTTAAATGTATGCTATTTTATGTTTATTTCATGTCCCTTGTTTATTACCCCTTTTTGTTTATGGGTTTGGGCTAATTTACTAGCCAAATATTTTATGTGATTCATGCGTACGTTCCACGGGGGTAGCGAAGGATAAACATGAAAATTACATGGCATAGATTTGGTATATTTGATATACCATTTATTTTGAGCATAATCAAAAGTATATTTATGGCATGATTAAATTAAGATTAATTTACGTAAAGAATTAGACATATATAGAAAATATGTGAATTTAGAAAAGACGAATATGCCTAACCCGAGGTTAGACTGAGTTGTGGTGTAAAACTGCCCGGAACCGACCAGCATATCCAATGACCACAACAAGACCTGTCTAATGTGGTTGGTTAGTGCATCAAGCCCAAAAGAACCCGAGATTAGACTGAGTTGTGGTGTAAACCTACCCGGAATCGACCGGCACATCCAGTGACAACAACAATACTTGTCTAATGTGAGAGGGTTGGTGCTTTAATTAATGAATTAAAGCTCATGAATAATCAAGCTAGGATTGATAGGGTTAAGTAATTGAGGAAACACTTAACCATTATAACATGTTAACTAGACAAGTGGGTAAGGTTAAGTAAATGTTTAACCGTTATAACATGTGAACTAGACTGGATGGTGAGGTTAAGTAAATTTAGAACACTTAACCGTAATAACATGTTAGCTAGGCAAGTGGGTGAGGTTAAGTAAAATTAGAACACTTAACCATTACAACATGTTAATTAGACAAGTGGGTGAGGTTAAGTAAATTTAGAACACTTAATCATTGTAACATGTTAATTAAGCAGATGATAGGGTTAAGTTAACTAAGGTAACACTTAACCAAAAATATATAATGACATGTGGTGGGGTTAAGTAATACAAGAGGAAAACACTTAACCAATTATATAACATGATGTATAGGAAAGGTTAAGTCAACACGAGAGGGCAACACTTAACCAATATAACATGAATTGAGATAGGGTCAAGTCAACACCAGAAGGAAACACTTAACCAACATGACGTGACAGGTGGATGGGTTAAGTTAACTTGAATTGATTAATGACACTTGACCAATATAACTTGATAAGCTAATGGGGTTAAGTTAAATGGGGAATACTTAACCGATATAACCTGATGAATGAACAAGGTTAAGTTAATAAGTCACACTTAACCAATCCAACAAGATAAGCGAGAAAGGTTAAGTTAATAAGAACCACTTAACCAACACGACTTGACGAGTAGGAGGTTAAGTACACGTCGGGTTGGTGGGTAATATTAGTAAATATAGGCCCACAAAACTTATCCGTTAAGAAAACATACTAGAATCGGTGGGATGGTTAAGTACATCTCGTGTAGGTGGGTAATATTTGTATATATAGGCCCACAAACTTAACCAGCAGGAAACCCTAGTAACGGGGACCCATTTCAGCAGTAACCCACATAGATGTATCATGGTACCCTGAAACTAGGCAGGGTGGGGGCACGATTACTGGGCTGATTATAAGCGGTCAAAGATAACGACAGGGGGTACGTCAGTGTAGGTTCCGACGGTTTACGGGCGTGCACGTACTCTGGAGTGGGAAAAAGCAGGCACTGGGTACCAGTAGTTTTACACTGTGCATTCTTGAATCGTGTCGGGGGTCACTATCATAAGGATTGATACACCTTATGGTGGGACCAGCACAGGGTAGCTACATGCAAGAGAGGGCCGATTGACACAGACACATGGCAAGCTAATACAGGTAGGGAGCCGGTCGATAGGGTAGTAAGGGTACATCTAACATATTCATGGCAATTGGGCTGATTGAGGTGGAATCCTCAAATATAGATGTACACCTGAAGGCTACCACAACTACGGGGGTTGGGATCGTATTATACAGATTACTAGTTGAGACACTAGTTAGGTGGTGCAGAGATTATTGTAATGGGTGTGATCACATGTTCAACCTATCTTGTCTTATATTAGGGTATTGTCCTATGTTATGTTACTCCCATCATGACCCCTTTTCCTTGTTTAAATGCTAGTAATCACTGAACTTACCAGACTTATTGTCTAACCCGTTTTTTCTCGTCTTCTTTTCTTCCGTTTCCCCCCAGGTAGTCAGGGAGGGAATAGCTCAGGTTTGTTTGGACCGTTACTCTTTCCAAGCTTGAAGACTCTTTGATGTGTTGCCTTGGACTCTCTCTTCTACTGCTATGGCTGGCTCATGCTTTATTTGGGGAAATCATTTTATGCTTCTTTATTTTTGTTAAACAAGATAGGATACTTTGTTATTGTAAAATAATCTTTGCACAAGCTGTTTATCAATGAAATAAAGATTTATTTATTTGCCACTGCTTTAATTGTCTGTCTTGTAATTTATCTGCATCTTTTACCTATAATGCTCCACCGAAATTAAGGCATTCCCTTTGTGAGTGACCTTAACGGAGGCGGAGTGTTTCATCGCATGTATCGCATGAGGTGGATGGTTGGATCAGTGCGACCGTTATATGGTTCGATAGCTGGGAACTTGAAGTCCGGAGGGTTTCGGGAGTTTCTGATTTCCCTGGTAAAGGGGATACGATTGACATTATCTATGTCTTGCTGCGAGGAAATGCCCCGAGTAAAGCGTCGGATGATGCTTGCAAGCTGACTTCCATCCTCGAGGAGTGTTGCCATGAATTTAGTTCAGCATCCGGGAGAGCTTCGGTACGAGGATCTGGCAAAAGCTTGCTCGGAAGGGCGGCCGTTGGCTGGGCTCGTCCTCCGAGAGTTGAGTGAAGGTGTCAGGGAAGGTGAGTTCTGGTAGGTGGTTCTGGGAAGGATGGCCCCTCTTGAACCTGATGAGTGTTGGATTGAACCATATCCATGATAGAGGGTCCAGGCTGATCCGACATAACATGTAATGTTCGGGGCTCAGGGTTGCCCCTTGTTGGAGCGAGGTTATAAGGGTCTACCGTAGCGTCATCTTCCGCCACGGTGAAGATCGGTATGGTAGAGTGACCTTCCTTGTTCGGAGGGAAGGCTGCACCAGCTCTTCGTTGAGGAGGAAGAGTGGTCTGCGGCATGATTCTGGGCTGTAATGGGAATGGCATTGATTCTGATGGGCCCGGTGGTCGCTCGACTGGCATGAGAGGTCGAGCTATTTCCAAGAGTGGAGGCAAAGTGGTCGGACGACCTAGATCTCGATCGCCAGCCTCCTGCAAATCTACAGCTACAGTCACGCTGGTCGCTGGAAGCGATACTTGTGGCCATGATTGATTGGTCGGTGGGACCAAACCAGGATGAAATCAAGGTGTAGCCGGATTAGTGGTCTGATTCTGTGCAGACCGAAGATCAACTGTTGCCTCAGTCCCGGCCAGTGGAGGAATTGATGTTGAAGCGTTCAATCCTGTCTCCAGTCGACCGAGAAGGTGATCCATCAACTGCTGCTGCCATTCGAGGAGTTTACCCTGAGATGTCATATGGTCTCTGAACTCGACCATGATTTTATCCATGTCGTACCGGGTAAGAAATCGAGACGTATCTTCATGAGAGGAAGCCTCGTAGCTCGCTTCTGTAGCATTAGTATTGGGTGCATCGGTGTTCGCGAGACGAGAGGATATTGGATCTTTCTTTCGCTTGATCGCCATGAATTGAGATGAGCAGATGCTTTGAAGAAAGGTTGATGCGTTCTGCCCCTACCTGGCACGCCAAAGTGTTGATGTCAAAAATTGGTCACTAGTGACGATCAATCCCCAATCGTGTGAAGAGCACACAAATACTGATTATAATATATGGAAAAAGTAAAGAAAAAGGGGAAAACGCACAGACTTTTTATAGTGGTCGGCAATGACTGTGCCTACGTCCACTTTATATATTATTTCTGCTTTGGATTACAAATACAATGCTTTTTTTGTTTGAAGAAAAGAAATAAGATGGCCATTTCTCTCTTTCCAGAAAAGGTTTCTCCGGAAAGAAGTAGAAGTTCTCCCTTTCCTCTTTAAGCTTTGAGGTATTTATAGGTGGAGATAGCGACTTGGGCTGTTGTGACATGGCCAAGCCTTTCTGGGATGACTTGGACGCGTGGAGTCCATTCCTTGGATAGAATAGCGGCTGGAAGACTGAGTCAACTATTCATAAATAATATCCTCGAAAGTTGCGGCTTACGTGGTATCCATGGTGAGGTGTATCAAAAGTAGAGCTTTGTCCGGATGTGGTTGTTCGCCTTTTCTTCCTTGAAAGTCGGGTTAAGTATTTGAACAATTCAGCTGAATATTTCCATGTAGATCCGAAATATTCGGTCGACATGCCCTATATGAGAGCGGTTCTCTCGGTCGACTGTGAGATCGAATCTTCTGGAGTGAGTTATTGGCTTGCTTGAGAAGTGGTTCGGCCCAATTCATGATTACCTCGGACCGAGCTTCTGCTGGGCTTCCTGGAGTGCGATCTGTCTAATTTGGTTGGTTGCGCGTTTGGTCTTCGTCTAACCCGTTGCGGCTTTTGCCAAAAAGAGGGATAACAGTATTGTAGACTCCACCAAATCGATCGGCAATCATAGAGCACATCATAGGTACAACGCAAATCAAAATTGTAGTGGGCGCTATTAGGACATTCAAGACAATACCCAGAGTAGGATTCTACCAATTGCACTTCCGGACCGGTGGTAACGAATAGCAGCTACTACCGTCCACCTCGAACAACGCTAACATAATCAAGAGAGACCACCAATCAAATCACAAAGTAATGGATATGGTTCGAAGATATGTGTCCGATAGGGGGAGCAAACCCACTTAATCACCGTATAACATCCGTTTTAGTCATTTTAATTATGATCTGAAAGTCAAGGATATCCATCATCGTTCTCTTACTCCATTCCAATACCGTTCGTCTAACTAACCTACTTCATTTTGGATTCGCTACCACGTACGTAGTTGCTAAAGTGGTTTCCGGTATCGGTAGAGTGTATGATAATATCTGATCCCGGTCTCTTTAACAACCAAACGCTTATTTCACACCGTGGTCATTGAATTTAAAACCATATTCAAGTGTCATAAATCAATTTAACTTCAAGCACTGATTTCTTATTAATCATTTACTTAAACAATTAAGTACAAGATTCAGTTCAAATTTCAATTTCACATTATCGAGCAGTTCATTATCAAATTAAGACTTCGATTTAGTTTCTACTTCACATATATCATTGTTGATTGAAATCATCATCATAAAGCAATTCAGACATAATAGCTAAGAATGGGAATAAACTATATTAAAAATTGTTGAAATGTGTATAAAATTTAAATTTAGTATAAAATAGTTTTATAAAAGAAGTTTTATTAAAATAGTTATAAAAGTTACAATAGTTAAAAATATATATAATAGTTTATTAAAAATACTTATAAATTTTAATAAATAAAATAGTTGAAATTAAATAGTTATCAAAACAATAGTTATGAAAATAATTAGTAAGAAAAATTTAGTTTAGGTAAAATATTTGATATGAATAATAATCTAAAGCAATTTAAATATATTAATCTCATCCGAACCAAATATCCGCTTTTTAAAATTCGATATATCATTTAAATTAGATTTCAAATTCCATTCGAATCAATCTTAAATACCGTTGATATCAATTATAATTAGTTTACAAGTCGAATTACAATTCTAAACTATTACTTCAATTTGATTTAAAACTTAAACATTAAATTCATTTCATAATTTTCAAACGTCATTCCAAGTTTGATTATCAAGTTATAATTTTAGTTTCAAAATTTATAAATTAAACCTTATACCAGTTCAATCTTTAATTTAAAATCAATTCATTCATTCAATTGATTTAAAACAATTAAATCTTTTAAACTAAATTTTTCTTTAAACAATTTAACTCTATGTTCAAAAATTCAATTTAAATTAAGAAAAATCATTTAATTACCAACTTATGGTCAAGTGAATCGGGTATGTATCATTTCAACCCGTTTAATTAAATTTTCGGGTATATATCACTTTGTAACCCGCATCCCAATTAAATATCAAAATGGTGTAGTGATTCAGGTATATATCATTTCAACACATAGTGATTTTTCTAAATCTGCGGGAACTTGCAGTGTGAGAGCAACAAAAATAAAGAAGTCAAACATATACATATAGCAACATATATCACTTGTGCAAACTCGTGTCGTATATCGCGTGTCATATATACACAGTATGCATGTCATATAATACAGTTTTCTATAGGCAATCCTAAAGGACTAGAGGGAGCTCATCGACCCATAAGTCTCCGGCCTTTTCCAGACACTTCTTGATGATGGATTTTATCACTTTTTTAACAACCTCGACTTTCCCATTGGCTTGACAATGAGCTACTGTCAAGAATTTCTTTTCAATATTGTGTCATCAACGGAAGGTCTTGAACTCAACGCTCTCGAATTGGGTCCCATAGTATGAAATGATAGCTTGGGGGACCCCATATTAGGTGATGATGTTGCAGACGACAAAGTTGATCACTTTCTTGGTAGTAATTGTAGTGAGAGGCTTAGCTTCGGCCCATTTGGTGAAGTAATCAACTGCGACGATAACATAAGTGCATCACCTCTGGCCATCGGAAGAGTTCTGATGATATATATTCCCCACACGGCGAATGAGCATGGACTGACCATGTGCATTAGCTCAATAGGTGGGGATCTTGGAAAACCTCTGGTAACCGTCGCATTTGCGGGCATAGCCGGCGACATCATTGTCAAGCGTGGGCCAGAAGTACCCATATCTGAGAATCTTCCTTGCTAGAGTTTGACCCACAGTGTGGTCGCTGCATTCGCCTTCGTGCACACCCAGTAACACACGGTTGACGTTGTTGTAGGCTACACGCCGAAGTAATGGAACAGAGAATCCCCTTTGGTATATCACTCCATCTTGAATGATGTAGCGAGATGATTTGCGGATGAGTACTCGTATTTGCTTTTAGCGCTTAGGGAGCATTCCTTGTTGTAGGTAGCTCTTAATCGGTGTCATCCAAGACTCGGGTTCGATCTTCGTCATTGCAACCAAACCAGTTTACATCTGATCGATGCTCAGAGAATCGAGCACTTCGACTGGGGCTAGCCCCAAGAGTTGCACTTCCCTAGAGCTTGCCAGCATGGCTAATGAATCAGCTTTCTCATTTTTCTTTCGAGGGATGTGCGTAATGATGTGGTGGTTGAAGTTGGTGAGTAGTTCATAGACCGAGCGAGGTAGGGAGCGACCCATTCCCCCTTGGCTTGGTATTCATCCTGCACCTGGCGTACGATGAGCTGTAAGTTGGAGTAGATCTGGAAAACCTTGATGTTAAGTTCGATTGCAATTCTGAGTCCAACAATCAAGACTTCGTATTCTGCATTGTTGTTGGCAGAAGGAAGTCGAGCTTTAGAGCATAACAGATCGAGCGTTCCTTGGGAGTAACGAGTACGACTCTGGTGCTAGAACACAAATTGTTAGAAGTTCCATTCACAAATAGTATCCACTGAATGTATGGAGGCTCACGATCTTTCAAGGGAGGTTCTTCGGAATAATGAACTCTACCATGAAGTCTGCGAGGGATTATCCAAAGATGGCTCGACGAGGGATGAAAGTAATCTCATAATGGCTCGGTTCTATGTTCCACTTCTCAAGTTTTGGATAATTCTTTTCTGCCCCGTCAATCTTTTCTTAATGTCGTAAACGGGCCATTAGGCATGATCTTCTATGCACACAAGCGCCGAGCTAATTGCCTACACATAAACAACCAAATAGAGATATAAGTCTTCATGTTCCACTGGCTTCGACAAGATAGGTGGTCATTCTAAGTGTAACACCCCGTAATTTTAACAACATTAAAGATGATAAATTAAATAATACTTAATTAAATATTCAGAATTAAGTGAAACGGACTGCGCTGTTGCGTTCGTCTCAGAATTCTGGTCAAAATAGACATCTGGTTTGCGTAAAACGGATACAGTATGAAGAAGTTATTAAGGTTTGAAGTTTGTATACACATAAGAAGAATATATATATTTAAAATAAGTCCAGAAATTTGAAACATTTCAAAATCACATGGAAGACCATGCGGGAAAATTCCCGCTTTGGGTGTCGACCTAGGAGTCGACACCATCATAGGGGTGCCGACACCCATGTCGACACCCACACAAGGGGGTCGACTCCCATGTCGACACCCCCCAGATCCGAGGTAGATTCCTACTTCTGAACGTGGACTGATTTTTGGTTTAGATTCGTTGGTTGTAGGCTATAAATAGGACCCTATACCCATTGTTTTCTTCACACAAAAACAATGGAGGACTAGATGCTGCCTCTGCCTAGACCAAAATAGCTTGTTTTTCTTCTACAACGGGGGTTAGACTAATTCAGAGATCTGTGATTCAACATCTGCAATTCTTCGTCTATTTTAAGTACAAGACAAAATTTTTAATGTTGTACTGGGTTTTATGCATTTCAGACATATGATGTAACCATGTTCTGAACTATGATGTTTTCTGCTAAATAAAAGTTTTAAATTCCGCTGTTATTTTATATCTGTCTTGTAATGTTTCTGTTTCTGTTTACCTATAACGCTTCACGAAACTTAATGCATTCTCTTAATGAGTGACATTAACGGATGTGGGGTGTCACACTTGGTATCAGAGCTAAAGGTTACCAGATCAGATAGAAGATTTTGAATTTTTTTTTCAAAAAGGTTTCAAAAGAAAGCATTTTCAAAAGAAAAGTCTGTTTTGAAAAACATATTCCCAAAGCCATATGCAACATCTTTCGATTCTCTGTTTGAATCCCTTTTCCTTTTCTTTTCAGCATGTTTGAGGAACCTAATATTCCTGAGGGCGTTACGATACCAGGTTGGTTCCGTCGGTATCTAGAGGCCACGGAGCCTGCCGGTGGTCAAGCAGACGTTTCTCCCCCAGTTGTACCCGCTGTTCCTCATCCCCCTCCTCCGTGAGCAGGTAATTTCTCTAAGATCTACTAAGATTCTGTGCTATGGGTGGAAAGCCATTCCGAGGAACCGAAACTTTCGTAGAGGCAAGGAATTGGCTCAAAGAGACGGAGGACTTGTTTGGAGTTTTTGAAGTAGATGATCGTAGGAAGATTCAGTTAGCCGCTTGACTTTTGAAAGATGAGGCTTCAATCTGGTGGGAAGTGACGCAGACAGGGCGTCCGGTGGAGACTTGGGATGATTTTGGCTAGAGGTTCGAAATGGAGTTTCTTTCTCAAGCTGAGAAAAGCATGCAAACGGAAAGGTTTCTGGCACTCGAGCAAGGAGGCATGACTGTCAAAGAGTACGTTAACAAATTCAACCAACTGGCAAGATTTAGGTTGGAGCTAGTGGATACTCCTCACAAGAAAGCTTTGCGGTTTTCTAAAGGACTGAATGAACCCCTCCATGGGTTAGCTTTGTCTCATATTCCGATAGGAGTAACTTTTGAAAGGTTCGTTGATATGACACTGATGCATGTGGTATAGGGCTTGGTACGGTTCTGATGCAAGAGGGAAGGGTAGTATGTTACGGGGGTAGACAACTAAGAGTTCATGAGAAGAACTACCACTACACCATACAAGCAGTTTTGCAACTCCCAGATGCAGAAAATTCGCAATGGTTTAGAGCCGTTGCGAAATAGCAACGGCCTTAGTCCATTGCATACTTGGACGTCACAGTCATTGTCCGTTCTAAATTTCATGACGGCTTGCATCCGTTCTAAAATCAAATACACCAATTACTACACCTCCGTTCCCACCATATAACTCAGTTCATTCAGAAAGCCTCTTATCAACTAAAAATCCTCCCGTTCCAAAACTTTAGCTATCCCCTAGCAATAATTTCCTTTGATCTCGCGCCCTCTAACCCATCAGCCTCCATCTAATTCTCCATCCTCCTTGATTCTCTCCTTTAAAGTTAATCACCATCAGTTAAATCGCGGTAATCTAGGTTTTCACTCAAATCATTTTCGCTGAATCGCCTTTGGTAGCTGATTTGAAGTCAACGAATGTATTATCTGGTTTGTGGTTTTACAGCCTTTTAGTGCTTTCAATAATTAATTTCAATATTATTTATATTTTAGAAAAGAATTGTAAAATTTTCATTAATAATCTTTGTGTTGTTTCTGGATTCCTGATAAAGAAGAGAAATTTGAAGTCTTGTGTTGATTTGTATGGATCTCTTTGCGGGATTTTTTTTCATTGTCATGTCAATTTCCTGACTACATATGCACTAGAACTAAGCTGCACCGGCGGTTTCGCTCCATCATTTACTATTTGTTCATGTTGTGGTGCCGCAACATTATGTAAAGGATGTGGCAACAATTGTGCTTCTGCCATAATTTTATTATTGTTTGTAACTGTAATCAGTGGTGTCTCTGGTATAATACTATCAATGTCTATGCATGAACTTACTGGGCAACAACAGTTTGTCCAGGAGGATGCAACAAGGGAGCTTCTGTTATAATATTATCGTTGATTAGAATTAGTGATGGTGTAGAGTCAGGGATGTTAAGTGGGTCGTGTTCGCTAGCTCTAGCAGATTCTGGACAGTATGCTATTGGTGAGGGGAACATTTATGAGACTGTGACAAGTACTAAAATGAGTGACCCGTTTCAATTGTTGTAATAGAGGAGGGCTGATCCAACCTATTTATGAAATAGGTATTGGGCACGGTGAGAAAGTTGGGTAATATTTTGATGGGTCTACATCTACTTATAATTTGTATACATTTTTGTTTGTTAGTAGAAACTAGCCTGTCATGTTTTATTAGTTGATGTTGCGTGAATCTTATTCATGAGGAAGCTAACTTAAACAGGAGATATCCATGGGCAATACATCGATCTTCTTCGTCTATTAGAATATGGCGGCTTTCCTCCTGAATCAAATTATTTATTCCTGGGGGATTACATGTATCGAGGTAAACAGAGTATAGAAACAATATGCCTTCTTCTCGCCTACAAGACAAAGTATCCTGAGAACTTCTGTGTTCTGAGAGGAAACCACGAGTGTGCTTCGATAAACTGTATATATGGATTTTATGGTGAATACAAAAGAAGATTCCATGTTCGCCTTTGGAAAGTTTTTACTGACTATTTTAACTGTCTTCATGTTGCTGCACTAATTGATGAAAAGATACTATGCATGCATGGAGGTCTGTCTCCTGACTTGAAAAAATTCGATCAGATACGAAACATCCCTCAGCCAATTGTTGTGCCAGATCAAGGTCTTTTTTGTGATGTGTTATGGTCTGATCCCAATAAAGATCTTGATGGATGGGGTGAAAACAGTAGAGGTGTTTCATATTAAGGTTGCTGAGTTTCTTGAAAAACATGACATTGATCTCATTTGCCGAGCTCATCAAGTAAGATTTTTTTTTTTTTTTTTTTTTTTTTTTTTGCATTGTTAAGTGCTCATATTTTATGACGATTATAGCATGATTTTTTTTTTGTTCAACAAAGACCGTTTTTATGGTTTGATTCTTTGGGCTTGGCATGACTTAAATGGTACGCAGGCAAGCTGATGACAGTTATGAGGTAAATTTATATGTTAATGTTGAGCTACTCTGGCTGGAGAACAAACTATAAATCTCTGAAATCAAGCTTGCAAGTGTTTTGTGTTTTTCAAAATAAATTAATTAAGTACTTAGGTGGTAATACATAGTAGTATTACAAGTCTTGGGTAACATATAACATACTTTATGTTAATATATGTCCAGCGATTCGAACCGCGCTACTCAAGCTTAGAATCTGTGTCCTCTTGAACATGTCGAAGCAGCCAACCATTGTGGCAGTTGTGCTATACGCGTTTTGCATTTTATTTTTTGTCCTGAAAATATTAATAGTAATGGCTTATACAACATGTCTAAAGTTTAGCTTATATATTTAAGTGTGAAACATTTCCATTTACTATATTGGGTACTATCTTAGGTTTGTTTCACTTTATATCCCCAAGTTTAGCTAATTCTTGAAGTTTCATAGGTTTTAGAAGATGGATATGAGTTTTTTGCAAAGTGGCAGCTGGTAACTAATATTTAGTAAAAAAATCTCCCCAACATGCTTTCTCTTCCAATAATGTTGCAAAGGACAAGTTGGACAACGTTGTTACAATTCATTTCAGTGGAATCTTTCAAACTGGTAAACAAATGACACTGAGTTGATTAGTAGACCTATATGCTCACTGCCTACACCTTTACAATATTCTAATTGTTTAATTTTGAGGTTAATGTGATCTATGGAGTAATATATCAAACCACATGTGAGCTAGCATTTGGTAATATAATGGTTGAATGTTAAGTTTTGGTGCATTTTCAAGTCTTAAGACATATATTACTAATTGTAGAAAATATGATTCAACTTGTACTAACAAACCTTGACATGGGCTTTTTGTTTTCAGTGCAAGGAACTTCGTTTCCATACGTAGGCTTGGTTTATTTTCAACATAATTTTGTATTGACTATAGGACTTACCATTGTACTGAATTATGAAGGGATTTTGAAAGGTTATTAAAAGGATTACCATGAATAATAGTTGCAAGTTTATTATTCTTCATTTTGATTTTTTGATATAAGCATGAAACTATATTATTGACTTTATGATGTCAAATTGAAAAAATGAATAAACTTAAATATCAAGTTGCTTGTACCGATGGATGTGAGTCCAATGCTCTATTCAAAAAAAATTTATTTGCATATTTTTTGCCATTGAAAAATATAAATTTGGCCTATCATACTGTTGTTGCACTTATCCCTGGTACTCGGGTTCTTTTTCTGCATATCAGCAGGTCAAATTAAACATCAAAGTTCATTTAACTTTTTGGTTTATATTTAATTATGGCGATATTGAGCTCATTGTTTCCAATGATTTTCATTATATTAACTTCTGATCATAGTGACGATAATACAAACAATTTGATATGGCTATGGGAATATTTTTGTATATTAACCAAATTTAATGCTTACACATAAAATTTTGTTGTACAAATATGAGAATTTTTTTCCTGCCTACATATTTGTATAGAGGCACTAAGAAAGGCATCATTCATGCCTACAATTTTGTTGTACGATTTCAGCGCACACATTTTACCTGCTCCTCACTTTAACCCATGGCCTAAGAGTGCACATCCGAAACTAACACACACATACATAACACACAGCAAAAATATACGCACAAAACACGCATACTCGAGTGCACGCATGGGTAAATCATACGTTCTCTTATGATCTACAGTAATGCTTTTCTTTTTATTCCAACTTGGTTGGTTCCTGGATTATGTGTGAATTACAAGCACTAATGGTACATAATTACATACCAGATTTTCAAACATCTTCCAAAATATTTAACGTATATCCAAGGAAAGGAGCAATCATGCCGAGGTCTGATGTTGATATAATCATACTGAACCCAAATGCAAGTTTAAATTCTAACTCCCACCATTCAAGAACCGATACAAAGTGTATGAGGGAAGACCAGGAAAGGTAATAAATTATCAAATTGTTCCCAGTTACTTTGGGTGTAACATTGCCCGTGCATATAGTTTTTTAGTTTTTTAACCAAGTGATCATTAGATGTAACAACTCGTATTTTGAATAACAAGTTATAACATAAATCAAGGCAGAATTAAATGATAAAATCTGAATCAAGGGAAACGGGCTGTGCCATTGCGTTCGTCTCGGAAAACTACGCGAAATAGAGTCCAAGTTTTCGAAAATAGGAGTCCGTATGACCAAGTTATGGCCCGTCAAAGTTTCCAGAAAATTTCAAGTTCAAATTTGAATTCAGAATTCAAATTTCAGCTGAGCAGGATAGGCGGGAAAAGTTCCCGCCACCCTCCCCAAGTCGACTGGGGAGTCGACTTGGGAGTCGACACACCCCAGTCTGTGTCGACTGCCCAGTCGACACCCCTGTCGACTTGGGTGGTCAGCCAGTCTGGCCTGGGTGCACCTGACTTGTTTCTCAAGACATGTTTGGAGGCTAGTGACGTGAATTAATGGCCCAGATCTGAATTAGGGTTAATCCTATGGCCTAAACTAACCTAATCCTCTATAAAAAGACCCTAATACCTAGCCTAAATCAACATAAATCATTCCTACAACTAAACTATGCCAAAATGTTTAATCATGGCCTCCACCCTCTTGTCATAGCCTCCACCTTCATTCATATGAGAGTTCCTAAGCTTGTTTGAGAGTTTCTAAGCTTGATTCAAGGCCAAAGTTCAATCTTTCTTCATCAAAGCAAGGATCTTTTGCTTGTTTCTCAAGGGTTTTCATTGGAGCTTATCATTTGGGAGTGTTTAGAGTTGCTAGTGGCTTCGTCTCAATCTTATTTTATTTTATAAGTCTTCATAGCATTGTAAGCCCTATTCTACTCTTAGATTCTAACTATGAAGTTAAATATGACATGTTGCAAGTTTGAGTTTGGGCCTAAGTATGATTTGTGCTTTGATTCTATCATGTTATGCATAAGATTTATTCTATGCATGTTTGTAAAGCTATCACCTTGACTTTGTGCATAGAAAGCTATGAGCTTTGATTCTATCATGTTATGCATAGACTTATTCTATGCATGTTTGTAAAGCTACCACCTTGACTTTGTGCATAAAAAGCTATGAGCTTTGGTTTGAAATGTTGCATAGAAGCAACATAGAAACTCTCATAACCCTTATGTTAGCTTGCATATGATGTTATATGCGAATCACTTGCTATCATCCCATGTTATTTATGACCATGTTTCATCTATTTTGCTAAAGTTGATATCATGCATGTTTTGAGGCCTATAATGTAATATGCAAGTTTATGAACACATTTGCCTCATATGCCACCATGTTTAACTTGTGGCCCAAACCTTATTAATTATGTCATGCTTCTAAGTTCCCTCTTTGAGATCTATTTTCGTTTATGCGAACTTACATGCGATGGGGTTACGTTATGGGTAAACTAAAATGACATAAAGATATGACTTGAAAAGATGACATGAAATATGACATGTGATTATGCTTGAAACATGAACATGAACTTGGACATGACTTCTAGAAAACATGAGAATGGCCAACTCGAGGCTGGGTTGAGTTTGTAGCATAAATCTACCCGGAACCTACCGACTTAACTAGTGGCTACAAGCAATATGACCCAATGTGAGTAGTTGGTCATGTCGCACGTGAAACCCGAGGTTAGACTAAGTTGTGGTGTAAAGCTATCCGGACCCGCCCGGCTTAACTAGTAACCACAACAAGGTCTAATGTGAGAGGTTGGGTGCATTAAATTAATTAATGCCACATGATAGGGTTAAGTCATGGACCACTTGAATACTTAACCAATTAAACGCGGTGGGTTGATAGGGTTAAGTCATGAACCTTGGGTACACTTAACCAACTTGATGCTTGATTGGATAAGGTTAACCACGTTTAACCCGTTCGAAACCCTAGTTACGTGGTCCTTTTCACCAGTAACCCTCTTGGTTGTATCATGGTACCCTAGGGACTAGGCTAGGGTTGGGCACGATTACTGGGCTGACATGTAAGCGACCAAAACGACGGCTGAGTAGGTGCGCCAGTGTAGGTTCAGGCGGACTATGGTCGTGCACATAGTCCGGAGTTGAAAAAGAAGACACGGGCACCAGTAGGTTTAGACTGTGCGTGCTTGATTTGTGTCCGTGGTTGGCACCCTAGGACTTGATACACCCTAGGGTGGACCTAGCACAGTTTGACTACACTTCGTGGTTGGGCCGTATGACACCGACACTTGACGAGTTAGGCTTATAGGGAGCCGATCGACTAGACCGAGTAGTTGGACCTTGATTTAGGTCACCTCATGATACTGGGCCAGCTTTGGCCAAGGGATCATTTCTTGTTTATACTTGACACAGATTGGAATACTAGTACACACTTGGTGCAACTTAACCTTGTATATGCGATGCCACACTTGATCTATCTTGTTAACTTTTCACCATGCCAGTTGTCATCTTATGTTTCATCTCTGCTTTACATGTCTAGTTAACTTTATTAGTTTTTATACTAATAGTAGATAGGACTTACCGGTCTTTTGACTGACCCATTTTCTTTCGCCTCTTTTCTTCCGTTCCCCCCCCCCCCCGGTTTACAGGGTGGGAACACTGGTACCTAGCTTGGATCTCTAGCTGCTTTTCTGGATAGCTTATGTACGGTTTGGACTTGAGCATGCTATGGCTTTTTTATTCTACTTTGGGGATAGTTACTTTATGATTTTTCTTTCCAGTTTTCAGTTTATGTTTCTAGACTTTGTTTTGTGGAAAATAATGACCAAGTACTTTGATGTAACTTGACTATGGTTTTGAAATGTTAGTTTTTACCCGCTGCTTTATTTACTCTGTTTTTACTTATATGTTCTGTCTTGTGACATCTGCATGCATGTTTACCTTGTTTAACGCCCCTCCGAAGCTAGTGTGCTTGCAAGAGTGGTGTAACACCCCACACCCGCTATAGTCACTCACTAAGGGAATGCCATAGCATCGGTGGAGTATTTTTAGTGAGTATAGAACAGTAAAATTACAACAAGACAGATATAATGTAATACTTGAAAATTTAAAACATCATCTCATAGCAGCGGAAAGTAAAACATGTTTGGTTACATCATAAAACCATAACAAGAGTCAAGTACAAAATATCCATCCTGAATAAAATAAGTACATAATCCCACTACTCATAACAAATAGCCATAATAGAAAAGATAAGATAAGCTGAGCTCTACATCTACGGTCCAAGCTCCAAGAGATAGATAAAGCAAACTGATCAAAACCCACTAGCACTAGGCCCAACCTGAGGACCTGAAGGAAAAAGATAAAAACAACGGGGGTCAGACATAAGTCTGAGTGAGTCCTATAACCCTAACAATACAACCATTAAAGTAATTAGGGTATGATATAAACAAGATACGGTACCTCTGGGGATAATGACTACAATAAGTAGCCCACAAAACACAGGATGTACTACGATAATCGAAACGACGTATTTATCCACCCAAGGATAATTACTAGCTTACACCACCCCAGACCTACCCACCCAAGGGTAATTCCTACACTGCACCACACCAGTTCTACCCACCAAGAGTAATTCCTACTTAAAGGTTGATCCCACTTAAAGACTTAGAAAATATAACTAATAGCTTCTGGTACTTCTAGCTGACCACGTAGGTGCCGTCTGCTCCTACCTCCACTAGGTGTACCTAGTTATCTTACCCAGTAGTTTCGTGTACCCCTACATAGGTGCCGTTTGCTCCTATCTTTACTAGGTGTACCCACTACTCCCCATCGATCGGCTCCCTAACGTAGATACCCGTGCTGGTCCCACAGTGGGGTGTAGCACTCCCCTAAAGTGGCTACCCATTACTATCAACGGTGCACGGCTTTATATCTACACGATGCAACAACGGCTTATCTACCAGCCCGGGCCCACACACGCATATGAAACCCGTTGGAGTTGCGTTGCCACCGCTACCCCGTTTTGGCCTCTTATAATCAAGCCCAATATGCGTGTCCCGTCACTCGACATGGGTCGAGCCCACAAAGATACGTTTGGGATATTGGTTGAAATGGGCCCCCACAAGCTACTGCTTAAGCTTGTCATTTTATCTAGTGCATCCCACTTAACCCCTTTTTATAATCATGCCCCCTTACATGTTAGGGTTTGGTTAAGTCATCCAATTATATTACAATTGCCACTTAAGGCACCCACTAGATTTCCGCATGCCACCCAAGGCACTTACTTGATTCCCCCATGCCACCCAAGGCACTTACTTAACCCTTTAATCATGTTTAGTTACATGTTCCACTCTGGTTAAGTATTCTAATCATATTTTCTATTGCCACCCAAGGCAACCTACTAGTTTTCTCATGCCACCCAAGGCACCCCCACTAGTTACTACATGCCACCCAAGGCACCCACTTAACCCCTCATGTCCCACTACATGCTAATATGGTTAAGTGTTTCTTAATTAATTAAGACCGTGATCTCCCATAAAGACCTCCCACATTAGACTGGCTGATATGACCGCCTGGTTAAGCCGGTAGAGTCCGGGCAGTCTTACGTCATAACAGAGTCTAACCTCGTGTCTTTACCTTAATCACGTATTTAATTTATGGCTAAGACCTCTCACATTGGGCTGACATTTGTAGCAACTGGTTAAGCCGGTCGGGTCCGGGCAGTTTTACACTACAAATGAGTCCAACCTCGTGTCTTAGTCGATTAATTACACCTAATTAATCACTCCCATATTAATTATCCCTAATTAATATCAAGTTTTCCATAACATGGGTAGACCTAACTCAATAGGTAAATTCCCATGGGGTAGACCTAACTCAATAGGTAAATTCCCACTTATGGTAATTTATTTTTATGGTATGCTTAATCATACCCAATCATTCACTTATTAACATATTTACCAACCCCATCGTTCCCCACGTAAATCGTTCTCATTTCATGACATAAATAAGGGGAAGATTATCACAAATATCATGGGTTAGCATACAACTTTGTCATGGGTTAAGAGGATGTCAACTTGCATATATGAGCATATATTAACCCAACCACATTTAACCCCAAACTTGCACATTATCATACACATGTCTTACATAACATGTTGAACTTGCATATAAGTATTCTCATAACTTGCATAACACGTTAGACATGCATTTAAGCCTATACATAACTTGCATAAGCATTCACATACTTGTATGGGCATTCATATACTTGCATAAGCATTCACCTACTTGCATATGCACATAACTTACATAACATGTTGAGCTTGCATGTAAGCATAACTTGCATAATATGTCGAACTTACATATATGACTTGCATCTTAAAGGAGGGTAAACATGCATAGCATATAAGGGTGCCATCTTGCATATGTATATACCATATTTAAAAGGGTAAACTTGCATGTCATGATTTATGCATAATACCAAACACTTAGCATGCATAAAACCACTTACTTATCATGCATAGAATCAAATACTTATTATGCATAAAACCAAATACTTATTATGCATAAAACCAAATACTTATTATGCATAAAATCAAATACTTATTATGCATAAAATCAAATACTTATTATGCATAAACCAACCACTTAACTTGCATAAGCCCAAACACTTAACATGCATAAAACCCCATACTTAGTATGCATACAATCAAATACTTATCATGCATAACGTCAAATACTTTAGCATGAATAACATCAAATACTTAACATGCATAACACCAACTACTTAGCATGCATAAAATCACATGCATAACTTGCATATCATGTTACATATAACTTGCATATATTCTTACATATAGTTTGCATAACATGTCACATATGCATAAATGTTTAACATGGTGTTTTGCATCATAAAACATGGCCTTAACTTGCATTTAACATAAAACTTGCAAATCACATATCATACAAACTTGCATAAATACATTTATCCACAAACATAGCCATGTCTTATCACATCCTACCATAATCAATTTAACAATTGATTATTAAAGCCATAGAAACTCACCAAAACCAAGATTAGCAAATTAAATGAAGCAAATCCCAATGATTAAGTAGAAGAAGATGTAGATTAGCTTGCAAACCCTCTTAGGATTTTTAGTGGAGGCTTTCCAATTTTCTAGGTGGTGGCATAATGGCCTTAGATCTATTTTTGGTAAGGATAAGGGGGGTATTAGGGTGTATATATAGATTAGTTAGATGTTTTAGGACCATAGGATATACCCTAGAACCAATCCTAGCCTTTAAAGCATGTCTTGGGGAAGAAGTCAAGTGTAGGAACCATTTAGGGCCCAAAAAAACAGCCCAAAACTCATCCCGGGCCTCAAAACATGAGCAGTTTTCGTTTTTGATTTTTCGTGAAACTTTGACGGGCCATAACTTGGTCATACGGACTCCGATTTACGAAAACTCGGACTCTATTTCGCGTATTTTTCCGAGACGAACGCAATGGCACAGCCCGTTTCCCCTGATTCAGAATATTAAATTTAATTCTGCTCTGATTTATGTTATAACAAGTTATTTAACATACGGGGTGTTACATTCTCCCCTACTTAAAGGATTTCGTCCCCGAAATCTCTAAGTCAAGAAGAACGTATCCTACCAACCAAACAACCATCTACTTAACCATCAAACACTGACATCCATTGTCCTTAAAGTTTCTAATGCTGTATGAACATATGCAAAAAGTGTGTGTATATGTTCCCTATCTAATGCAAAATCAGGCGGTCTACTGATTCAGTTGACCTCCTTAATGCAAACCATGATAGTGCCATGCATCCAATATGTATACGAAAGAACCCTATCGACACATACTATTTCTACATGCGTGCACAATCATTCACCGAATAAATGCATCATCCATATGATAGCACAACCATCATACATCCATTAATATAGCTACCTACACACATTTATATGCAATATGCAATATGAAGTGATTGAGCCGATCTAGTGCCTAAAGTGTGTGTATATGCATCCACGAGCAACCACTAGCAAACACTTGCATCCACTTGCATCCATCAATCATAACATGTCTCAAACACATGTTTCAACCATAGGTTTACCCTATCTAAAAGGTCAAAGGTGCTAACGAGAGGACATACTAAGGACAAGATAAGTACAAGATAGGCAATAAAGGAGAAGTTAAAGAACATACTCTCGAAAAGAAAAGGGTACAAAGAACGCATCTTCGCTTCCGTCTCCCAAGTAGCATTGCTCTCGTCATCTCCCCATCGCACTTTGACTAGCTGAACCTCTCTGTTTCTCAACTTCTTAATCTCTGACCCAAGGATGCGAGTAGGAGCTCGTCGAATCGTCGCATCACGCTCTACTTCCACTTCTCTAAGCAAGCTCGGCTCTACCACCTCTACGGTCTCATGTAGGCACTTCCTCAAATGTGACACATGGAAAACATCATGTATACCACTAAGTCTGTCTGGCAACTCCACCCTATATGCCATCCGTCCAATTCTTTCCTTGACAGGAAACGGTCCTACAAACCTCGGTGCTAACTTCCCAGCGGATCCAAAGCGAACAACATTCCGTAATGGAGACACTTTGACAAAAACCATGTCCCCAACTTCAAACTCAAGATCAGTCCTCCTCTTATCTGCATAAGATTTCTGTCTGTCTTGCGCTGCTTTCATCCTTCTTCGAATCAAATCAACCTTCTCTGAAGTCTCTCTAACCATATCGGGCCCTAGCAAGATCTTATCCGTAGATTCCCACCAACATGTAGGTGATCGACAAGGCCTTCCATAAAGAGCTTCAAAAGGTGCCATGCCAATACTAGACTGGAAGCTGTTGTTATATGCAAACTCCACCAAAGGAAGATGCTCTTCCCATGTACCTCCAAAATCCAAGATACAAAGCCTCAAAAGGTCTTCCAAAACACGGTTCACCCTCTCGGTCTGGCCGTCCGTCTGAGGATGATATGCAGTACTCAAACACAACTGAGTCCCTACCGCCTCTTGCAAACTCTTCCAAAACTCTCAAGTGGAGATAGGATCTCGATCACTCACTATGCTAGAGGGTACCCGATGCAATCGAACTATCTCTCGAAGATATACAAAAGCTAGCCATGGAGCAGTCCACTTACTCTTCACAGGTATGAAATGGGTGTTCTTAGTAAGTCTGTCTACCACCACCCAAATTCCTGTATTACTCTTTCTCGATCTGGGTAACCTGTCAATAAAATCCAACGAGACGCTGTCCCACTTTCATTGCGGAACCTCCAATGGGTGAAGCAACCCACCTGGTTTCTTTCGCTCCGTCTTCACTCGTTGGCACACCAAGCATCGAGCGACATGCTCGGCCACATCTTTCTTCATACCGGCCCAGAAGAAAGCCCTCTTTATGTCTTGGTACATCTTACCCCCACCGGGATGAATGGTCATCCTAGAACGGTGTGCGTCATCAAGAATAGCCTTCCTCAGACCCTCGTCTTGCGGTACACAAAGTCTACCGTCTCTACGCAAGCACCCTCTATCATCTAGGGTGTACCTACTCAAATGGCTGGACGACTCCCCCCTTATGAGCTTCTCTACCAACTCAACCAACTGTGGGTCGTCTCGCTGTGCCTCGCCAATTCGTCCCAAAAGAGTAGGTCTAACCTCTAAGGATGCTAGCAAACCGGGTACCAAGTCAACAGAAGGTCTGAAGTCAAACTTAGAAATAAACTCTAAGCTCCGTTGTTCAACGAACAATGAACTCAAGGACAACCTTTTTCTACTTAAGGTGTCCGTTACCATGTTACCCTTACTCATAGGATGCTAAGGATCCCATCCACTTTTGCTGTCCTAAGACTATGCGCTCGAAGAGTCTCCAACACTTCCCTAAGATGTAGGGCATGCTCTTCTCCACCAGAATATCATCCAAAATCATCACAACTGTCTCTCACACAGACCACCCTAGTCGAATTCGGCATCCCCCAAATGCAAGCCCCAAAGGCCTAAACCAATATCAGACAAACACCCAAGGGATACCTCCTTCGAATTCAGACGACCTACGTGAGACGATACTAGTAAAAATGGCTAAATAATTAAGCCCTTGACCAATTCTGGATGTTCTCGCCAGTCTCGCTCCAAAACCGTCGTTTATCCTATACTGGCCCTGCTCAGCCTATTGAGCACATACGAAAACTTATTTCGCTCCTAGAAAAGACCCAGATGTCATCTACAAAGACCATCACGAACTTATTTAGGTACTCCCTGAACACCCTTCTCAACAAAGTATGCGGGGGCGTTCGTCAAACCCAATGGCATCACCAGCCACTCATAAAAAAAAAATCATCCGGAGTCCTAAAGGCAGTCTTCTCTGTACTATCCTCAGCCACTCTCAACCGATGAAATCCCGTGGCTGAGTCCTACTATAAAAATACTGAGGCGCCAGCTAACTGATCAAACAGATCATCAATCCTCGGCAATGGGTATCTATTCTTCTTTGTGAGTTTATTTAATCCTCTTTAGCCCACACAAAGTCTGAGGGACCCATCCGCCTTCGTAACAAAAACTACTGGAGCGCCCCACTCCGATATACTTCGTCTTATGAACCCCTTCTCAAGCAAATCGCCTACTTACTTATGGAGTTCCCTCCTCTCACGAGGAGCCACGTGGCACACTGGCCAAGGTACTGGTTTGGCCTTACCCACCAGATATATTTGGAAGTCAATTTCCCGCTCCGGAGGTAAGCCCTTCACCTCCTTATACACATCCGGGTATTCCCGGACCGCTCTAACAGATCACAAACTCTAGACCGACATGTCAAGCGATTCTAGATAACTTAGCATAACAGATTCTATGGGATTACAAGAGATCTCGAGAGTGTTACCCAAACGGGTCATAAGCCTAACAACTCTCCCTTCAAAATCAAAAACGGCACCTCTACTGGATAACCAGTCCATGCCCCAAAACTAACCCATAGCCCGTGAAGCCCAACAAGCATCACCTCTAAACTCAATGCTAAGTATAGAGACTTTCAAACCCAAACACATCATGGAGCCCCAATTGGGTTTGAAACAACTAAGGGATCATCTGCCAAACTGGTGTCTAAGTGCAGTGACTCAACTATCAATGGTGAGATAAACGAACTCGATATATCAGGATCAAATAAAGTTTGAATCGGATAATAAAGAAATCCAAATTCCAACCTAGACAGTCTTATCCCCATCTGGTACCCTAGTCGTGAGGGAATACAACTACCCTCCAGAAGATTCCATACCTTGCCCTTGCTCCTTTGGACAATCCTAATAAGGTGTCCTACTCCTCCCAAAAGGATAACTACTAGCCTTCTTCTTCCCTATTCTCCACTCGTAACCTCCCATCCTTCATTAACCAAACAACTATTTGAGCCTTCCTCTCTTCTTGAACCAACGTCTAAGTCCCTTGAAGTGGTTTTCATCCTTATCCATCTTAGAAAGATCATCTATACGCGGAGGGGAAACTCAAAATGAGAGAGAGGAAGAGATTCAAAATGGAGAATTCGAAAGATATAGATATGGCTATTGGGGATTATGCTTTTCTTTCAAGAACTTTTCTCTTAAAAGACATGTTTTCGAAAATACTCCTTTCAAAAATATTCTTAGAAAATAGTTTTTCTAAAAATTTTAGCTGTTCCGGTAACCTTAAGCTCTGATACCACGTGTAACACCCCACACCCGCTATAGTCACTCACTAAGGGAATGCCATAGCATCGGTGGAGTATTTTTAGTGAGTATAGAACAGTAAAATTACAACAAGACAGATATAATGTAATACTTGAAAATTTAAAACATCATCTCATAGCAGCGGAAAGTAAAACATGTTTGGTTACATCATAAAACCATAACAAGAGTCAAGTACAAAATATCCATCCTGGATAAAATAAGTACATAATCCCACTACTCATAACAAATAGCCATAATAGAAAAGATAAGATAAGCTGAGCTCTACATCTACGGTCCAAGCTCCAAGAGATAGATAAAGCAAACTGATCAAAACCCACTAGCACTAGGCCCAACCTGAGGACCTGAAGGAAAAAGATAAAAACAACGGGGGTCAGACATAAGTCTGAGTGAGTCCTATAACCCTAACAATACAACCATTAAAGTAATTAGGGTATGATATAAACAAGATACGGTACCTCTGGGGATAATGACTACAATAAGTAGCCCACAAAACACAGGATGTACTACGATAATCGAAACGACGTATTTATCCACCCAAGGATAATTACTAGCTTACACCACCCCAGACCTACCCACCCAAGGGTAATTCCTACACTGCACCACACCAGTTCTACCCACCAAGAGTAATTCCTACTTAAAGGTTGATCCCACTTAAAGACTTAGAAAATATAACTAATAGCTTCTGGTACTTCTAGCTGACCACGTAGGTGCCGTCTGCTCCTACCTCCACTAGGTGTACCTAGTTATCTTACCCAGTAGTTTCGTGTACCCCTACATAGGTGCCGTCTGCTCCTATCTTTACTAGGTGTACCCACTACTCCCCATCGATCGGCTCCCTAACGTAGATACCCGTGCTGGTCCCACAGTGGGGTGTATCACTCCCCTAAAGTGGCTACCCATTACTATCAACGGTGCACGGCTTTATATCTACACGATGCAACAACGGCTTATCTACCAGCTCGGGCCCACACACGCATATGAAACCCGTTGGACTTGCGTTGCCACCGCTACCCCGTTTTGGCCTCTTATAATCAAGCCCAATATGCGTGTCCCGTCACTCGACATGGGTCGAGCCCACAAAGATACGTTTGGGATATTGGTTGAAATGGGCCCCCACAAGCTACTGCTTAAGCTTGTCATTTTATCTAGTGCATCCCACTTAACCCCTTTTTATAATCATGCCCCCTTACATGTTAGGGTTTGGTTAAGTCATCCAATTATATTACAATTGCCACTTAAGGTACCCACTAGATTTCCGCATGCCACCCAAGGCACTTACTTGATTCCCCCATGCCACCCAAGGCACTTACTTAACCCTTTAATCATGTTTAGTTACATGTTCCACTCTGGTTAAGTATTCTAATCGTATTTTCTATTGCCACCCAAGGCAACCCACTAGTTTTCTCATGCCACCCAAGGCACCCCCACTAGTTACTACATGCCACCCAAGGCACCCACTTAACCCCTCATGTCCCACTACATGCTAATATGGTTAAGTGTTTCTTAATTAATTAAGACCGTGATCTCCCATAAAGACCTCCCACATTAGACTGGCTGATATGACCGCCTGGTTAAGCCGGTAGAGTCCGGGCAGTCTTACGTCATAACAGAGTTTAACCTCGTGTCTTTACCTTAATCACGTATTTAATTTATGGCTAAGACCTCTCACATTGGGCTGACATTTGTAGCAACTGGTTAAGCCGGTCGGGTCCGGGCAGTTTTACACTACAAATGAGTCCAACCTCGTGTCTTAGTCGATTAATTACACCTAATTAATCACCCCCATATTAATTATCCCTAATTAATATCAAGTTTTCCATAACATGGGTAGACCTAACTCAATAGGTAAATTCCCATGGGGTAGACCTAACTCAATAGGTAAATTCCCACTTATGGTAATTTATTTTTATGGTATGCTTAATCATACCCAATCATTCACTTATTAACATATTTACCAACCCCATCGTTCCCCACGTAAATCGTTCTCATTTCATGACATAAATAAGGGGAAGATTATCACAAATATCATGGGTTAGCATACAACTTTGTCATGGGTTAAGAGGATGTCAACTTGCATATATGAGCATATATTAACCCAACCACATTTAACCCCAAACTTGCACATTATCATACACATGTCTTACATAACATGTTGAACTTGCATATAAGTATTCTCATAACTTGCATAACACGTTAGACATGCATTTAAGCCTATACATAACTTGCATAAGCATTCACATACTTGTATGGGCATTCATATACTTGCATAAGCATTCACCTACTTGCATATGCACATAACTTACATAACATGTTGAGCTTGCATGTAAGCATAACTTGCATAATATGTCGAACTTACATATATGACTTGCATCTTAAAGGAGGGTAAACATGCATAGCATATAAGGGTGCCATCTTGCATATGTATATACCATATTTAAAAGGGTAAACTTGCATGTCATGATTTATGCATAATACCAAACACTTAGCATGCATAAAACCACTTACTTATCATGCATAGAATCAAATACTTATTATGCATAAAATCAAATACTTATTATGCATAAAACCAAATACTTATTATGCATAAAATCAAATACTTATTATGCATAAAATCAAATACTTATTATGCATAAACCAACCACTTAACTTGCATAAGCCCAAACACTTAACATGCATAAAACCCCATACTTAGTATGCATACAATCAAATACTTATCATGCATAACGTCAAATACTTTAGCATGAATAACATCAAATACTTAACATGCATAACACCAACTACTTAGCATGCATAAAATCACATGCATAACTTGCATATCATGTTACATATAACTTGCATATATTCTTACATATAGTTTGCATAACATGTCACATATGCATAAATGTTTAACATGGTGTTTTGCATCATAAAACATGGCCTTAACTTGCATTTAACATAAAACTTGCAAATCACATATCATACAAACTTGCATAAATACATTTATCCACAAACATAGCCATGTCTTATCACATCCTACCATAATCAATTTAACAATTGATTATTAAAGCCATAGAAACTCACCAAAACCAAGATTAGCAAATTAAATGAAGCAAATCCCAATGATTAAGTAGAAGAAGATGTAGATTAGCTTGCAAACCCTCTTAGGATTTTTAGTGGAGGCTTTCCAATTTTCTAAGTGGTGGCATAATGGCCTTAGATCTATTTTTGGTAAGGATAAGGGGGGTATTAGGGTGTATATATAGATTAGTTAGATGTTTTAGGACCATAGGATATACCCTAGAACCAATCCTAGCCTTTAAAGCATGTCTTGGGGAAGAAGTCAAGTGTAGGAACCATTTAGGGCCCAAAAAAAACAGCCCAAAACTCATCCCGGGCCTCAAAACATGAGCAGTTTTCGTTTTTGATTTTTCGTGAAACTTTGACGGGCCATAACTTGGTCATACGGACTCCGATTTACGAAAACTCGGACTCTATTTCGCGTATTTTTCCGAGACGAACGCAATGGCACAGCCCGTTTCTCCTGATTCAGAATATTAAATTTAATTCTGCTCTGATTTATGTTATAACAAGTTATTTAACATACGGGGTGTTACAAGTGGCATTGGCGGAGGTGGGGTGTTACATTTGGTATCAGAGCATAAGGTTTACAAGATTTGAGCAAAAGTGTTTTTAAAACTTACCTTTTTGGAAAACTATTTTCAAAACCAACTAAGTATTTTCCAAGAAAAGTGTAGTTTGTTTTAAAAGGCTATTCCCCAAAAGCCATTAGCACTATCCTTTGTTTCCTCGTTCTTAATCTATCTTTTCCTTTTTCAGCATGGCCGATCTTAACCTTCCCGAGGAAGTAACCATTCCTGGATGGTTTCGGAGGTACTTGGAAGCTAGGGCCAACGATGCGGGCCCAGCAAATACCCCTACCGTAACTGAGGTTCCTCCTCCTCCTCCTCCTCAGCATCCACAAGCAGATTTCGCAAAGGTTTGCAAAGACTTTAAGGCGATGGGTGGCAAGAATTTTATTGGGACGGAGTCTTTTGTGGAGGCGAGAAATTGGTTGAAAGAAACTGAAGATCTCTTCGCCATCTTTGATGTGGAAGACCGTAGAAAAGTTCTATTGGCTGCGTGGCTATTGAAAGAAGAAGCTGCTTATTGGTGGGAGGTCACCAATGCTACTAGGCCTATAGAGACTTGGGCCGACTTTAGGACGAGGTTTGGACTTAAATTTCTATCATCTGCTGAGGCGAATCTGCAATTAGAGAAGTTTATGTTTTTGAAGCAAGGGGATATGACAGTGAGAGAGTATGTGAATAAGTTTAACCAGCTCGCTCGATTCGGCTTGGACATGGTTAATACTCCTCAAAAGAAGGCTCTACGCTTTGCACGAGGGTTGAATGAGCCATTACAAGGTTTAGCCATGTCACATATACCCATGGGGGCCACTTTTGAAAGCCTAGTGTACATGGCATTGCTTCAGGGGACGATAAGAATGGCAAGAAAGAAGTCAAGCCTAATGAGACTCAAACCAAGAAGGGGGACTCCAAGTGGGGAGAGAATCAGAGCAATCAGAACAACAAGAACAACAAGAACAACAAGGCCAACAAGGCCAACAACAGCAAGGCAAAGGACCCAAGAAAATGCAATTTCTGTGGGATTGTTGGGCTCATAGCCAAAGATTGCAGAAAGAAGAAGAGGAAGTTGGGCGAATGCTTTCACTATGGAGAGCCTGGACACCTTAGCAAGGATTGCCCCAAGAAGCAAGGACAAGGGAAAGGGCAGACTCAGCGTGCAGGACCTTCTGGAGGGAAAGTGCATGCTCTCAACACTGCTCCAGTTCAGGACCGAGGTAGTATTTCTGTAGAAAGCCTTGTTTATATTTCTGATTATCCTGTTCACACCTTATTTGATTCTGGCACATCACATAGTTTTATTTCTTCTGACATTGTTGAAAGTTTGCACCTAAGTACTAGTCTAGTTGAGGATCCCGTTAGTGTTTCAAATCCAATTGGGGGTTCCGCCCATCTATCTATGATTTGTGTGGATTTGAAGATTTCTATCTTGACCGTAGAATTCACGTGTAATGCTTATGTTCTCGGGTTCACGGGATACGGGTTGATTTTGGGCATGGATTGGTTGTCCAGTTATGGAGCCATCCTCGATTGTGAGCATAGGGTGGTGAGGCTCATGACTCGCCTCGGTAATACCCTAGAAATTTCTTGTAACCCTAGAGATCCCGTCATGCTATGTTATCTTGAATCTCTTGACTCGTCCATCGATGATCTGCAATCTGTAAGGGTGGTCCGAGACTATCCTGATGTCATTGAAGAGGTTAAGGGGTTACCCCCTAAACGAGAGATAGATTTCCGCATTTATCTTGTTGATAGTGCCAAGCCAGTTTCATTGCCCGTTAGGCACATGGCCCCACGAGAAAGAAGAGAGCTCAGTAAGCAAATCAAGGAGTTGCTTGAGAAGAATTTTATTAGGCGAAGCATTTCTGAATGGGGTGCTCCTGTGGTGTTCGCTACTAAGGCGGATGGTTCGCTTCGTCTATGTGTCGATTATCGAGAGTTGAACAAGCTGACAAAGAAGAATAGACATCCGTTACCGAGGATTGATGATCTCTTTGACCAGCTTGTTGGCGTTTCTGTTTTCTCTCAGCTCGATCTAGCCACCGGATTCCATCAGCTTAGAGTGGCTGAGGATAGTATTGATAAGACTGCGTTTAGGACTCCAGATGGATTCTTTGAATGGCTTGTCATGCCATTCGGTTTGACTAATGCACCCGCCTACTTCGTAGATTTGATGAGTAGGGTGTTCAGGGAGTTCCTTAACAAGTTTGTTGTTGTCTTCGTGGATGATATCCTGATCTTCTCAAAGGATGAGGAAGAACATGCTAGGCATCTCAAGGAAGTAATGGATACGCTGAGAGCTCATCAGTTGAAAGCCAAGTTCTCCAAATGCCATTTTTGGAGAAGGGAAGTTCGGTTTCTTGGACATATAGTTTCTAAGCAAGGCATAGCAGTGGATCCCGCGAAAGTGGTTGTGGTTCAAGACTGGAAGACTCCTAGGAATGCAACCGAAGTAAGAAGCTTTCTCGGTCTGGCGGGCTACTATAGGAAGTTCATCAGGGACTTCGCTAAGATTTCAGCTCCTCTTACTAAGTTGACGAAGAAGAACTTAGTCTTTGCATGGGACTTAGAGTGTGAGCTTGCTTTTCAAAGGCTCAAGAGGGCCCTTACTACAGCTCCAGTTTTGGCATTACCCGATGGCGGTAAGTTGTTTACCGTGTACACCGATGCATGTGGCACAGGGTTAGGTGCTGTTCTGATGCAGGAAGGAAGAGTGATATGTTATGGGGGTAGGCAACTTAAAGTTCATGAGAAGAACTATCCCACTCATGATTTGGAGTTGGCGGCGATCGTCTTTGCACTCAAATCCTGGTGCCACTATCTTCTAGGCGAAAGGTTTGAGTTATATACTGATCACAAGTCGCTCAAGTACCTCTTCTCGCAGAAAGATCTGAATCTAAGACAACAAAGGTGGATGGAATTCTTGGCCTCTTATGACTTCGAGATAGCTTATACCCCTGGCAAGGGTAATGTTGTGGCAGATGCATTAAGCAGAAGTAGGTTGACTTTGAGTCCTTTGTTTGTTGAGATGAAGAGCCTAGAGTTCTTGGCAACCTTTGATCTCACACCAGCTGTTGAGTCGATGACGGGTTCTTTAGCATCCCTTGAGCTTAGACCTATGCTTCTTGATCAAGTTGGGGCTTCATAGAAGGAAGATCCACAGATAGTGGAGGTCATGGACAAGTTGATTCGTGGTGAGACGTCTAGTCACCTTGCTAGATATACTATTGATGATAAGGGTTGGCTAAGGCGTGATGGAAGGCTATGCGTTCCACAAGTAGGAGACTTTGGGCATAAAGTTCTCGAAGAAGCACATCACTCAAATATGACTTTACATCCTGGAGGAGATAAGATGTATAGGGATATGAAGCGCATTTTCTTTTGGGCTGGAATGAAGAAGGATGTAGCAGAATATGTTTCAAAATGCATGGTGTGCCAACAAGTAAAAGCCGAGTCGAAGAAACCCGGTGGGCTATTACATCCATTGGAGGTCCCACAATGGAAGTGGGAAAGTATCTCTATGGATTTTGTGGATGGATTGCCTAGGTCAAGGAAAGGGAATACGAGCATATGGGTCATAGTTGACAGACTTACGAAGAGTGCTCATTTCATTCCAGTAAAGAGCAAGAGGACCGCATCATGGATAGCATCTGTTTATCTTCGAGAGATAGTACGATTGCATGGAGTTCCTTCTAGCATAGTTAGCGATCGTGACCCAATTTTCACTAGCCCGTTCTGGAATAGTTTGCAAGAAGCGATGTGCACGCGATTGAATCTAAGTACAGCCAATCACCCTCAGACGGATGGCCAAACCGAAAGGATGAATCGAGTGCTAGAAGATCTTTTGAGGCTTTGTGTTCTTGACTTTGGTGGTACTGGGGAAGACCACCTTCCTCTTGTAGAGTTTGCTTATAATAATAGTTATCAAGCCAGCATAGGGATGGCACCATTCGAAGCTTTGTATGGGAGGCCGTGTAGGTCACCATCTTGTTGGTGGGATACAACGGATAGGCTTATACTTGGGCCCGATATGATACGGGACACATCCGAGAAAGTTGAATTGGTGAGAAGACGGATGAAAGCGGCCCAAGACAGACAGAAATCCTATGCTGACAAGCGAAGGACAGATTTGGAATTCGAAGTGGGAGACATGGTTTTCGTGAAGGTTTCTCCTTTGCGTAATGTGGTTCGTTTTGGAGCAGTTGGAAAGCTGGCACCCAGATTCGTAGGACCCTTCCCCATCATAGAGAGAATTGGGAAGATGGCTTATAAGGTGGAATTGCCCGAGAAGCTGGCCGGAGTGCATAATGTCTTTGTAACGACCTGGGAAAAGACGACCTTGGTTTTCCGATATACAACACCTATCGAACAATCAAAAGTCGAAATTACCGGATAGTCCAAGAAAGAAATTAGAGGGTGAGGATAGATAAGATAGAAAATTAGAACAGAAGAAAAAGAAGAACACAACAACATCAGAGTAACACGAATCTCACAACGGAACAAATAAAATATAATAGACAACATATCTTGAAATCAAAGCAGTATATGTATATCATACCATTATCAGAGTACAACACTTTCATCACAGCGGAATAATCAATAGCTAGAAAAATCTTGAAGCCTCCTGCTCCAAGCTCTTCAAGCATACCTGTAAATCCTGACTACTTGACTGCCCGTACAAATTTGGGCACCCAAGGGTTTAGGGAAAACAAAACAAAATAAACTCTGGGTCAGTCATGGGACTGGTGTGAGTAAACTCAAATCATTTGGTTTAACTTTCAAAATCCTTTCGAAAGAAAAGATAATCGTAAGACCAATCCACACATAAACACGGACGGTTTTTACCTTACGATAACCCAAAACACTTTGGAAATCATATATTATCTGATATTATAATAATGTCTAATCACAAGTAATTAAAATCTAGTAGAACGCTTGCATCTCACGCTCTACATATATAGTATACAAATCAAACTCGCGGGCACTTATTGGAGATTGGATTCCGACTTTGACAAGGTATGGGACCACCTGCCGATAGTGTATCTCTAGAGGCGAATACACTGGGTTCAACAAGAACATCTTGCAACCCGGCCCTCACATGACCGACCACTCATTTCGCTTGAGTGTATCGAATATATATCACCAACGGTTGGGATCAGCAACCGTCTCCCGAATGGGGCAGCATCGATAGATTTAAGAAGCAATTGGAATTTCTCTAGATAGGTGATTATACATCCTAATGGGTGCGACCCACATAGCCATGCTGCCTGCCCGATTTTTGTAATTTCCCGGTTGATGAGGCTAGAGGCCACGCTTATCTCTGACAGATCATTCACTTTGAATGCCACATCGTCATACTCGCCAAATCACAAATTGATTTCCCCAAAAACACCACGGGTATAAAGCTAAGAGAAACGAATTCCTCCGCCACCAAACGTAAGTATGTTTGAAGAGATCAACTTACGCGATCTATTGAATATACTCTGTCAGGCATTCTTCCATACACGTTTGTCCTGGGACTGGAGAAACCGAAGGCACTATTTTGTAAACAGGATAGCCCTTGCACTTTACTCCGTCTTCAATATATTCAGCATACTTGATTCGCAACGCTTATTCCAATACGGAGTGGTTCTATGGATAATAATCCAACCGATCTCTCCATATTAACAACATAAAATGGTCAAAAACTTTGATAGTCGGTGATTTAACTATCAAATGAAAACATGTCTGTGTGCAAACAACGATATTATTTCCAGATGGAAATTCTATCGATCAATCATCAATCATCATTAATTCTTAAATTAAATTATCATAATTTTATTCTTTTCCTTATTCCTGTTTCCCTATATTTCTTATTTACTATATTTAGAAAATATACGTTATTAACAATGGAAAACATTTCCACTTCTTGTTTTCTATATTAGAAAATATCCTGATCTTATTTGGAAAACATTCCCAAAATTACTTCATTGGGTTTAAACAGATGTTTGAATAAACATCGCTATGTCAACACAGACCATTATGCTCATTAACTAAATTCACTTAAACACTTTTCACTATCGAACTTATCCACTTCTTAGTTAAAACCGAAGTTAATCAAGTTGGGGTATAATTACCTCTCAGACCTTAACTGAACAACATTTCTAACTTCGAAACAGACAAAGTGCATCTTTTTACACTTTCAACCACTTATTTACGTAACTCTCGGATTCTATTTACGAATCCACTTCCTTTACGGAAGTCATTTGATTATGGTGTTATAATCCCCTGTGTCCGAAATATAATAACTTTAATATAAATTTTTCTTTCTAGCTCAAATAAATACACGAACAACTAATTTTATCAACTCCTATTCGGTTAACTATAATCTATAACCCTTATTCTATTAACTTTTACTGGATTAACTCTTATTTGGATAATTTGGTTTGATTAACTCATCTTGAATAACTCAACTCGACCAACTTACTTGATCAGCTCAACTTGACTAACTTAACTTAATTAACTCGACTTATTTAACTCAACTTATATAACTTAATTTGACTAACTATTATCGAATAACTAATATTCGATTAACTTATATTCAACTAACTATGTCTGTTTTTAAATTCATTTTGAATAGCTAATATTTGATTTAACTTCATTCGCTTAACTCTAGATTGCAGCGATCACAATGGTTACGCCTGATTCCCCCAGGAAACATCCGACCACCTTAGTCTATCTGCAGCCCTGCGAATTTCGCAAGCAGTCGTGCTAAATGGCAATTTATACTGAATAACTACTTCTGTTTAACTCTATCTCGAATAACTAAGTTCGATCAACTCTAATTGAATAACTAATATTCAATTTAACCCTTATTCGGTTACTATATTCGAATAACTCTAGTCCGATTTGATTCAAACCGCTTAAGTCTAACTGATTTACTCTACTAGTTAATTCTAACTAACTAACTAACTCTAACTGTTTGACTCTAACAACTTAACTCCAACGGTTTAATTCTAATAGATTAACTCCAACTGTTAGACTCTAATAGTTTAACTTTAACAGTTTAACTCTAATGGTTTAACTCAAACTGTTTAACTTTAACGGTTTAACTCTAACTGACTAACTTTTCTGATTAACTCTAATGGTTTAACTCTTAACTGTTTAACTCTGACAGTTTAACTTTGGTTGATTAACTCTTTTGAATTAACCCCTTTGAATTTTCTCTTTTGAATAATTCCATTTGAATAACTCCTTTTGAATAACTCTTTTGAATAACACTTTTTGAATAACTCTTTTGAATAATACTTTTTTTCTATTTGTTTACTTAACAAATAACTATTCCATTTTTACTTCTATTTATTTAACAAATAATTATTACTTTTAGCTTTTCCATTTATTCTCTACATAAATATCTCTTTTAACTTTCCTTTATTCCCTAAATGAATATTCGCTTTTCAATTCCATTTGTAATCGTTTTACAAATGATTCCCTTTTGATTTCTATTTGTAAAGGTTTCACAAATAGCTACTTTTTCCCTATTCTATTTGATTTGCAAATATTTTACTTTACATTTGTTTTACAAATGTATTTCCTCTATGTTTGTTTTCCTTTTCAAATCTTCTCCTTTATATTTGATTTCACAAATATTTTCCTTTACTCAATTTCTTTGATTCTATAATTATTTTCCTCTATGAAACTCTTTTCCTTTTATATATAAAATCTATTGATTTTATATAAATAATTTATTTTCAAAATATACTTTGAAAATCTCTTTTCACTTCCCGTTATCATTTATGGTACAAAAATACCAAATCAAAAGGTTTGATCATCATCCAAACACACGGGTTCAACGATAGATGATATAACACATCATATAACAGAATATATGAAAAATGATAAATAAATGTTGAGGAATCCAGTTGGATCCCTCCGACCTGTTTCCCTGCATCCACAGATGTTACACAATATAATTCACATCAATTTCATTTCAATATGAGGTATTATGATAAACAAAATCAACATCGGTTAACGATATATATAACTATATCGGTATTTTCAATCAATTGACTAGCAGTTCAACCAAACAATCAACACTCAGCAATTCAACCAATAATTATCAGTTCTAAAAATACTTTATAAAAATATAAAGTGTTCAGAGTTAGTGAGATTTACTCACATTGGACGGTTTATCATTGAATAACGATAATCGGTCATTGATTTGGTTCAGACGTTAAATTTCACCATAAATCCAAACGAGCTCCAATCCACTTGCGGTCAGTTCCCTTGCGTAGTGCTCGTCCATACGATCCCAATGGATCCTGTTTCGTTAAATTTCGTTAATGTATGCAAAAGTTATTCTATTTACAATATTTACCTAATTTAAATGGATATATATTTAATTAAATTAATTAAATTATTTTTATCTTAATTAATTTCTAATTGCGTTATTAGCCAAATTACTTTCCCTGCCCTTCTAAAAAAATCCTACTTTCCCATCTCTAGCCATATCCAATTTTTTTTAAAATTGAAAAACCATTTTAATATTAATTAAATTTAATTTCCAATAAAATATTTAAAAATATTCATTTAATTATAACTTAAATTTTTTAACCCGGATCAAAAATCCGCTTCCGCTCATTTTAAAGTATTTTTCGATAAGAATCCAACGATCCTTGTTTCGTGGAAATCCGACTTGTTTTGAAAAAGTTATAAGCTTTTAAAGTTTATGGTTAAAAATTACGAAAATGCCCCTGGTCTGTTTTAAATTCAAATTAAATTTTAAATTTAAATTTAAATTAATCATCCCATCCGTCGGATCAGTTAGGGATAGCCAGGGAGAGCAGGAAACTATATTTTCCAAACTCAAGCCTTAGACACTATCCTCTCTGTCACCCTTAGAATGTTCTGATATTTATTTTTACAAATTCTATTTTAATTATAATATATATATATATATATATTACAAAAATAAATAAATAATTAAATATTATTTAAAAACTTACCCCGCGAAGCCCAAGCCTCTGCCTAAGAGTCCCTAGCTCCCCGTCTTGCCCTCCTTTCTCCCTTCCTCCCTTTTCCCTATTTCCTATTATTTTATTATTATTTCTGCCATTGCCAAAGCTTGAAAGAGGAGGAGGAGGATTGAGTTTAAAATGAAGGGGGGGGGGGGGGGGGCTATTTATAGCCGAAGGAGTCACATGGATTGCTGAGGTGGCGCGAATCCAACGGTCTAAAATGGATGGCTAGGATTAATCCTTAAATTAATTAAATTATAAATAAATTTAATAATTTATGAATAGTAAAGTGTGTTTTCTCAACCCTATTCGGACGTTAATTTGACTTACTTATTGATACCTTATCCGAAATCTTTTTCAACCATGTTGTTCAATTTTTCTTGCTCTTCAATACTATATAAAAATATATCAATTTTGAATTTTTTTGTACTTTCAAATAATTTAAATTCAAATTCAAAATAGTGTTTTGTGTTAGTTTCAACACCTTCCGGTCTCATGTTGGAGTATCAAACGATAACGGTTTTCAGAAATTCTTCCACCATCTGGTCCGGTTTTTAACGTACTTCAATCCTATGTATTCAAATCAAAAATCGGAGTTTGTTTAGATTTTCAAATAATTTATTTAAATTTTGTTTCCTTAATAACTTTCTATATCCATTATAGGATTTTCCCAGATTTCATATATAGCTAATATCCTATGTTTAGAATTTTCCTGGATAGGTCTCAGGTTCCAGTTTTGCCGTTAGCATTAGCAAATTCCAATTACCGTCAAAATTTAGTTCAAATTTTGGCCTTTTATTTTTTCTTTTCCACATACGGATGCCATTTTTGACGTAACTTGGTTGGTTACCTAATTTCATCATTTCAGATTTATTAAAACTGATTTCATCGAAATCCGAGTTCGTTAGCTACTACATCCTTTGTAAACGTACTATTTTAAATTAAAAATTTATCCTTTTATACTGCCAGTTCACATTATATTGCAGATCCACTAAATTTCTACCATTTCGGAATAAAATAAAATATTCAAAATTATTGAAATTAAACCATTTAGAATTCCAAAATAATAAAAAAAACATTTTTAAATAATAACTAAATGGTCAAAAAATTTGGGCCGTTACATTCTTCCCCCCTTAAAATAATTTCGTCCTCGAAATTGCTAAGGTAGAAAAATGAATTTTATAACTAGGTTAAAATTATTTGGTTACTCTGATTTCACTAAACCAATCTATTCTAATTAATTTATTTCTATAAACGAAAATTTTCAAAAATTCTGAAAATTTTCTAACACTCGAAATTTCTGAAAAATTTCGCCAGCACCTCCTTTGTACTGGCCAATAGCTCAAACTCCAACTCGCCTCCCTAGGCCTTCTTCAACCCAAAAGAAAATCAAACAGCCAAGTGGCTTGCCAAACAGGTTCATAAATCTCATCATACTCATATGAATATGAATGTGTACCTTTTTTGTCGGGCATCCAACTCTGCTATCAATTTAGCATATACTACTATCATCCCAATCAAACTCCCAATCACTTTTATCTTCAACACGACCATCCGCTTATAACCAAGTCAAATTTCAATCAAACTGCAATTCCAATCTCTTCTTGCTCGACCATCCATTTCTATCCCAGATTATCTCTAATCTAGTCCAATTCTACTTGATACCATTCTATTTCAATTCAACTCAATTTCCACTGAACTGCCTTCAATTCAATTTCAAATTTGCTTTCACAAATTTCTATTTAATTTGTGTTTATTTCAATAATCTGTACCTAGGAGTTTCAAATAGCTTTGCCTTTTCCAAAAATCAAATATCCCTTTGGAATATCAAAACAACTCGGTTTCTCAAAACAATTCAAAAACAAAATCTTTGGTAGTAATCCGTCACTTACAAACTCGAAAATGAGCACCGATGATGTCCGGATCAACATCGGAATTTATTTTCTAGCTATCGAAGTGAGTTCAATACTATAGCACTTTCAAAACCCATTTTTAAACATTTTCATTTTGAAATTCATTTCAAAATATCCCTTTTCAATGCTTGTAACAAATTTGAAATCTCTCAGGATTTTAAAATTTACATACATTCAATTTAATTCCATTTACAACACTTATTCAAATTTTAGCAATTTTAATTCCAATTCTGAACTTAAATTCAGATTTAATTCATTTGATTTCATATATTTCACTTATATGAATTTTGATTTGTTATTTACACAACCATTTCACATTTTATAATCTTATTCGATTATAATCACAACCAAAACATCCAATATACTATAATAATTTCAAATATCTATACTTTGCTTATATCAAAATATAATTTGGGTAAAATTATTTCATTTACCCTTTTTTCAAAACATATCGTGCCGACCCATCGTATTCAAGTGTTTATAAACTCCTATCGATACAGTGGATCAAACTGATCGACTAGAACTCATAAACGACTCAACCAATAAATCTCCACGGTATAAAATCATTTTATATAAAATAACAAATACGTTCACTCTTATATATACACTCAAACTCAGTCTAGGGCATTACTAACCCCATCTCTACTGAGTCACGCCACAGAGCCAAGGTAAATCACCTAACCTTCAGCTCTGATACCAACTGTAACGGCCCTAGGCTTTGCAACCATCAGGCAGTGGGCTAACCTCCCACTGTGACATACAGTGATACCTCAGAACTGATTTTACGGCCAGCCTCTCGACTTCACAACCAACCCACATTGTCGGGAGATGTAGGGGTAAGAGTCTCCCGTTCGCCACCAAACGCGAAGCGAGAACCCCCTATCATCCGTACCAATTAAGCAACCAGCTCTGATACCAACTGTAACGACCCGGGAAAAAACGACCTTGGTTATCCGATATACAACACCTATCGAACAATCAAAAGTCGAAATTACCGGATAGTCCAAGAAAGAAATTAGAGGGTGAGGATAGATAAGATAGAAAATTAGAACAGAAGAAGAAGAAGAACACAACAACATCAGAGTAACACGAATCTCACAACGGAACAAATAAAATATAATAGACAACATATCTTGAAATCAAAGCAATATATGTATATCATACCATTATCAGAGTACAACACTTTCATCACAGCGGAATAATCAATAGCTAGAAAAATCTTGAAGCCTCCTGCTCCAAGCTCTTCAAGCATACCTGTAAATCCTGACTACTTGACTGCCCGTACAAATTTGGGCACCCAAGGGTTTAGGGAAAACAAAACAAAATAAACTCTGGGTCAGTCATGGGACTGGTGTGAGTAAACTCAAATCATTTGGTTTAACTTTCAAAATCCTTTCGAAAGAAAAGATAATCGTAAGACCAATCCACACATAAACACGGACGGTTTTTACCTTACGATAACCCAAAACACTTTGGAAATCATATATTATCTGATATTATAATAATGTCTAATCACAAGTAATTAAAATCTAGTAGAACGCTTGCATCTCACGCTCTACATATATAGTATACAAATCAAACTCGCGGGCACTTATTGGAGATTGGATTCCGACTTTGACAAGGTATGGGACCACCTGCCGATAGTGTATCTCTAGAGGCGAATACACTGGGTTCAACAAGAACATCTTGCAACCCGGCCCTCACATGACCGACCACTCATTTCGCTTGAGTGTATCGAATATATATCACCAACGGTTGGGATCAGCAACCGTCTCCCGAATGGGGCAGCATCGATAGATTTAAGAAGCAATTGGAATTTCTCTAGATAGGTGATTATACATCCTAATGGGTGCGACCCACATAGCCATGCTGCCTGCCCGATTTTTGTCATTTCCCGGTTGATGAGGCTAGAGGCCACGCTTATCTCTGACAGATCATTCACTTTGAATGCCACATCGTCATACTCGCCAAATCACAAATTGATTTCCCCAAAAACACCACGGGTATAAAGCTAAGAGAAACGAATTCCTCCGCCACCAAACGTAAGTATGTTTGAAGAGATCAACTTACGCGATCTATTGAATATACTCTGTCAGGCATTCTTCCATACACGTTTGTCCTGGGACTGAACAAACCGAAGACACTATTTTGTAAACAGGATAGCCCTTGCACTTTACTCCGTCTTCAATATATTCAGCATACTTGATTCGCAACGCTTATGCCAATACGGAGTGGTTCTGTGGATAATAATCCAACCGGTCTCTCCATATTAACAACATAAAATGGTCAAAAACTTTGATAGTCGGTGATTTAACTATCAAATGAAAACATGTCTGTGTGCAAACAACGATATTATTTCCAGATGGAAATTCTATCGATCAATCATCAATCATCATTAATTCTTAAATTAAATTATCATAATTTTATTCTTTTCCTTATTCCTGTTTCCCTATATTTCTTATTTACTATATTTAGAAAATATACGTTATTAACAATGGAAAACATTTCCACTTCTTGTTTTCTATATTAGAAAATATCCTGATCTTATTTGGAAACAATTTCCAAAATTCCTTCATTGGGTTTAAACAGATGTTTGAATAAACATCGCTATGCCAACACAGACCATTATGCTCATTAACTAAATTCACTTAACCACTTTTCACTATTGAACTTATCCACTTCTTAGTTAAAACCGAAGTCAATCAAGTTGGGGTATAATTACCTCTCAGACCTTAACTGAACAACATTTCTAACTTCGAAACAGACAAAGTGCATCTTTTTACACTTTCAACCACTTACTTACGTAACTCTCGGATTCTATTTACGAATCCACTTCCTTTACGGAAGTCATTTGATTATGGTGTTATAATCCCCTGCGTCCGAAATATAATACCTTTAATATGACTTTTTCTTTCTAGCTCAAATAAATACACGAACAACTAATTTTATCAACTCCTATTCGATTAACTATAATCTATAACCCTTATTCTATTAACTTTTACTGGATTAACTCTTATTTGGATAACTTGGTTTGATTAACTCATCTTGATTAACTCAACTCGACCAACTTACTTGATCATCTCAACTTGACTAACTTAACTTAATTAACTCGACTTATTTAACTCAACTTATTTAACTTAATTTGACTAACTATTATCGAATAACTAATATTCGATTAACTTATATTCGACTAACTATGTCTGTTTTTAAATTCATTTTGAATAGCTAATATTTGATTTAACTTCATTCGCTTAACTCTAGATCGCAGCGATCACATTGGTTACACCTGATTCCCTCAGGAAACATCCGACCACCTTAGTCCATCTGCAGCCCTGCGAATTTCGCTAGCAGTCGTGCTAAATGGCAATTTATACTGAATAACTACTTCTGTTTAACTCTATCTCGAATAACTAAGTTCGATCAACTCTAATTGAATAACTAATATTCAATTTAACCCTTATTCGGTTACTATATTCGAATAACTCTAGTCCGATTTGATTCAAACCGCTTAAGTCTAACTGATTTACTCTACTAGTTAATTCTAACTAACTCTAACTGTTTGACTCTAACAACTTAACTCCAACGGTTTAATTCTAATAGATTAACTCCAACTGTTAGACTCTAATAGTTTAATTTTAACAGTTTAACTCTAATGGTTTAACTCTAACTGTTTAACTTTAACGGTTTAACTCTAACTGACTAACTTTTCTGATTAACTCTAATGGTTTAACTCTAACTGTTTAACTCTGACAGTTTAACTTTGGTTGATTAAATCTTTTGAATTAACCCCTTTGAATTTTCTCTTTTGAATAATTCCATTTGAATAACTCCTTTTGAATACTCTTTTGAATAACACTTTTTGAATAACTCTTTTGAATAATACTTTTTTTCTATTTGTTTACTTAACAAATAACTATTCCATTTTTACTTCTATTTATTTAACAAATAATTATTACTTTTAGCTTTTCCATTTATTCTCTACATAAATATCTCTTTTAACTTTCCTTTATTCCCTAAATGAATATTCGCTTTTCAATTCCATTTGTAATCGTTTTACAAATGATTCCCTTTTGATTTCTATTTGTAAAGGTTTCACAAATAGCTACTTTTTCCCTATTCTATTTGATTTGCAAATATTTTCCTTTACATTTGTTTTACAAATGTATTTCCTCTATGTTTGTTTTTCTTTTCAATTCTTCTCCTTTATATTTGATTTCACAAATATTTTCCTTTACTCAATTTCTTTGATTCTATAATTAAGTTCTCTGTGAAACTCTTTTCCTTTTATATATAAAATCTATTGATTTTATATAAATAATTTATTTTCAAAATATAATTTGAAAATCTCTTTTCACTTCCCGTTATCATTTATGGTATAAAAATACCAAATCAAAAGGTTTGATCATCATCCAAACACACGGGTTCAACGACAGATGATATAACACATCATATAACAGAATATATGAAAAATGGTAAATAAATGTTGAGGAATCCAGTTGGATCCCTCCGACCTGTTTCCCTGCATCCACAGATGTTACACAATATAATTCACATCAATTTCATTTCAATATGAGGTATTATGATAAACAAAATCAACATCGGTTAACGATATATATAACTATATCGGTATTTTCAATCAATTGACTAGCAGTTCAACCAAACAATCAACACTCAGCAATTCAACCAATAATTATCAATTCTAAAAATACTTTATAAAAATATAAAGTGTTCCGAGTTAGTGAGATTTACTCACATTGGACGGTTTATCGTTGAATAACGATAATCGGTCATTGATTTGGTTCAGACGTTAAATTTCACCATAAATCCAAACGAGCTCCAATCCACTTGCGGTCAGTTCCCTTGCGTAGTGCTCGTCCATACGATCCCAACGGATCCTGTTTCGTTAAATTTCGTTAATGTATGCAAAAGTTATGCTATTTACAATATTTACCTAATTTAAATGGATATATATTTAATTAAATTAATTAAATTATTTTTATCTTAATTAATTTCTAATTGCGTTATTAGCCAAATTACCTTCCCTGCCCTTCTAAAAAATCCTACTTTCCCATCTCTAGCCATATCCAATTTTTTTAAAATTGAAAAACCATTTTAATACTAATTAAATTTAATTTCCAATAAAATATTTAAAAATATTCATTTAATTATAACTTAAAATTTTTAAACCGGATCAAAAATCTGCTTCCACTCATTTTAAAGTATTTTTCGATAAGAATCCAATGGTCCTTGTTTCGTGGAAATCCGACTTGTTTTGAAAAAGTTATAAGCTTTTAAAGTTTATGGTTAAAAATTACGAAAATGCCCCTGGTCTGTTTTAAATTCAAATTAAATTTTAAATTTAAATTAATCATCCCATCCGTCCGATCAGTTAGGGATAGCCAGGAAGAGCAGGAAACTACATTTTCCAAACTCAAGCCTTAGACACTATCCTCTCTGTCACCCTTGGAATGTTCTGATATTTATTTTTACAAATTCTATTTTAATTATAATATATATATATATATATATATTACAAAAATAAATAAATAAATAAATATTATTTAAAAACTTACCCCGTGAAGCCCAAGCCTCTGCTTAAGAGTCCCTAGCTCCCCGTCTTGCCCTCCTTTCTCCCTTCCTCTCTTTTCCCTATTTCCTATTATTTTATTATTATTTCTGCCATTGCCAAAGCTTGAAAGAGGAGGAGGAGGAGTGAGTTTAAAATGAAGGGGGGGGGGGACTATTTATAGCCGAAGGAGTCACATGGATTGCTGAGGTGGCGCGAATCCAACGGTCGAAAATGGATGGCTAGGATTAATCCTTAAATTAATTAAATTATAAATAAATTTAATAATGTATGAATAGTAAAGTGTGTTTTCTCAACCCTATTTGGACATTAATTTGACTTACTTATTGATACCTTATCCGAAATCTTTTTCAACCATGTTGTTCAATTTTTCTTGCTCTTCAATACTATATAAAAACATATCAATTTTGAATTTTTTTGTACTTTCAAATAATTTAAATTCAAATTCAAAATAGTGTTTTGTGTTAGTTTCAACACCTTCCGGTCTCATGTTGGAGTATCAAACGATAACGGTTTTCAGAAATTCTTCCACCATCTGGTCCGGTTTTTAACGTACTTCAATCCTATGTATTCAAATCAAAAATCGGAGTTCGTTTAGATTTTCAAATAATTTATTTAAATTTTGTTTCCTTAATAACTTTCTATATCCATTATAGGATTTTCCCAGATTTCATATATAGCTAATATCCTATGTTTAGAATTTTCCTGGATAGGTCTCAGGTTCCAGTTTTGCCGTTAGCATTAGCAAATTCCAATTACCGTCAAAATTTAGTTCAAATTTTGGCCTTTTATTTTTTCTTTTCCACATACGGATGCCATTTTTGACGTAACTTGGTTGGTTACCTAATTTCATCATTTCAGATTTATTAAAACTGATTTCATCGAAATCCGAGTTCGTTAGCTACTACATCCTTTGTAAACGTACTATTTTAAATTAAAAATTTACCCTTTTATACTGCCAGTTCACATTATATTGCAGATCCATTAAATTTCTACCATTTCGGAATAAAATAAAATATTCAAAATTATTGAAATTAAACCATTTAGAATTCCAAAATAAAAAAAACATTTTTAAATAATAACTAAATGGTCAAAAAATTTGGGCCGTTACAGTCTTTCATGTCTCGCATCTCCGAAAGTGCCTACATGAGTCCGCTGAGGTGGTTGAACCTAGCATTCTTGAAGATGTGGAGGTAGATAAAGAGGCAACCTTGAGGAGAGCCCCGATTCGTGTCTTAGGAACGGAAGTCAGAAAGCTAAGGAATCGAGAAGTCAAATTGGTGAAAGTTCAGTGGAGTGAAGCCGAAGAGGATGCAACTTGGGAAACCGAGGAGAAGATGCGTGGGCTTTATCCATTTCTTTTTGAGGGTACATTCTCGATCTCTTTTCCTTTTTAGCATATCTTTCTATTGCTATCCATGTTTATCTTGTTATCTCGTTAACCTTGTCATGAGAACTTTAGGTAGAAACCCTTTGGATGAAACATGTATTTGAAACATGTTATGCTTGATGTTTGCAAGTGGTTGCAAGTGTTTGCAAGTGGATACTCGTGGATGCATGATACACATTAGGCACTAAGATCGGCTCACACACTTTCATATTGCATATGCATGAATGCTTATACTTATTCATGGATGAAACTTGTTATGCTATCACGTGGATGTTGCATATGGATGAATGTTATGTGCACTCATATAGAGATTATAAATTATGTTAGGAATTCGCATACATATGGACGCATTTCACTAACATACTTTGCATTAAGGGGGTTTACTGAATCAGTAACCGCCTGATTTTCGCATTAGATAAGTACATATACACACCTTTGCATATAATCATACAACATTTAGAATTTGTTAAGGACATTGACTGCACGTGGATGATGTTTTGAGTAGATGGATGATGGATGGTAGGATGCGTTCTTCCTAACTTAGAGATTTCGGGGACGAAATCCTTTAAGGTGGGGAGGATGTAACAAACCGTATTTTGAATAACAAGTTATAACATAAATCAAGGCAGAATTAAATGATAAAATCTGAATCAAGGGAAACGGGCTGTGCCATTGCGTTCGTCTCGGAAAATACGCGAAATAGAGTCCAAGTTTTCGAAAATCGGAGTCCGTATGACCAAGTTATGGCCCATCAAAGTTTCCAGAAAATTTCAAGTTCAAATTTGAATTCAGAATTCAAATTTTAGCTGAGCAGGATAGGCGGGAAAAGTTCCCTCCACCCTCCCCAAGTCAACTGGGGAGTCGACACACCCCAGGCTGTGTCGACTGCCCAGTCGACACCCCTGTCGACTTGGGTGGTCGGCCAGTCTGGCCTGGGTGCACCTGACTTGTTTCTCAAGACATGTTTGGAGGCTAGTGACGTGAATTGATGGCCTAGATCTGAATTAGGGTTAATCCTATGGCCTAAACTAACCTAATCCTCTATAAAAAGACCCTAATACCTAGCCTAAATCAACATAAATCATTCCTACAACTAAACTATGCCAAAATGTTTAATCATGGCCTCCACCCTCTTGTCATAGCCTCCACCTTCATTCATATGAGAGTTCCTAAGCTTGTTTGAGAGTTTCTAAGCTTGATTCAAGGCCAAAGTTCAATCTTTCTTCATCAAAGCAAGGATCTTTTGCTTGTTTCTCAAGGGTTTTCATTGGAGCTTATCATTTGGGAGTGTTTAGAGTTGCTAGTGGCTTCGTCTCAATCTTATTTTATTTTATAAGTCTTCATAGCATTGTAAGCCCTATTCTACTCTTAGATTCTAACTATGAAGTTAAATATGACATGTTGCAAGTTTGAGTTTGGGCCTAAGTATGATTTGTGCTTTGATTCTATCATGTTATGCATAAGATTTATTCTATGCATGTTTGTAAAGCTATCACCTTGACTTTGTGCATAGAAAGCTATGAGCTTTGATTCTATCATGTTATGCATAGACTTATTCTATGCATGTTTGTAAAGCTACCACCTTGACTTTGTGCATAAAAAGCTATGAGCTTTGGTTTGAAATGTTGCATAGAAGCAACATAGAAACTCTCATAACCCTTATGTTAGCTTGCATATGATGTTATATGCGAATCACTTGCTATCATCCCATGTTATTTATGACCATGTTTCATCTATTTTGCTAAAGTTGATATCATGCATGTTTTGAGGCCTATAATGTAATATGCAAGTTTATGAACACATTTGCCTCATATGCCACCATGTTTAACTTGTGGCCCAAACCTTATTAATTATGTCATGCTTCTAAGTTCCCTCTTTGAGATCTATTTTCGTTTATGCAAACTTACATGCGATGGGGTTACGTTATGGGTAAACTAAAATGACATAAAGATATGACTTGAAAAGATGACATGAAATATGACATGTGATTATGCTTGAAACATGAACATGAACTTGGACATGACTTCTATAAAACATGAGAATGGCCAACTCGAGGTTGGGTTGAGTTTGTAGCATAAATCTACCTGGAACCGACCGGCTTAACTAGTGGCTACAAGCAATAGTACCCAATGTGAGTAGTTGGTCATGTCGCACGTGAAACCCGAGGTTAGACTAAGTTGTGGTTTAAAGCTACCCGGACCCGCCCGGCTTAACTAGTAACCACAACAAGGTCTAATGTGAGAGGTTGGGTGCATTAAATTAATTAATGCCACATGATAGAGTTAAGTCATGGACCACTTGAATACTTAACCAATTAAACGCGGTGGGTTGATAGGGTTAAGTCATGAACCTTGGGTACACTTAACCAACTTGATGCTTGATTGGATAGGGTTAACCACGTTTAACCCGTTCGAAACCCTAGTTACGTGGTCCTTTTCACCAGTAACCCTCTTGGTTGTATCATGGTACCCTAGGGACTAGGCTAGGGTGGGTCACGATTACTGGACTGACATGTAAGCGACCAAAACGATGGCTGAGTAGGTGCGCCGGTGTAGGTTCAGGCGGACTATGGTCGTGCACATAGTCCGGAGTTGAAAAAGCAGACACGGGCACCAGTAGGTTTAGACTGTGCGTGCTTGATTTGTGTCCGTGGTTGGCACCCTAGGACTTGATACACCCTAGGGTGGACCCAGCACAGTTTGACTACACTTCGTGGTTGGGCCGTATGACACCGACACTTGACGAGTTAGGCTTATAGGGAGCCGATCGACTAGACCGAGTAGTTGGACCTTGATTTAGGTCACCTCATGATACTGGGCCAGCTTTGGGCCAAGGGATCATTTCTTGTTTATACTTGACACGGATTGGAATACTAGTACACACTTGGTGCAACTTAACCTTGTATATGCGATGCCACACTTGATCTATCTTGTTAACTTTTCACCATTCCAGTTGTCATCTTATGTTTCATCTCTGCTTTACATGTCCAGTTAACTTTATTAGTTTTTATACTAATAGTAGATAGGACTTACCAGTCTTTTGACTGACCCATTTTCTTTCGCCTCTTTTCTTCCGTTTCCCCCCTCAGGTTTACAGGGTGGGAACACTGGTACCTAGCTTGGATCTCTAGCTGCTTTTCTGGATAGCTCATGTATGGTTTGGACTTGAGCATGCTATGGCTTTATTCTACTTTGGGGATAGTTACTTTATGATTTTTCTTTTCAGTTTTCAGTTTATGTTTCTAGACTTTGTTTTGTGGAAAATAATGACCAAGTACTTTGATGTAACTTGACTATGGTTTTGAAATGTTAGTTTTTACCCGCTGCTTTATTTACTCTGTTTTTACTTATATGTTCTGTCTTGTGACATCTGCATGCATGTTTACCTTGTTTAACGCCCCTCCGAAGCTAGTGTGCTTGCAAGAGTGGCATTGGCAGAGGTGGGGTGTTACATTAGAAGTTGACTCATAAACTCCTTTTGCATGTTTTTCTTACATCTGAAACTGTATTATCTTATAACCTCTGACTTTGATGTCCAAAATGCGTTTGGTGTAACTGTAGACTTCATCGATTTGCAAGTCATTTCTAATCCAGTTCTCAAGTATATGAAAATTTGTTTCCTGCATTTCTTAGTGCTAGATCTATATAATAAAATCCCTTGGTGGATAACCAAGAGACAAAGAAGGGTCAAGATTTATTCCCAAGAAATATATCAGACGTTTATGAATCACCCACGTCATTAAAAAGACGTGAAATAGCCCGTTAATTTACTAAAAGAAACCGGGCAAATTTTATTTCAACCCCCGAAATTAGGTAGTATCCCCCGTTTTCATCAGAAAATACAAGGACGAAAATGCCCTTCTTGTGTTATAATTTTTTTTCCAGTTTACAGGGTACCTCGAAGATGCCCTACGTGGTTCCTCAGTGTACAACGCAGTACGTCTACGTGGTTTTTTAAGAAACCACGTAGGACTACTATGTGGTACACTGAGGAACCACGTAGGGCATCTACGAGGTATCCTGAAAAACCACGTACAAACCCTACGTGGAGGGGTATTTTTGGATTTTTTTTTAATTCAACGAGGGGCTACTCACTAAAAACGGGGGTATGCTGGTTTTTTCAAATTAGAGAAGGCTACTACGGTTGGAATAAAATTTGCCAAGAAACCGCTCCCACGATTATTTTACCGTCCACGATGCTCTTCTCTAATTATTTCTCAATTTCTTCCCCATGTATTTCTCAAGCTCTGTTCTTTTTATTGAGAAAAAGGCGTACGTCTTCCACCAGATCTGAATGAGAAATACAGTCTTCATGTTTGGAAAGAGGAATCATTGCTCCTTTCTTTGTCATCAAATCTGCGCTTAAGGTTAGGTCTTGCTTTTTTATTATTAATCGTTATCACCTGATTATGGAGGATGTGAACGAATTCAATGACAAAGAATACGAATTTTAGTCTATTTCCCTTTTTTAGCTTCGAATTGGGATTTACTATACTATTCCAAATCTGCTTTGATTCATGTAATTTTCTAATACGTATTAAGAATTACTATTTTTTGTATCATTCAACGATCATTTATGAGAGCAAGATCAAGTGGTATATGAAGAACTCGTCAAACCTATGCAACAAATTTAAGTATAATAAACAAAACATGAAGAAATTAATTATTTTATCATATACCTTTGCACTGAAATATTAGATGAATGATTTTCTTAAGTCTTGGTGTTATTTGGGTACAACACCTTAAATCTTAGATGTGTGCAATACTGTTTCTGGTACTTGAAAAGGCGTAGTTGCTAACAACAGTATTCTTTCTATTTAACATAAACACATTTCTCAATTAAGGCCTTTTTTTTTCAAATGGAAAGAGCAACTGATAATTTCGAAAGCAACTCCTGTTGTAAAGAGTTGGCATATCCTCAAAGTCAACTGGATGGGCACATTGATACAAAGTTTATGTTTTTAGTGAGAGACAGAATCCGATAGCAAAGCTTAGATTTTCGATCAAGGAAGATAACGTGGACAATGAGTTTGGTGGATGTGCAGATATTGAGGATAGACAAATACTATTGTTGCTTCACTTTCCACGATTCTCTGTCATGATTATTTCTCAACTTCCTCCTTATAATATATTTCTCAAAAGCGGTTATTGAGAAAAGCATAATCCTTATTCCGGACCTAAATGAGAAATACAGTTTTAATGCTTGGAGTGAGGATTTGTAGCCTTCCAAGAGGATCTAGAGCCCTTTTTCCTGCTAACGATATGCTGAAGGTCAGATCTTTCTATTTTAATACTAATCGTTCTCGGTTTATTATTGGGGATGTAAATGAATTCTCAATTTTTTTATATAGATCATTTCGAATCTTTTTTTTAATACTATCATGCTTATTGCTTTTGAATTATGTTTGATTGAATTCTTCTAGAAGTTATTGTATAACTAACCACTGTTTGGGTATAACTTCATATGTATTCTCACTGTTAATCTCCTTAACTATTAGACAATACTGATTTTGCAATTATTATGTTTTTTCTATTCATAGATCTTCGGATACAGGTATATACAAGAACTAGAAATGAAGATCTTATATCTTTCTCTCTCAGGGGATCTAATTTTAGCATTGCTGATGTTTAATTTTTGACTACGGCATGAGAATATAATTTTTCGTCATTTTTTCCCTTTATGGTGGAAAGCAGTAGTAGTTATAGTAATAATCCCTTTTTTGGCCAACCATTGCCAACTGGTGAAAAAGATATAATGCAGATAACTACCTTTGAAAATGATAAAGATAAGGAAGATGTAACAACCCGAAAATCTGGGCCAGTTTAAATTTTTTATTTTGGCTATTTTAGCGAATTCTGAATATTTAAAATGAATCATTTTAAATAAAAACAAAGGAAAATTTATTTTCAATATAATTCGAACATATATATTATATATGTCGTCGTTAGAATATAGATAATTATATATAATTATAAAAGGAATTGAAAATGGCGCGGTAGTTCGATAATTCGATTTCAAACTTCAATTGAACGTACCGGGTGCAAAACAATCCAGATTTTAGTGAAACCAAAACCTATAGGATCTAATTGAGAATATCTTTCCAACGAATCCGAAAAATCAAGATTTCATAACGGGAATCAAAAGATATGTCCTGTTGAAAATTCTGAATAGTCGCTATGGAATTCAGGCCCTTAAAAATGGAAATTTTGCAAGCGACCTCGGATTTCGACGAAACCACTTTTGTTGGAACCGTGATGTCAAGTTATTGCTAGATTCCAAATTTCATAATTTTTCGAATCAATATGTGAGCGCGGCATAGGAAAACGTGTTTGACCAGTTTCAGTTGAATTTAATCGACTGGAAAATGGCCATTTTTCTAACGGTCTCAGAATTCGACGAAATTAGTTTTGTTAGGACCGTATCGTCATTACGAAGTTAGAAATAATTTTTCTGTAAATTTTGGGATCCGTATGTGACCCCGGTAAATTGAAATGTGCGTTCAAATTAAATATATAGTGATTTATATTTTGATTTTGATGGAAACTGATCGAAACAGCCGAATGGGATTGCGAAACATATCCCATTGTGTTCGTAATGGGGGTAATTATCTAGGAGCAACAGTCGTTGGGCTCAATTTGGAGTTCTAATTTAAAAACAACTTTTTGGAGAGAAAATAAATAATAAATTAATATATATAATAATAAGGGCGTTGACCTCACTCTCTCTCTTCACTCTCCTTCTTCCCCGTCTGATCTCGATTTAGAAGAAAAAAATAAAACGAAGAGCTCAGATAGACCGCGACGCCACCGGAGTTCACCACCGCTCCTCCCTAGAGACGCCGGACAGCACCCTCCTCTCTACCGCCGTTCAAGACCCCCACCGAAAACCCCATTCGACTGTGAACCTCCAGCAAATCCTCGACCCCACTTCAGCCGCGCCCCCTTCTATCGTCATTGCTGCCGCCGTGGCCCCTCTGGCCAGCCCCCTACGCCCTTCTCTTTCCAATACATCCTCCGAAGCCCCAATCCCCTGCAAACCCCAGCCTCCGGTCATCCAATCCGCCTCCAGGCCGCCTGCGCAAACCCCCACCGCCTTCCTGAACCTTCCAGCCCCTATTCGGCCACCAACTTCGACCGTAGACCTCTCCTCAAGCCAAGATTCGATTTTTGGTTGATTAACAGCGAAAATGTGAGTTCTCCATTTCCTTTATTTCTTATTTTCATTTATATTTTATAAAGTAAATAGCATTGATCTGAAAATGTGTGGCCCGAATTTAATTAAAAGTTAATTGTTAATATAAATAGCATAGGTAAAACCTGGTTTTTAAATTTAGATATAACATCGATAAAAATCAGATTTTATAATAAAATATATTGTTTTATTTTTCAGATTTTGATCTATAAAACAACGTTTAAAAAAATGTAATTTTTAAGAGAAAAAGCATTGCTTAAGTTTATGATTTTTAATAAAATATCGTTGTTTTGAAAATATAGAATATCGTTGTTTTGAAGATATAGAATATCGTGGTTTGAAAATATATACATCTTTGAAAATATAAACCAGGCAGTTATTTGAAAATATAAACATCTTTGAAAATATAAAAATATGACTTATATATATAAATTAGCGTTATGAAAATATGGAAAACTGAATTATAAAAATATAATTTTTATAATATAAACATCAACATGAAAATATGATTTTCATTTAGGAAGTAACAGTATAAAAATGTAATTTTTAATATATACTGTGTGAAACAGATCGTTAGAAGCACAGTGAAGATTTCCTACATATGAAGAGTCGTGACGTTTGGTTCAACTATTCGGTGAGAACTTCTCACTCAAAATCTCTTTTTCTAGTTATATATATATACTAGGATGCAGACGGTGTTTAGTAGCACCCGACACCCGTCATCCACAGACCATGGATGGCTTGTTTGTTTGATTGATGTGAAAATTGTTTGTGATGTTGATGTGAAATCGAAGTGAAAATATTATATATAGTGAAAGTGAAAATATCGTATATATTGAAAGTGAAAATATCGTATATAGTGAAAGTGAAAATATCGTATATATTGAAAGTGAAAATATTACGTATATATGAAAATTGAGAATATCGTATATATGAAAATTGAGAATATCGTATATATGAAAATTGAGAATATCGTATATATTGAAAGTGAAAATATTATATATATTGAAAGTGAAAATATCGTATATAGTGAAAGTGAAAATATCGTATATATGAAAGGTGAAAATATTATATATAGTGAAAGTGAAAATATCGTATATATTGAAAGTGAAAATATTGTATATATTGAAAGTGAAAATATTATATATATTGAAAGTGAAAATATCGTATATATTGAAAGTGAAAATATAGTATATAGTGAAAGTGAAAATATCGTATATAGTGAAAGTGAAAATATCGTATATATGAAAAGTGAAAATATCGTATATATGAAAAGTGAAAACGATATATATATGAAATGTGAAAACGATGTATATATATATATATATGAAACGTGAAAATGATTTGATTGTTAAAAATATAATTTTTAAGATATACATATACACTGTATAAAATTGTCATGTATATGAAATATTCAATTTTGATATAAAATAGAAAATGAATTCGAATTGAACTGAATAGAAAATGAATTCGAATTAAAATTGAATATAAATGAATTCGAATTGAAATTGAATATAAATGAATTCGAATTGAATTGAATTGAATTTGAAGTTTGAATTGAATTGAAATGAATTTAAAACGACTGTATAAGGAAAAATTCAATTTTGATTTGAATTTGAATATGAAGTTGAAATCGTTTTGAAAACGAATTTAAAACGATTTATAAAGTTCGTTTAAAAAGGAAATCGACGAAATATATATTATATATATTATATAATGGCCTGAATAGAACGCGCTGCGCTGCGGCAGTTCGCGAATTTCGACCATTGACTTCTAACGGACATTACGGGAGATCCGACCATCGGATTCTCCTAAAACCGGAACTGTTGGGTTCGTATCGAAAAGAGCTTTCTAACGAATATTAGAAATTCAGAATCTAACGGTTGGATTTGGAGATACGTCCAAATCAAATTTGAAAAAGGTCGCTGTAAGTGCAGTTCGATGGCCGTTGATGGAAATCGACTGTACGGACCTTGATAAAATTATTAAAAATAGTAATAATTTGTGTAAAATCATAAGAAATGATTTGGGAAGAATTGGGATGAAAAACTCCATATTTGAAAAGATAAAAATAGATTTTTATCGAAATGAACTAGTTATTAACTAGAAAAATAATCCAATGGTTATAAATAAATAAATTGGATTAGATTTAAATTGAAATTATCTTTGGATATTTTCGATATTGGATTCCGTGATTATACAAATATTGTGATGGGAATTTGGAAGATTTCGATATCGTTATTCCCGATATGATATCTGTTGGTTTCAGGATTTGATGTTGAATATAAGTCGATACTCTCTCTATTCAAAACCTTATATTTAATGTCAAATTTGATTGATGGTTTGGATTGTGCTCGACCAGTTTATGAGCAAAATATGCTTTTACATTTAGCATTGGGTTGGGTTGAAAATATCTGTGTGCTAACGCCTTGTGAAACACTTCACGATTTGATGATAAGGTGTTTAGCGATGTTGTGTTCATTTCAAATTTAACGAATGATTGTGAAATGATATTTTTCTTAAGTGAAAAGAAATGTATTCCCGATTTTGGACAGGGAATGTTTTATAAAAATGTTTTATAAAACATAAAGGATTTCGAGGCCCAAAACCCGATGATTTCTAAAATGATTTAGAAATGTATTATATGTTACATTGTGGTTCATCGCGTATTCGATTAGTTGCTATTGATGATGTATCTGTTTGGTGGCGGAGAATTTATTCTTTTGCTTAATACCCTTCTTTGAGACGTACGAGCTCAAAGGTTATGTGATTAATAGTGACTGATCATATGCGTGAATTACTGATGTGAAGTACTATATTTTGAAAGTACTTGTGATTATTATGTTGTGAAATGATTTTCCCTACTTCGGGATATGAAATGATTTAGTATGTGGCTAAAGATTCAGTTAACCCTGAGACTAAAAGTATGGGTGAGAGGGCGGTGTATGCTCTCCATGTGTGGGAGGTGCATCGTCGGTGTAGCCTACTCCTATGTGGGGTAGGTGCACATATATATATCGAGTTGTGAGGTGCGTACCCTTTGCCTTGTCGATGGGGAGCACGATATTTGGTTGCATACTTGTTTGTATGCATTGTTATGTTTTGGAATTCACATTTCCAAATGATTTGATTTGAGATCCCGAAGTGAAATCTACTTTAATATAGAAAGTTAGATATGTATTTCAAATGATTTGAAATAAGAAATCGGGAATAAAATCCAAAGGAATAATTTCTGTAAATTGAATTGGATTTGGAAAATCTAAGTGTGGTGATTAATCCAAATGGGTAGATTGGGATATTGCATGTTGATTGATGCATAGTAGATCCATATATCTATATTGATTATTGTTTATACACTGGTATTCATGGGGGTAAACCCGTTCCGCGTTAGCGGCGTGGTCCCGTGATATGCCATTTTAGTAAATAAGTTAATTATAACTGTTAGAGTTTCTCACACCAGTCCCATGAATGACCTGTAGTTTGCTTTCCCCTTGCGAACTCGGGTGCCCCTATTTTCCATACGGGCAGCCGAGTAGTTTTATTTTGCAGATGTATTGAGCAGGATTCTGGATTGAAGCTTTAAGCTGTGTGCAGGCATTTACAGTCTTCCGCTGTGTAGTTTATATTTCCGCCGTGCACTGTTTTACATTTATGTAAATTTATCTTCCGCTGTGTATTATTTTCGATATACTCTGATATTCTGTACTCTGATGTAACATTATTATGATGTTTATTGAAGTCTTCTGTTATTTGTTCTGATGTGTTGTATACCCAAAGTTAGCGTATGCGGGATTCGAACGGTCTTGGTCGGTTTAGCGATCGATTAGGTCCGGGCGAAATCCGTGTCGTTACAGAAGAAAAGAAGATTTCAGTGTTAGATGTGTTTTCTCCAGTTATTGAGGCTCCCAGAACCGGAAATTTTGATGTCAATGGGTATAGGCAGGCGAATAGAGCCATGAAAAGAAGACATGTTTTGAGTTTCAATCTTTGGGTTGGGAAGAAGTCGGTTGAAATGCCATTTAATTCAAAGGAGTTTACTGAGGAGAAGCAGCCTTGGTTTTTGAGGAATGACAAAAGAGATGATAAGAACAGGAAGTCTGGGTTGATATTAAAAGAGCTATGGATAATCCACATGTGCTTGGACAGTTGTAGATCATAGATTAATTGGGAACTTATGATGATGGGTTTATCTGTTTGAAGTTTTGCATGGGTTCTTCTATTTTAGTAAACAAGGTATGCGAGAACAAGTTGTTCCTAAGAATATCTTCCAGTTTTGTTACCGTGAATTTTATTGATTATGGTATAACCACAATTTCCTCATTTAGTTGCATAATGATGAGTGATATGCATGACTTCGTACTTCTATTTTGGGTTTCTTTCCAGTTAGCTCTGTCATGTTGTCATGAGCTAATTGTTCACATTGACGTGTTATTGAGTGTAGATTTTTTGACAATTATTTGTATCGTTGTACTTGAAAAATCCAAATACAAGCCATGTCACTGTTGAACATTTTGTAATGTAGAAAGTAGTAAAAAATAAATATAGTACATGGTAAATTAGTCATTATTAGTGAACAATTATATTTCTTTATGACTGTGCTCAGATTCATGTTTCTTTTCAGTGAATCCATGTATGAATTTATCTTAGTTAATTTTTCATGATCATCAGTTAATTATATTTCTCCTGCTTCATGTAGTTTTGCAGCGCAGTGGACTGGTAATGCGTCTTTGGATGGAGATGTGGAGGGAGTTTGCCAGTGGAGACTGACTGCGTACTGGCCCAGGTGTGTTTTTTGCGCTATTTCATCAGTTCTTCCGATTACGAAGTTTAGCAGCAGAAATAAATTAACTATATAATGTCCCATTACGATTGACAACAGGGAAAAAGCCTCTAAATGGTACGTAGTATATTTGGATCATGTTTGTCTAAACATTTTAATAAAAAAGATACCGTTCAAAATGGTTTTTAAAAATAAAATCTGAACGAAGTAACATTGTAATTCTTTGCATGTAACAAATAAAACAACATACATCGAAATTCATGGTTGAAGAAAAGTTTAAATTTAATTTTCATAACAAATGAAAAAGAAAGCAGAAGTTATGTTCCTGTAGGCTACGCAAACGGGTGCACGGAAAATGCGCTTGTGAACTGGACAATTTGCCACTTTTCATTCCAGCACAATCAAAATAAATGAGGACACCATGTGGCATTCACTTGCAACATCCCTTCCACACCTGTTCTCTCATTATTCATCCATTTTGAAGCACTCATATCACCCTGAGTATTTCTTCATATGTTTAGCTAATTGACCATGCCAAACGGCATATTAATCAGGTATGTTTATTGTTTTCCTTATTCCTATATCGATTTGACTCCTTTTCAAATGTTAATGTGTCACACACGAAGCAAATTTTAGTTTATCTGGTTTTGAAGAGAAGAGGTTATTTTAGTCTGCTTTAGTTTATTTGTATATTTCTTAATTACGATAATTAAGTTGTTGATAGCTAGGTAGAAAATGGTTAAGGTTGTAGCTGTTCTTACTAGCAGTAAGTGCATGGATTGTAATGTCTTATTCGACCAAGAGTGAACTGGTAACTTTACCATGTCTTTCGTGTTTGTTATCTCATCCGAATCTGAAATTTGTTATCACATCTGAAATGCTCAATGTTAAAGTATCTTGAGCAAAAAATCAAACCGTGTATGAATTGTCCCTATGTTGTACTGCATATAAACAAGTAGATCCAGAACAGCTAGAAGTATCAAGGGATGAACAGTATGGAGAGCTACATGTAATATTAACATATGTAGATGACACTGTTGGGTTAAATAGTTGGTCTTTTTGCTGGTAGCAAGCAGCTACACATGGCTGGCACTGAATCCATATTACATCACTTCCAGTATCAGCTAAATACAACTTGTTGTGTAACTTTTGGAGTTCCAAGTTCCAAACCCGATTGATGCTATGTAGTTGCCTGTGCCTAGGGAAGCTCCATGTTGTGCTTGAATTATGGATGCTGCTAAAGGGTTTTTCTGGGGTTTATTGTTTTTTGATGAGGTTGTAAATTTTGGTGGCATCTTTTGATGGATCCAGTTGACTTGAAAGTTGATCATTTTTTAGAATTTATCTGTGTGCTACTTTCTTCTCGTCGGAAGAGCATGGACCGTGCTTGAGGACTACTTTTAGCTTAGCTGGATCTAGTTCTGCCAAAGTAAGTCCACAAATTTGATCTCTATGTCATAGCTTAAAATACAGAATTGTGGATTGATTTCATACTTCAAATATTATGCTTGCCAAATTTGTACCCTACCCTTTTCATATTTAACAAATATTATGTCCTCCGTGTCCACATAACCATACCCACTCATTTATCAACTGTTTTTTTATAATATACATGTAATAAACATAAGATAGATAGACATAATTTAGTAAGGGTAAAGGAAACATTATGTTTGTACTAAAATTTGTTGCAAAATAAGGTAATGCTGCAACTATATTATTCTGCATAGCATGTAATTTAGAAACTTCGAATTAGGTTGGAGTGCAAAAAAAAAAAAAAAACCATTGCATTACAAGTTGAAAGAAAGAAAGAAGTAAAATCCATTTATGGTTTGCATTTTTATTTTACATTTGAAAGCATGCAGCCTTGATTCATATTCTGATATTTTGTATTTCATTGTATATATAGGAAGTTACAGAGTAACAAGTTATCAGGGGACATAACTTCTTTGCTTATGTAAGGTTGTGATGGCGATGATGTGGCATTATAAAATAAATGATGAAATCAATAGCTAATATGGAGGAAGGCTCCGAGACAATGACCTATGTACCGATGAAGGATAGATCTCTGCATTGTATATGTACTTAGTAGCTTGCTGAACTATGCACAGATTAATATGCTTCTCAACTATGTATTGTATTCTGTAATATTTTTATTGCTATCTTTTCCAAACTTTGAAGTATAACATACCGTTGAACGTTGTAATTTCAAAACTTGTTAAGTTTGGTCTTTGTGTTAAATCTTTAAAAAAATATTTGGTTTAATAATCTATTTTTTGTGATGTTACGTTAAGTTTGTATTGAGTATGAAAATTAAATGAACTTAGTATTATAGAAGAGCCTAAAAAGGTTTAAAAAAAATGTAAAAAGAGATCCGAATTTGCAACGACTATAAGCCGTAGCTAAATCAAAAATAGCAATGGCTTTTAGCCGTTGTAAAATCAAATTTCGCAACGGCTTTGAACCGTTGCAAAATAAAATTTAGCAACGGCTCAAAGCCATTGCTAATTTTTTGCAACTCCTGATTTTCCAACGGCTCATAGCCGTTGCTAAATTATTTTGCAACGGCTCAAAGCCATTGCGAAATAGCATTTCTGGTGTAGTGTACCCTACCCATGATTTAGAGCTAGCTGCCATAGTATTCGCACTTAAGACTTGGCACCATTATTTGCTGGGAGAGAAGTTCGAGTTGTACATCGATCATAAATCTCTCAAGTAGTTGTTCTCGTAGAAGGATCTTAATTTAAGGCAACAAAGGTGGATGGAGTTCCTAGCATCTTATGACTTCGAGATTGCTTATACCCCTGGCAAGGGTAGTGTGGTGGCAGACGCACTGAGTAGGGAGAGGATGGCCTTAAGCCCTCTGTTTGTGGAGAGGAAATTCTTGGAGTTCATATCGACTTTTGACTTTAGACCCTCCACTGAGTTTTTGCCTGGTTTATTTGCATCACTAGAGGTGCGACCTACTCTTATGGATTAGATAGGAGCTTCGCAACAAAAGGATCCATAAATTTCAGACATATTGGATAGGCTAATTAAAGGGGAGACTTCTAGTCACCTCAGTAGATATTCCATAGATGATAGAGGGTGGTTGCGACGAGATGGAAGGCTTTGTGTTCCCCAAATTGGGAGTTTGTTAAAGACAGTCCTAGAAGAAGCCCATCATTCTAAAATAACTATTCATTCAGGCGGTGATAAGATGTATAGAGACATGAAGAGGGTTTTCTTTTGGGCTGGGATAAAGAAAGGTGTGGCAGAGTTTGTTTCTCAATGTTTGATTTGCCAGCAAGTCAAGGATGAGCAAAAGGAGCCCGGTGGTTTACTTCATTCTTTGGAGGTTCCATAGTGGAAGTGGGAGAGCGTCTCTATGGATTTCGTCGATAGTTTTCCTAGATCAAGGAAGGGCAACACCAATATTTGGGTTGTAGTAGACAGACTTACTAACATCACTCATTTCATCCCAATTATGAGTAAGAGGACGACAACATGGTTGGCAACAGTTTACGTTCGTGAGATAGTCTGTACTCACGGAGTACCTTCCAGTATCGTAAGTGATCGTGACCTCATTTTCACCAGTGAATTTTGGAGGAGCTTCCAAGAAGCATTAGGTACATAGTTGTGTTTGATCACCGCTTATCACTCTCAGCCTGATGGATAGACAGAAAGGGTGAATAGCGTTCTTGAGGATCTTTTAAGACTGTTTATCCTAGACTTCGGAGGGACTTGGGAAGAGCATCTTCTTTTAGTAAAGTTCTCCTACAACAAAAATTATCAAGCTAGTATTGGCATGGCACTCTTTGAAGCATTGTACGGACAACCATGTATATCACCGACTTGTTGGTGGGAGTCTACAGAATGACTTCTACTTGGACCAGATATGGTTAGAGAAACATCCGAAAAGATTGATCTCATTAGATGGCGAGTTAAGACAGCTCAGGATAGACAAAAGTCATAAGCAGAAAAGAGAAGGATTGACAAGAGAAGGATTGACAAAAGGTATGGCATAACCTGTGGAAAACCTAGTGGGGATGCAAGCTTAGGGGAAACTTCTATCATCTTGTGTTTGGAACCCGTTTCAGTCAATTATCCATATATAGGTATCAAACGAGTACTCCGAACTAGGTCGGAGTCGAGGCACGCTTATTGGGCTGATTGTAAGAGATCCAAAAGAGGGGACGGTGTATGACAATGCGTTCCATTGGGCTCATGTGTGTGCATGGGTCCTCCTGCCCGAGAAAATAAGACGCTGTGGCATCAGTAGATATGGTTATGCATATCCTGAAAATGAAGGGTTGCCACTTTAGGAAGTGATACATCCTACTGTGGGGCCAACACAGGGTATCTACGGAGTAGGGAGACAATCGATTGGGGTAGTAATTAGGGTACATCTAGACTCCTGTATGTTTAGGAGCCCGTTATTATCCTTAGGGGTAACTCTGGTATGTTGGGCTGCCTGTTGATTGTATGGGGTTAAACCTCTCACTAGAAGTACGCCTAAGTCTACCATCTTATAGTTGTTGAGATCATCTCATTCTGGTTATACTTGTATCGGTGTAGAGAAGAAGGGAAAGTACTAGAGAAGCGCAATATACTCTATCATATTTATCCTATTTACCTTGTCATACCTGCCTTTTATGATGTTATCTCTCTTATCCACTTTGAATGCCTATCATGACACTTTTACATATTTATATGCTAAAAGTAACTGGACTCGCCAGACTTTATATCTGACCTATTTTGTTCCCTCTTGTTTCTCTTCTGTTCCCCCAGGTTCTCAGGGAGGGAATACTCAAGCTTGATCAGGACTCTGCTTTCATCTTGCTTGGAGATGTTTTAGATGTACGGCTTGGTTTCATATCTCTCTACTATGGCTATGTTTTGGGGATTATGCTTATTTTATTATTTTACTCTGATGTTTTAAGTACAAGACAGAAGTTTTAATGTTGTATTGGGTTTTATGCATTTCAGACATATGATGTAACCATGTTTTGAACTATGATGTTTTCTACTAAATAAAAGTTTTAAATTCCACTACTATTTTATATCTGTCATGTAGTGTTTCTGTTTACCTATAACGCTTCATGAAACTTAATGCTTTCTCTTAATGAGTAACATTACCGGACATGGGGTGTCACACTAAGTGATTCAAAAGGTCTTGGAATGCGACAACGTACTCCGGTGTCCATGTGAAGTTGCGCTACCCCTTGCTGAGCAAGTTGAAAAAGGAATGCATTTTTCAATAGCTTTATAGATGAATCGACTTAGGGCCGCCATTTTCCCGTTTAAACTTTGAACATCCTCTATGTTCTGAGGGGCTCGGATATCCCAGATAGCTTGGATTTTTTCTGAATTGGCCTTAATGTCCTGTGAATTGACAATGAAACCCATGAATTTTCCCGATGCAACGCCAAAAGAGCATTTCAAGGAATTGAGTTTCATGCCGTATTTATGGAGGACACCGAACATTTCGGCAAGGTCATTAAAGTGGTTGTTTGATACCCTTATTTTCACGAGCATTTTGTCTATGTAAACCTCCACGAATCTCCCAATCTGGTCTTTGAACATGCGGTTGAGCAGTCGTTGGTAGGTGGCTCCCTTATTCAAGAGACCGAAAGGCATGACAACATAACAATAAAGCCCAAGGTCGGTTATGAATGAAGTGTGATTCTGGTCTGGAAGATACATGGAAATCTGATTGTAGCTAAAGTACGCATACATGAAGGAAAGAAGCTAGTAGCCGGCAGTTGAGTCAGCTAGTTGCTCAATCTTTGGAAGTGGAAAGCTTACCTTCGGGCAGGCTTTGTTCAAGTTTGAGTAATCAACACACATTAGCGACTTGCCATTCACTTTATTAACCAAGTCCAGGTTGGAGACCCATTCGGGGAAGAGGGCGTCGCGAATAAAACCGTTGTCAAGTAGTTTATCCACTTCCTCTTTAAGTGCAGTTGAACTTTCAATCCCCAAGATTCGACGCTTCTATTTGATTGGAAGATGCTTTGGGTTGATACTGAGCATGTGACAAGCGATTCCTGGGTCGATGCCATGCATATCTGAGTGGGTCGAAGCAAATACGTCAAGATTGGACCTTAAGAAGTCCACAAGCTCTTCCTTTATTGTGGGTAGAGTTGTGATCCAATCTTCAAGACCCTTGTCGGGTCGTCGGGGTTGATCAGAATGTCCACCGCTGGTTCCACCGGGGTATCCCTTTCAAAATCAGGCTCTTCGTCTACCCTTGGATCGAGATCGTCGAAAATACGGCAGTGGAATCTGAGCCAGGACTCAGACACCTTTGATTAGTATGCACTAAAAATCTTGGCATAAGAGGGTGGAGGCACTGTCTTTCCTTTCTCCTTGTTGTCAATATCCTTCCACTCGACAAGGCCGCAGGCTCTCGCAGTTGCTTAGTCGCCCTTGACTGTTCCGATTCCATTCTCTGTTGGAAATTTCATTAGAAGGGACCACAGTGCCATGTAGGCTCATAACTATGCAAGGAAGGAGAGTCCAAAGAAGTCATTGTAGGGAGATATGACGTCGATTACCACGAATGTGAGTATTCAGACCCGGCTATGATCCTATAACAGCCTAACTCAAAAATCCGGGTATGAAAAGTTTCTAGAAATTTTGAATATATTAATTCAATCTGATTCAATTATTTAAGTATAATGAATACATACATATTTAAATATACATGTATAAATATACACATAACACATAGTTTATAAATGAAATACAAATGGTATATGTGTACATATTCTGGAATATGAAAAATGGCTTGAAATGATAGGGACACGTGCAATCAAATGAACGACACACATGTCTTGTAAGTAAATAAGGTAAAGACACATAAACACATTAGGTGTCCATGTGTAGAAACATCTAAAGACAACTAAGGAGGCATGTGTCTACATCTTAAAGCTTGCATGAAGATAAGGTGGACAAATGTCCAAAACTAAATTACCAAACTAGCCTTGAAAATTACTATATAAAGGGTGGAAATGTTTACTTCATTTCATGCATTCACAAAACAAAAATAAAATAAGATAAAGAGGAGAAGTGTAAGAGAATCCAAGAGGATAAATACAAGATCAAGATACAAGTATAAGGTGAGAAAAACTATTTAGGTTCATGTATTCATTTTATATTTTGAAGAAAAGTTGTGAAATTTAAGAATGATTTATTGGACTTGAACCCCTGAAAACGACGTTCGGTATTTTGACCATAACTTTTGCAATTCTTAATTAAATTTCGATTTCTTTATAAATTTGGAAAGCTAATTCATAGGCCTACAACTTTGTCTTCGGCCAATTTCTCTAATTCGATCGTTTGTGTACCTGAAAACTGGACGCAAAGTTAGGTAAAAATCTGCTCAAAATGGACGTGTTAAAAATGCCTCATGATATTGAATTTTTTATATTAAATCAATAAACGATCTTAAGGATTTTTTTCATGGTAATTATCTAGACTAAAAAATATTCTTACTTTAAAAAATTTGGGTCAAAAAATATATTTTTCATAGAGAAATAGCATCAAACATTTTGCCAAAAAACTGGCTGAAAATCTAAATTTCGGAACTTAAGATAGAATTCCAAACACTATCTTTTCTCCGAGTTATTTATAAAAAACTCTTGACATGCCCAGAACCTTTCATAGAATTAAGAAACGCTATATTTTCTGTGAATTATTTATAACCCATTCTAAACTACCTAGAACTTTTCATAGCGTGTCTGAAATGCTATAATACCCGTTTTGAGCATTATAAACTTTCCAGAACTTTTTATAGCGCGTATGAAATGCTATAATAACTGTTATGAGTCAAAAACTAATATAAACTAAACAAAACTTTATAAAAGCTGCAGTTTCGTTCTTGTGGATGTTGAAACTTTTTATATCACTTTTTCAAATGCTATCTTTTCATTTTCAATTTTACAACCTTTATGAAGTAATTATAAATGGTACCACTGACTTCAATGTTTTGACATGGATTGGAGTATTTTTTAGATGGTTTCGGGTTTATCTCAAACCCTTTAAAATGTGAATTTGAAAAGTAATTTGAGATTACTTTTGAGATACATTTTCTTAATTATATTTCTTCTATGGGATGCGGTATAAGACAATAGATCTTGGGTAGTGCGCTATTACTCTATGTTGCTATTGAGACGAGTAGATTACATCCCTACTTAGTGACGGGATGCCGACCGCAATAGGATAACATATCCTAACATCTAAACCAAGTCGAGGGTGTGGTTTAGATTCATAACTATATATTTGATAAATTATGAGTTTTTGATGGAATGAAATTATCATAAATTTGTTTGATTTAATATCTCGAAGTCTTCCTTGATTTAAACTTTGGATTAATGAAACCTTTGAAAAGAAGAATCATGATGAAACTATAATACAACCCGTTAAGAAATGATGTGAAAACTAAGCTTAAATAGCTATCTCACTGGGTCTGTGTTTCTTATGATGCTACACTTAAAACTTTTCAGGTTTAGATGGTTAGTTGGATGCTTTGAAGTGAAGATTTTTACTATGTATATTATCTCTTAAGTACTCATATGTATAATTATTAGAATCTTGGATCTTTGTAACCATGTTATATGATGGGATGATTGTATAATAGCTCTTAGGTTTAAAATCATGTACTATGAATGATTTTTTATTTCGACAAGCTTTTGTTAAGTTGTGATACTGTTCTATTAGCACAATGGTAAATTTGTGGCATCACCGTTTCTTGATAAGTATACCAGAGTTGGGGTGTTACAGTTATTGTTATCAGAGCCAAGGTTTAAGGGGTGCTTTTGAAAACTTCGTAGTATCACAATTTAATTTGTCAGAATAGGAAGTTTATACAATTATTGACATCTTTATGACTATTTGCAGTTATAAGTTAGGAAAGCAACAGAACTTGGTGTACAGGGGATTCATGGGGTGGTGTTAAGTGCACCACCACACCAAACGAACGATTAGTTGTTGCAAGTCGCACAACAGAAAATCATGTGCTTAAAAGGAGAGCAAGGACGATTCTCCTTAATGAAATATATGAAGTTTATCATAGAGCTAACAGTCTAAAAAGAGTTCTTATTCTTTACCATCTGCGCCAGAAGATGAAACCCTTTGAGACGGAGATTCTGGTAGAACGGACTGACTATTGAGATGCTTTAGAATTTCTTGGGAATATAAGACATAAACTACTTCCAAATAAAATAGTGGAACAATATGATGAAGAGGATTCTGAGACAGTTGGCTCAAATGATTACTCTCAAGAAGTCACTAGACCTTCTCGAGCAATAAAGAATGAAATAGGTCCTTCTTCATCAAAGGAAATAATAGTGATAGATTAAAAATGAAATTGGAGGTTAAGTATTAGCTAACATATCAAGTAGTATGAATGACTATCTATATTTTGGGGAGCTTGTGGACAAACACCCAAAATTTTGTATGTAAATAAGGGTTATAAGTAATATAACATGTTTGTGTGTTTATGACTTGAGTATGTCATTAGATATTCTTTATAACTAAAGGTGTATTTCATCCATGACCATAACAAGATACTTTTTATTGAAGGTCATGGCAAATCAAAATAACTCAACAACTCAAAGTCAAGAGGCTCAGTCCTCCGCACAAACAAATACCATGGAATTGTTTGCATCTTTTATCAAGCAGATGGAGCAAGTTTCTTCAACATCTTCAAACAACCTTTTAAGCCATTTTAAAAGTTTGAAACCCGACAAATTTGTTGGAGATGCAGATCCAGTTATGGCAGAGTAATGGATTCAACATCCAGAGGATATATTTGAAGTTTTGGAATGTAATGAAGTCAACAAGAGGAAGTTGGTTGTCTTTCAATTATCAGAGGAAGCTCGAAATTGGTGGGATCTAGTTCGAACAACAACAAGCCCAGACAGGATTGAACAGACGACATGGGAAGAATTTAAGGAAAAGTACTTGGATAAGTATTTTACAGAGAATGACAGAGAAAAGATGGAGACAAAATTTAAAAATCTTGCTCAAGACGGTATGTCAGTAGCCCAATATCAAAATAAGTTTGAAGCACTATCCCGATTTGGAAATCACTTAATTGATACACCTGAAAAGCGTGCTAGACGATTTGCGAAGGGGTTAATTCCTCCCATAAGAAGACATGTTATTGGTGATAGACGTAAAACTTATGAGATGATAGCAGCTAAAGTTTTAAATCTGGAAGAATACTATCTTCAGTTCCAGCAAGAAAGGAAGGTTTCAAATAAAAGGAAACCAAACGATCTTTCTGACAATAAAAAGAAACCAGATGAGAAGAAGAACAAACTAAATGGAGGAAGTAAAGGATCAACAGGACAGGAAAAGGAGCCCGATAAAGTGAAGAGATGTTACTGGTGCAAGGAAACATGACACATTTCACCAAATTGTACAAAGGCAATCATGTGTCACAATTGCAATGAACCTCGGCACATTAGCTGGGATTGCAAGAAGCCGAGTAATGACAATAGGGGGAAACAAGGATGTAAATATGCAGTTGTTTCTGAACAAGCTCAAGTAGAAGGTATTGTGTTTCTTTTTGACTTTCAAGCAAGAATTTTATTCGATACTGGTGCCACACATTCTCTTATTTTTGAAATATTTGCTACTAAGATAGGATTACCTATTGAGCAACTATCAAATCCTTTGATAGTATATTGTGTAGTAGGAGAGAGAACTAAACTTGAGAGTATGTGTAAGAACTGTATTCTTAACTTTAAAGGTAAGGATATGGTGGCTAATTTAATTATCTTTCCAATGGAACGTTTTGATGTCATCCTGGGATGGATTGGCTTACAAAATATCAAGCTATCTTGAATTGTCACAACAAGGCCATAAGTTTGAAAATTCGAGAACACGAAACCTTTTTTACTTGTCTGATAAAGTTAAAGATGCTTTCATATCCGGATATATTGCTAATATCAATATTGAGGATAAGAGCCAAATGGTGGACCAAATCCTGATAGTAAAGAAATTTAAAGAAGTTTTTCAAGAAATACCAGGGTTACCACCAAAAAGAAAAATTGATTTTTGTATCGACTTAATCCCTGGTACAACTCCTATTGCTAAAGCAGCTTATCGTATGTCTTCTACGGAAAATCAAGAATTAAAGAGACAAATTAAGGAGATGGAGGATCAAGGGTTTATTAGACTTAGTAAATCTCCTTGGAGAACACTAGTGTTGTTTGTGAAGAAGCACGATAGATCGTTTCGTTTATGCGTAGATTATCCAGAGCTTAATAAACAAATATCCATTACCCCAGATCAATGATTTATTTGATCAACTCTAAGGAGCTACTTTATTTTCGAAAATTGACTTAAGATCTGGGTATCATCAATTAAGAATAAAAGAAGGAGATATTCCAAAGAAAGCTTTCCAAACACAGTATGGACACTACGAATTCTTGGTGATGCCTTTTGGCCTTACCAATGCACCAGCAATATTTTCATAGATCTAATGAATCGTGTGTTCCGTCCATATCTTGATCATTTTGATATTGTTTTATTGATGATATCCTTGTCTATTCTAAGACAAAGGAGGAATATGAATGCCATTTGCGTTTATGTCTCCAAACACTAAAAGAGCATCAGCTATATGCAAAATTAAGTAAATATGAGTTCTGGTTCGAGGAAGTAAAACTTCTTGGATATGTTGTCTCAAAGAATGGAATGGGAGTAGACCCATCAAAGGTTGAGGCGGTGTTGAAATGGAACCCTCTGACAACACCAACAGAAGTTTGAAGTTTTCTTGGATTAGCTGGTTACTACGAAAGATTTATTCAAGATTTTTCAAAGATAGCATCTCCGTTGACAAAACTAACTCGTAAGGAAACTAAGTTAATTTAGGATGAAAAATGTAAGATAGCATTTGAAACCTTAAAGAAAAGATTGACAGAGGCACCAATTCTGTCTTTGCCAAGGAGTGGATTCCCATATAAAGTATATTCCGATGCATGCAGACAAGGATTAGGATGCGTACTAATGTAGGATGACAAAGTTATTGCTTATGGCTCTCGTTGATTAAAGCAACATGAAGCCAATTATCCAACTCATGACTTAGAATTGGCCGCGATTGTGTTTCCCTTAAAAATTTGAAGGCATTACCTTTATGGAGAACAATTCAATGTTTACTCTGACCATAGGAGTTTAAAATATTTGTTCTCCCAAAAAGAATTAAATATAAGACAAAGAAGTTGGATGGAATTTTTTAAAGCTTATGATTTTACATTACATTATCATCCAGGAAAGGCAAATATAGTTGCATATGCATTAAATCGAAAGACCTATGGCGTAGTAGCCCATTTAATGATAAGAGAATGGAGGGCTCTACAGTCTCTTGCTGAGATGAATGCTTGCACAAGGATGATTAATGGAGCTATGGTTAAAAAAGTAGTACTTCTATGTAATCTTAAAATTCAGCCAACTCTAGTAAGTAGAATATTGAAAGCCCAAGAAGAAGATGAGGAATTAAAAGAGTTATTTATGAAAATGAAGGATAAAGTACCTACAGATTGGAACACTGATAAAGATGGCAGTTATATATTCAAAAATCGACTTTGTGCTCCAAATCAAACTGAATTGAAATTCTTAGTGAAGCACATCGTTCAAGGCTTACGGTGCATCCAGGAAGCACAAAAATGTTTAAGGATCTTAAGCGTCAGCTTTGATGGAACGGAATGAAGAAGGATATTGGTGAATTTGTGGCAAATTTTCTTACGTGCCAACAAATTAAAGCAGAGCAGCAACGACCAACAGGACTTCTGCAACCACTTCCTATTGCTGAATGGAAATGGGAGCATACAACAATTGATTTTATCACTGGATTACCAATGATAAAACAAGGTCATAATGCAATATGGGTTGTGGTGGATCGCTTGACAAAGTCAACACTTTTCATACCTTACAACATAACCTACTCAATGGAGAAATTGAGTAGAATTTATTTGAAGGAGATTGTTCGACTACATGGTATAACAATTACCATAGTTTCAGATAGAGATTCACGATTCACTTCAAGGTTTTGGAGAAGTCCTCCAAAAGCACTAGGTACATCACTCAACCTGAGTATATCCTTTCATCCTCAAACAGATGGACAAACTGAAAGGGTGAATCGAATCATAGATGATATGTTAAGGTCTTGTATAATGGAATTTGAATTCACATGGAAAACTCATATACCATTAATCGAATTTCCATATAACAATAGTTATCATGCAAGTATTGGTATGGCCCCATATGAAACTTTGTATGGAAAGCCTTGTCGTTCTCCAGTATGTTGGGTAGAAGTTGGAGACCGTGAGCTTCTTGGTCCAGACCTAGTAAAGGAAATAATTGAGAAGATTTCCATTATAAGAGAAAGATTGCGAGTGGCATAATGTTGGCAAAAGAGTTATACAGATAATGGAAGAAAGGATTTAGAATTCGAAGTAGGAGACCAAACCCTTCTTAAGGTTTCTCTGGTAGGAGGGGTAATGTGATTTGGAAAGGAGAAGGAAAAACTATCACCAAGATTTATCAGGCCATTATTATTACCAAGAAAATTGGAAAAGTTGCATATGAACTTGATTTACCTGAGAAATTATCATATATACATAATGTGTTTCACATATCAATGCTACGAAAGTATATTTCTGACCCATCTCATGTGATTAATTTAAGCAACATTGAAGTTAAAATGGGAACCAAGTACATTGAAAGACATGTTCGAATTCTTGACAGAAAAGTTAAGAAATTAAGAAGGAAAGAAATTCCCTTCGTAAAAGTTCAATGGAACCATCATAATGAAGACGAAGCATCATGGGAGGTGGAGTCAGAAATTCGTAAAGATTATCCAAAATTGTTTGAATCCTAGAATTCGAGGACGAAATCTTTTTCTAAGGGTGGTAGATTGTAACAGACTAACTCAAAAATCCGGGTACAAAAAAGTTTCTAGAAATTTTGAAGATATTAATTCAATACGATTCAATTATTTTAGTATAATGAATACATACATATATAAGTATGTATGCATTGCCACCAACCCTTAATCGGTTCTGATCCCATCCTCTGTGTCAATGCTTAGTCAAGCTTTTGTCGATGCTCCTGAGCCCTTCTCTACCGATCTTGGAGTTGCTTTCTCTATAGTTGGCTTTGAGTTGGATCGATTGATTAGTCAAACGTCATTCCTTTCTTCTTGGCACTATTGGTTTTCGCTGGTTGATTTCTTGTGGGTTGCTGGTGGTGATTTTGCTATTATTTTGGTCCTATTTTCTTCCAATTGGTTGTGGCTCCCTCGTTAAGTTAGCATACCCTCTCCTGCCATCTTCTGTCTAGGCTTGTCTCGCTATTATTTTCTGTTCTTTTTGGTGTGCTTCCTATTTGCAGCTATGATATTTGCAACTTCTATAACTTGTATGTCCTTGTTGGTCGGCTCTTACACTAGATGAAGTTTCTCATCATGATTGTAAGAGGTCGGTTTGCTAGAGCTTCTTGTTATCTGGATTGTCACTTCTATTTGTAACACCCCGTGTATTCTATAACTGTGGAATTAACAAATTAAAGTATAATTAATTTGAAATCAAAGAACTAAGGGAAACGGGATACGCCATTGCGTTCGTCTCGGAAAAATACGCGAAATAGAGTCTGAGTTTTCGAAAAACGGAGTCCGTATGAAGAAGATATAGCCTCTGGAAGTTTCTGAATTAAGTTTAAAATTAAAAATCGGGCCCAATTGGCCAGGGCGGGAAAATTCCCGCCTAAGACACCCAGGTCGACTGGGCTGTCGACCTGGTCTAACCAGGTCGACAGGGCTGTCGACAGGGCTGTCGACCTGGTCCAGACTCAGGTCGAACCCAGTCCACCCAGGCTGGCCTATTCTATGTTGGTCGATTTTCTGTGGTCTGCTTTGTCATTAGGGCTAGGTGGCAGGCTCTAATTGGTCCCTCTTGCGAATGAATGGCTACGATCAATTCAAGCAGCATCAATGGTCCTAATCAGTTCATAAACTCTATAAAATGACCCTAGACTCTACCTAGGTTTCTTACACAATTCTCTAGCCTCCATTGCTCTCTTCTTCTAATAAAAATAAAAATGGTGTATCTGCTCTGCTGGAATTAAAACTAGAAGATAATCAACATCAGCCTAAGCAACTCAATTCAAACTAGAGATTAAAGTTCCGCAAAGATTCTACAACAAGTTAAAATTCTTTCTTTAATCCAATCAAGGCAAGTACAGTTATTCTCCGCTATAAACGTTAATTATAATTTTGATATGCATTTAAAACTGAGTTTGAGGTTGTATATATATATTCTCTTCTGTTGGATCTGTTTTCTGTGACTGTTCTGTATTCCTTTCTTCTTTTCTGTTTCTATAGCCAGGCTACCACGAGCCTGTGCCCAATCTCATAAAGAGATTAACGTATGAACGCAAAATTTGGATAAATAATGAATGATGCGAAATTTGACGAGACTAAATTGAATGTATGACTTTAGGTCTGAGGCATAAAATACATTGGACATATGCATAAATTTGACTATGAACATATAATTTATGCATGTTGTATGCATAGTTATGTTGTAATTTAGAACTGTAATTAATGAGCATATGTTGTAAACTAGATTTGGATCTATGCATATTCTATGATAGAAGAAAAGAGGAACCCTTGTAAGATTGCATATGATTTGAGACTTTGGACAAAATGCATATAAAAGTCAAGATTTGATTTTTAGAAGATATGATTTAAAGATTTAGATTGTTGGGTATAGTTTGCATAATGGTTCATGACTTAAAAAGAAGAAGATATGGAAGCTTAGGTGTAAAAGATTTGCATTAATTAGGATATCTATTATTATGATTACACCTAAATAGGGATTTTTGGATATATGGCATGCATTGGAATTAATGGTTATATTTGGTATAATTTATATGTGAATCTGCTGTAAAATGCTAGTTTAACAAAAATTGGAACATATGTTATAGGGTAAATTATGTCCATATTCTGCGCTATGTAAATGTATGCAAACATGGAAGTATATGATCATATTGTGAATCATGACAATTATTTAGGCATATGAATTTAGGCCTAATTTATGTTTAGGCAAGGCGTGTAAATAGAACCCTTAGAAATATTAAGTTTGCTAAATCTTCTAATTTGCCAAGTTGCCTAAACTGCTAGTTTTGTTATATTGCCTAGACTGCTAATTAGATTGAAATGCCTAATCTGTTAAATTTGTCGGTTGAAATGCCTAACCTGTTATATGCCAAAATCTGCTAAGTTGCTAAATCTGTAAAATCCGTTAAGTCATATAAAATCTGTTATCTGCTATGTTGATATAATCATCCTGTTATTGATATAATCTGAATTGGCATATATATTGGGCGTGCGCATAAACGGTAAATTATTAATTAATTGGCCGCAAAGATAAACATGGCTAACTCGAGGTTAGAATGAGTTTGCGGCGTAAATCTGCCCGGAACCGCCCGGCACATCCAGTGGCCGCAAACAATAGGTTCTAATGTGAGAAGTTAGTCATAACATGCGTAAGACACGAGGTTAGGTCTGGCTTGTGGCAGAAGTCTGCCCGGAACCGCCCGGCATATCCAGCGGCCACAAGCTACCGACCTAATGTGAGAGGTCTGTGCATTAATAATTAATTAATGCAAAATCTAAGATAAGAATGACGTCTAAAACGTATTGGGGAAAATAGGGTTAAACCAAAGGGATTAATAAGTGTAGTAAAACCCGTCCATGAATCTGTAGGCCCAATACAAAGTTAGACAAATCTGAAAAATCTGTACATCTGACCTGTTAGTCTGAAAACTTGTTAACTTAATTTGTGAATTAGTAAACCTGAATTCTGTATGTCTGAACTTGTAAACAAGTTAATCTGAAATCTGTTAGTCTGGGGACACAAGGTTAGGAGGGGAATTACTTGTGTCATATGTTGTTTGGGACCCATATTAGTCAGTAACCCTTTCTGGTATCAAAACTTTGACCCAACAGTAGGTAGGGTCCGGGCACGCTTACTGAACTAATTATAAGTGGTTCATTCTGATAATGGCGAGGGGTGTTGATGGTGCGTTCCAACCGGGTCATGTGCGTGCATGGATCCCGGTCTGCCTCTGAGGATGTAAGACGCCGTGACATCTGTAAATAGGTCTGTGCCAATTGGTTGTCACTTTAGGGAGTGATACACCCTACTGTGGGGCCGACACAGGATATTTATGTATTAGGGAGCCGATCGCTTGGGGTAGGGTTTTAGGGTACGCTTAGTTCTGTCTGTTTCTGTTGGTACCATCTGTTTCTGTTGGGTGGTAACACCTGTCTGTTTCTGTGTGGTACCGTCTGTTCGGGTGGTAAAGGCCCATTACTAGTGTACACCTAATTCCACATTCTGTCTCCATAGGGATAAATCTGTTTCTTCTTCTGTCTGTTTCTGATCGGGTAGTAAAGGCCCATTATTAGCATTCTGTTTCTGTTAAAGTATTCTGTACCCGTTCCTGCTTCAATTTAGACATTAGGGTGACACCTAATTCTGTTAGACTAGTATTAGTGCAGAGAAGCGTAAAACAATAGTTTATATCATTCTGTTTTTCTGTTATATCTGCTACACCTGTTATAGTTATCTCACATCCAGTTTTATGTTCATATCATATTATTATTATCTGTTCATATGCTGAGAGTCACTGGACTTGCCAGACTTTTTGTCTGACCCTTGTTGTTTCGCCTTCTTTCTTCCGTTCCCCACCCCCAGGTTATCCAAGGAGGGAAATACTTTAGCTTGATCCGGATTTCTCTTTGCTTGAAGTGCTTAAAGTATGGCTTGGCTCTGTATAGCTTCCGTTCTATGGGGATTATGATTTTAACTATGCATTTTGAAGGCTTTTGTACAAGACTGATATTTTGTACTAGAATTCTGAAATTGAAAGGATGTAACCATACTAATTTCTGTTTCCGCTGTAATAAAGTTAAAAATTTTCAAGTACTGTTTTATCTGTCTTGTAAGTTTCTGTTCTGTTTACTAAAATGCTCCACCAAAGTTAAGGCATTCCCTTTGTGAGTGACCTTAACGGAGGTGGGGTGTTACACTTGGTATCAGAGCTGAAGGTTACCAGATTGGGTAAAGTTTTTGAAAACTATTTTCAAAAAGGTTTTGGAAAGGAAGTATTTTCAAAAATAAAGCTTATTTTGAAAAAACATGATCCCCAAGAGCCATATATCTTTCTTTCAGTCCTTTTTGTATTGAACCTTTCCTTTTTCGTTCCAGCATGTCTGAAGCATCTGAGATACCAGAGGGTGTTCATGTACCCGGTTGGTTTCGTCAATATCTTGAGGCTAGGACCGCCGCTGCAGGTCCAGCAAATGATCCCCCTCCTCCACCCCCTCCTCGTGCTATTGCTTTCTCAAAAATCTGTAGAGATTTTAGGGCCATGGGTGGGAAGAATTTCAAAGGAACTGAATCATTCGTAGAAGCAAGGAATTGGCTCAAAGAAACTGAGGATCTGTTCGTTATCTTCGAGGTGGACGATAGGCAGAAGGTACAGTTGGCAGTATGGCTGCTCAAAGACGAAGCTTCCTACTGGTGGGAAGTCACTAACGCCGAGAGGCCGGTTGAGACATGGATGGATTTCAGAACAAGGTTTGAGACAAAATTCCTCTCGCAAGCTGAACGAAGTTTACAATTGGAAAAGTTCTTGTCTCTTAAACAAGGAAGTATGACGGTCAAGGAATACGTCAACCAGTTCAACCAACTAGCAAGATTCGGATTGGATTTAGTCAACACTCAGCATAAAAAGGCTCTCCGCTTTGTTAAAGGATTGAATGATCCACTGCACAGCCTAGCCATAACCCATGTACCCATGGGAGCAACTTACGAGAAATAGGTGGATATGGCACTACTGCACGAGGAAGACAAGGGCCCGAAAGAGACAAAGAAGGAAGAACCACAGAATAAGAAAGCAGGGCCCAAAAAGGAAACACAAAAGAAGGATGAGAAGTCTGAAGATAAGAAGGGGAAAAAGTGCTTTACTTGTGGGAGCTCAACTCATCTGAACAAGGATTGCAGAAAAAGGAAGGGCGCTTGCTTCAACTGTGGGGAGATGGGACACTTCACTAGGGACTGCCCAAAGAGACGAGGACAAGGAGGGAAGGCGAACACTCTTGAGGCTAGTGGCTAGGATAGAAATAGGAAAATTTCTATAGTAGGTTTAATTTATTTATCTGATTATGAAGTCAAGACTTTTTCTGATTCTGGTATTTTGATTTTGTAATCGATACTCTGCACTTTAATACTAGTATTATTTCTGAATTCCGCTGTAGACTCAGACCCATAAGGGTTATGGATCATCTGTTTGGGACTGGGGTTTGAGGGATATCTGTGTTAGGCGTCAAGTATGACGCATACATTCTGAGTTTTCGTGGGGTGTCAATTTGATGTTGGTTCCGGTCTTTGGGGCCGATACTTAGGACCCGTGTCTAATGGGAACCAAATTTTTGTTCTATCTGTACTCGCTTCCATCATTCGACTGTATCCTATCGATCGAATATTTGAACTTTAGGTAGAAACTAATGGGTGTAAACATGTGTTTGAGACATGTTATGTTTGATGGTTGCAAGTGGATGCAAGTGGTTGCTAGTGGTTGCTCGTGGATGCATATACACACACTAGGCACTAGATCGGCTCGAAAGCACTCTCATACTGCATATGGATGTGTGAGCATTTTTAAATTTTTATGGATGCAAAATGGTTGAATCAGCATATGGATGTTGCATATGAATGAGCAGTTGTGCACTCATATAGAAATGATATGTCTCAAATAGGAAAATTTGCATACATATTGGACTCATGGCACTAACATGATTTGCATTAAGGAGGTCGACTGAATCAGTGGGCCGCCTGATTTTGCATTAGATACGGACATGAACACACACTGTGCATTTAAACATGAAAGCATTAGAAGTCTATAAGGACAATGGATGCCTGTGGTTGATGATTGAGTAGATGGATGATTGGATGGTAGGACACATTCTTCTTAACTTGAAGATTTCGGGGACGAAATCCTTTTAAGTGGGGGAGAATGTAACACCCCGTGTATTCTATAACTGTGGAATTAACAAATTAAAGTATAATTAATTTGAAATCAAAGAACTAAGGGAAACGGGATACGCCATTGCGTTCGTCTCGGAAAAATACGCGAAATAGAGTCCGAGTTTTCGAAAAACGGAGTCCGTATGAAGAAGATATAGCTTCTGGAAGTTTCTGAATTAAGTTTAAAATTAAAAATCGGGCCCAATTGGCCAGGGCGGAAAAATTCCCGCCTAAGACATCCAGGTCGACTGGGCTGTCGACCTGGTCTAACCAGGTCGACAGGGCTGTCGACAGGGCTGTCGACCTGGTCCAGACCCAGGTCGAACCCAGTCCACCCTGGCTGGCCTATTCTATGTTGGTCGATTTTCCGTGGTCTGCTTTGTCATTAGGGCTAGGTGGCAGGCTCTAATTGGTCCCTCTTGCGAATGAATGGCTACGATCAATTCAAGCAACATCAATGGTCCTAATCAGTTCATAAACTCTATAAAATGACCCTAGACTCTACCTAGGTTTCTTTCACAATTCTCTAGCCTCCATTGCTCTCTTCTTCTAATAAAAATAAAAATGACGTCTCTGCTCTGCTGGAATTAAAACTAGAAGATAATCAACATCAGCCTAAGCAACTCAATTCAAACTAGAGATTAAAGTTCCGCAAAGATTCTACAACAAGTTAAAGTTCTTTCTTAAATCCAATCAAGGCAAGTATAGTTATTCTCCGCTATAAACGTTAATTATAATTTTGATATGCATTTAAAACTGAGTTTGAGGTTGTATATATATATTCTCTTCTGTTGGATCTGTTTTCTGTGACTATTCTGTATTCCTTTCTTCTTTTCTGTTTCTATAGCCAGGCTACCACGAGCCTGTGCCCAATCTCATAAAGAGATTAACGTATGAACGCAAAATTTGGATAAATAATGAATGATGCGAAATTTGACGAGACTAAATTGAATGTATGACTTTAGGTCTGAGGCATAAAATACATTGGACATATGCATAAATTTGACTATGAACATATAATTTATGCATGTTGTATGCATAGTTATGTTGTAATTTAGAACTGTAAATAATGAGCATATGTTGTAAACTAGATTTGGATCTATGCATATTCTATGATAGAAGAAAAGAGGAACCCTTGTAAGATTGCATATGATTTGAGACTTTGGACAAAATGCATATAAAAGTCAAGATTTGATTTTTAGAAGATATGATTTAAAGATTTAGATTGTTGGGTATAGTTTGCATAATGGTTCATGACTTAAAAAGAAGAAGATATGGAAGCTTAGGTGTAAAAGATTTGCATTAATTAGGATATCTATTATTATGATTACACCTAAATAGGGATTTTTGGACATATGGCATGCATTGGAATTAATGGTTATATTTGGTATAATTTATATGTGAATCTGCTGTAAAATGCTAGTTTAACAAAAATTGGAACATATGTTATAGGGTAAATTATGTCCATATTCTGCGCTATGTAAATGTATGCAAACATGGAAGTATATGATCATATTGTGAATCATGACAATTATTTAGGCATATGAATTTAGGCCTAATTTATGTTTAGGCAAGGCATGTAAATAGAACCCTTAGAAATATTAAGTTTGCTAAATCTGCTAATTTGCCAAGTTGCCTAAACTGCTAGTTTTGTTATATTGCCTAGACTGCTAATTAGATTGAAATGCCTAATCTGTTAAATTTGTCGGTTGAAATGCCTAACCTGTTATATGCCAAAATCTGCTAAGTTGCTAAATCTGTAAAATCCGTTAAGTCATATAAAATCTGTTATCTGCTATGTTGATATAATCATCCTGTTATTGATATAATCTGAATTGGCATATATATTGGGCGTGCGCATAAACGGTAAATTATTAATTAATTGGCCGCAAAGATAAACATGGCTAACTCGATGTTAGAATGAGTTTGCGGTGTAAATCTGCCCGGAACCGCCCGGCACATCCAGTGGCCGCAAACAATAGGTTCTAATGTGAGAAGTTAGTCATAACATGCGTAAGACACGAGGTTAGGTCTGGCTTGTGGCAGAAGTCTGCCCGGAACCGCCCGGCATATCCAGCGGCCACAAGCTACCGACCTAATGTGAGAGGTCTGTGCATTAATAATTAATTAATGCAAAATCTAAGATAAGAATGACGTCTAAAACGTATTGGGGAAAATAGGGTTAAACCAAAGGGATTAATAGGTGTAGTAAAACCCGTCCATGAATCTGTAGGCCCAATACAAAGTTAGACAAATCTGAAAAATCTGTACATCTGACCTGTTAGTCTGAAAACTTGTTAACTTAATTTGTGAATTAGTAAACCTGAATTCTGTATGTCTGAACTTGTAAACAAGTTAATCTGAAATCTGTTAGTCTGGAGACACAAGGTTAGGAGGGGAATTACTTGTGTCATCTGTTGTTTGGGACCCATATTAGTCAGTAACCCTTTCTGGTATCAAAACTTTGACCCAACAGTAGGTAGGGTCCGAGCACGCTTACTGAACTAATTATAAGTGGTTCATTCTGATAATGGCGAGGGGTGTTGATGGTGCGTTCCAACCGGGTCATGTGCGTGCATGGATCCCGGTCTGCCTCTGAGGATGTAAGACGCCGTGACATCTGTAAATAGGTCTGTGCCAATTGGTTGTCACTTTAGGGAGTGATACACCCTACTGTGGGGCCGACACAGGATATTTATGTATTAGGGAGCCGATCGCTTGGGGTAGGGTTTTAGGGTACGCTTAGTTCTGTCTGTTTCTGTTGGTACCGTCTGTTTCTGTTGGGTGGTAACACCTGTCTGTTTCTGTGTGGTACCGTCTGTTCGGGTGGTAAAGGCCCATTACTAGTGTACACCTAATTCCACATTCTGTCTCCATAGGGATAAATCTGTTTCTTCTTCTGTCTGATTCTGATCGGGTAGTAAAGGCCCATTATTAGCATTCTGTTTCTGTTAAAGTATTCTGTACCCGTTCCTGCTTCAATTTAGACATTAGGGTGACACCTAATTCTGTTAGACTAGTATTAGTGCAGAGAAGTGTAAAACAATAGTTTATATCATTCTGTTTTTCTGTTATATCTGCTACACCTGTTATAGTTATCTCACATCCAGTTTTATGTTCATATCATATTATTATTATCTGTTCATATGCTGAGAGTCACTGGACTTGCCAGACTTTTTGTCTGACCCTTGTTGTTTCGCCTTCTTTCTTCCGTTTCCCCCCCAGGTTATCCAAGGAGGGAAATACTTTAGCTTGATCCGGATTTCTCTTTGCTTGAAGTGCTTAAAGTATGGCTTGGCTCTGTATAGCTTCCGTTCTATGGGGATTATGATTTTAACTATGCATTTTGAAGGCTTTTGTACAAGACTGATATTTTGTACTAGAATTCTGAAATTGAAAGGATGTAACCATACTAATTTCTGTTTCCGCTATAATAAAGTTAAAAATTTTCAAGTACTGTTTTATCTGTCTTGTAAGTTTCTGTTCTGTTTACTAAAATGCTCCACCAAAGTTAAGGCATTCCCTTTGTGAGTGACCTTAACGGAGGTGGGGTGTTACACTATTTGTTCTTTAACTCTCTTGGTATTGGGTCTTCTCTGCTTCAATATGCTCGAGCTACTGGTGCTCGATCTTCCTAGTTGATGTAGTATTGTCGTCTTCGTTCCGTGGTTGCCGAAGTGTCTTGATGGTCCTTGAGGTTGTGCACCTATGGTTTATGTCGTCTGCTTATTTTCAACTCCACCTATCTCCATGGTCTTGTGAGGTTTAGGTGTTGATTGTTATTTTTCATGGGAGCATGGTTTGATGTACAAAAAATATATAAGTATATATGCATAAATATATACATAACACATAATTTATAAATAAAATACATATGGTATATGTATACATATTCTAGAATATGAAAAATCACTTGAAATGATGGAGACACGTGTCATCAAATGAACAGTACACATGTCTTGTAAGTAAATAAGGTAAATACACATAAACACATTAGGTGTCTATGTGTAGAAACATCTAAGGACACCTGAGGAGGCATGTGTATACATCCTAAAGCTTGCATGAAGATAAGGTGGACAAGTGTCTAAAACTAAATTACCAAACTAGCCTTGAAAATTACTATATAAAGGGTGGAAATGTTCACTTCATTTCATGCATTCACAAAACAAAAATAAAATAAGATAAAGAGGAGAAGTTTATGAGAAGCCAAGATGATGAATACAAGATCAATACATAAGTATAAGGTGATAAAAGATATTTAGGTTCATGTATTCATTTCATATTTTGAAGAAAAGTCATGAAATTTAAGAATGATTTATTGGACTTAAACCCCTGAAAATGGCATTCGGTATTTTGACCATAGCTATTGCAATTCTTGATGAAATTTCGATTTAAATCAATTTGGAAAGCTAATTCAAAAATGCTATTTTTCCTCTAAATTATTTATAAAACACTCTTGACATGCCCATAACCATTCATAGCATTAAGAAACGCTATATTTTCTGTGAATTATTTATAAACCATTCTAAACTACCCAGAACTTTTCACAGCATGTCTGAAACGTTGTAATACCCGTTTTGAGCATTATAAACTACCAGAACTTTTATAGCGCGTCCGAAATGGTATAATGACTGTTTTGAGTCTAAGTATAATATAAACTAAACAGAACTTTATAAACGCTACAGTTTCGTTTTTATGGTTGTTGAAACATATTATAGCGCTTTTTCAAATGCTATCTTTTCATTTTCAATTTTACAACCTTTACGAAGTAATTATAAATGGAACCACTGACTGCAATGTTTTGACATGGATTGGAGTATTTTTGAGATGGTTTCAGGTTTATCTCAAACCCTTAAAAATATGAATTAGAAAAATAATTTAAGATTACTTTTAAGATACATTTTTTTAATTATATTTCTTTAATGGGGGTGCGGTATAGGACAATAGATCTTGGGTAGTTCACTATTACTCTATGTTGCTATTGAGCCGAGTAGAGTACATCCCAACTCAGTGACGGGATGCCGACCGCAATATGATAACATATCCTAACATCTAAACCAAGTCGAGGGTGTGGTTTAGATTCATAACTACATATTTGATAAATTATGAGTTTTGATGGAATGAAGTTATCATAAATTTGTTTGATTTAATATCTCGAAGTCTCCCTTAATTTAAACTTTGGATTAATGAAAACTTTGAAAAGAAATTGTAACACCCCACGTCCACTAATGTCACTCACAAAGGGAATGCATTAACTTCTATGGAGGTTTTAGGTGAATATAGAACAGTAAAATTTCAACAAGACAGATATAAAATAGTACTTGAAAATTTAAAAACTTTATTTCAATTGCAGCAGAAGTCAAAACATGTTTGATTACATCATAACACCATAATCAAAGTCAAGTACAATATCTATCTTGATAAAACAAGTACGTAATCCCATCACATAAATAGCCATTAAAAAGAAAGATGACAAGCTGGACTTTACTTCAGCAGTCCAAGCTTTCCAAGAGATAAGCAATCCAATCAGACTCCACTGGAACTTGGCCCAACCTGAGGACCTGAAGGGAGAAAAGGATGAAAAAGAGGGGGGGGGGGGAGGGTCAGACATAAAGTCTGGCGAGTATGATAATTCTACAATACTATTATCAAAATAACTGGACTAAGGCATAAGCTGGAAAACAAGGAAATGTCTATGAAAGAGCAGATTAAGGACATAGACAATCGCTAAAGGAAACGTTATAGGCGCTCCTAAATACTAAAGGATAAACACTATACTGCACCACACCAGTCACCCTAAAGATTGATTCCACTTAGCTTCACTTAGAAACTTTCTTAATGGCTTTACGTACTCCTAGCTGACTACATAGGTGCCGCCTGCCCCTATCTCCACTAGGTGTACCCCACTTTCCATTTTTCGATCGGCTCCCTTCTCGTAGATACCCGTGCTGGCCCCACAGTGGGGTGTATCATTCCCCTAAAGTGGCAACCCGATATAACGGAGATGCACGGCTTATACCTACACGATGCAACAACGTCTTACCTACCAGCCCGGGTCCACACACGCATATGAAACCCGTTGGACTTGCGTTGCCACCGCTCCCTGTTTTGGCCTCTTATAGTCAAACCCAGTATGCGTGTCCCGTCCTCGACTTGGGTCGAGCCCACAAAGATACGTTTTGGGAAACTGGTTGAAATGGGCCCCCATTATTTCCCACAAGCATTCCACCTAAGATTGTCCCAATAGTCCATCCACTTAACCCACTTAGTCATGTTCATTTACATGTGTATTTGGTTAAGTCTAATCGTATTTCAAATGCCTCTAAAGGCAACCACTAGATTCCTCATGCCACCCAAGGCACCTACTTAACCCCCATGTCCCACCTTACATGATTATCTGGCTAAGTATTTCTTAATTCATTAAGGCCATAACCTCATAAAGACCTCTCACATTAGACTGGCATTTATGGCAGCTGGATTTGCCGGGCGGGTCCGGGCAGTCTTACACCATAAAAGAGTCTAACCTCATGTCTTTACAACTGTTATGCTTTAATTTGGGCCTAGGACCTCTCACATTGGGCCGACATTTGTGACTACTGGATTTGCCGGGCGGGTCCGGGCAGGTTTACGTCACAAACGGGTCCAACCTCGTGTCCTAAGCATTGATTATTATTAATAATCCACTTTCCCCAATTTTAATAATTCCCTACTTGAATTATTAATTAATTCCAAATTTAACAATGTCCATAATTGACTCAATTATGGACATCCATTTAAGGCATGCAAAATCATATCAATTGCACCCCAATTTATTAATTTCCTAATATTACCCCTACCCCCCGTTTGAACGTTTATTCGCAAAATGTATGCTAGACCCGATTAGTATAACTCATAGCATAAAAGAAAATATTCACAACAACAATATATATATATGTGACTAAATAAATCATAACAAGGGGTAAAACTTGCATACATTACAACTTGCATAAGGTTATACATGTCATGGATCTAAGGGTGTCAACTTATTCATAATTCACATAATATGATTTTGATCAAATTTCATAAACTTGTATAGGACATGTGTGAATCAACATCATTAACAATATGGTTTTATATGGGTACACCTAACTCAATAGGCAAATTCCCAAAAATCAAAATTCATTTAATCATAGATTCATGTATATGGGTACACCTAACTTAATAGGCAAATTCCCATATTCAAGATCCAATTAATTTGTAGATTCATGTATATGGGTACACCTAACTCAATAGGCAAATTCCCATAATCAAGGTCTATTATAAAAAAAACATAAACTTTAAACATGATCCAATTCGCATAAATACTAACATCATGATTTTACAACTTGTATGATTCAACACGACTTAACATGACATCATTATCATATAACATAAGTATTTCAACATATGTGATAATATGAGATCTACAACATATATAAGATTTACAACATAGCATATCATAATTTGCAACATAGCATGATATTTACAACATAGCATAGCATGATTTACAACATGGCATAACATGATTTATAACATAGCATAGCATGATTAATCACATATGACATAGCATAGGATTATTTACAACATAATCACTACAACATAACAACATATATATGATAACATAATAGCATAACAAGAGATCCACAACATAATTTACAAATATATAACATTTCATATCACTTTCTTGTGATCCATTCATAACTTAATCAAATTATTTTATAGTAATATTGTGAGATTCATCATACTCACAATTTTAAAGAAGAGAAATAGAAAGAGAGAGAGAGCTTTTGATTTGATTTAAGTAGATTTAGTTTGTAGATTAGGCCTTCTTCTTCTTTAGTTTGTGACGGCTATGCTGAACTCCATGGCAACGGCATATCGATAGCTCTCCAATTTTTCAAGTGATTTAGGGTTAGAGTCTACCCACTTATTTATAGATGTTAGGATTCATTTAGGCCATTAGATTTAACCTAGAAATAACCGTAGCCATTCAGACAAGATGGGGTTTATCTTATTGACTCAGCAATGAGTCAGAAGTGACTCAGCAAACACTCAGCAAATTAATAAACGTCTATTCATGTTTACATTAACTGCCCTTATATATATATATATATATATGTATACACACGCACCTATTCATGAATTCAAATTAATCCATAATTAACTTATGACCATTTCTACACATTAATTTTCCAATTAATGTCTTAATTCCATTTTTCGCCTTTTAAGGCAATTCACATATCTCAAATTTGTTATATGCCTTTTTAAGGCTATTTCGTGCAAATTCTCAATATTAATTCTTTTAATTTGTGAATATTGGTATTAACAGAAATACGGGGTGTTACATTCTCCCCTCCTTAAAGGATTTCGACCCCGAAATCTTCAAGTTTATATCCTATCATCAACCATCTACTCAATCAACAAACACTGGCATCCATTGTCCTTATAGACTTCTAATGCTTTCATGTTTAAATGCACAGTGTGTGTCTATGTCCGTATCTAATGCAAAATCAGGCGGTCCACTGATTCAGTTGACCTCCTTGATGCAATTCATGATAGTGCCATGCATCCATTATGTATGCAAAAGATCCTAATTGCTTACAAACTACTTCTATATGCGTGCACATCCATTCAACCGAATGCAGCATCTATATGATGGTACAACCATTATACATCCATTATACTAAATACATTCATTTATGCAATATGCAATATGTAGTGACTGAGCCGATCTAGTGCCTAAAGTGTGTGTATATATGCATCCACGGGCAACCACTAGCAACCACTTGCATCCATTTTGCATACATCATACATAACATGTCTCAAACACATGTTTCAACCATAGGATTATCCTAACTAAAGGTCAAAGATACTAATGAGAGGACATACTAAAGATAAGATAAGATAAGCTAAGCGATAAAGGAGAAATTAAAAGACATACCCTCAAAAAGAAAAGGGTATAGCGAACGCATCTTCCCTTCTGTCTCCCAAGTAGCGTTGCTCTCATCATCTCCCCATTGCACTTTAACTAGTCTGACCTCTCGATTTCTCAACTTTTTGATCTCCGACCCAAGAATGCATGTAGGAGCTCGTCTAATTGTTGCATCACGCTCTATTTCCACCTCTTTAAGCAAGCTCGGCTCTACCACCTCCGCGGTCTTGTGCAAACACTTCCTCAAATGTGATACATGGAATACGTCGTGTACTCCACTAAGTTTCTCAGGCAACTCCACCCTATACGCCATCTTCCCAATCCTGTCTTTTATAGGAAACGGCCCTACAAACCTTGGCGCTAATTTCCCAACGGACCCAAAGCGAACAACATTCCGTAACGGAGACACTTTGACAAAAACCATGTCCCCAATGTCAAATTCAAGATCTGTCCTCCTCTTATCAGCATATGATTTCTGCCTATCTTGTGCTGCTTTCATCCTCCTTCGAATCAAATCAATCTTCTCCGAGGTTTCCCTAACCATATCGGGCCCAAGTAGGATTTTATCGGTAGATTCCCACCAACATGTAGGCGAACGGCAAGGCCTTCCATAAAGAGCTTCGAAAGGTGCCATGCCAATACTAGACTGAAAGCTATTATTATATGCGAATTCTACCAACAGAAGGTGCTCTTCCCATGTACCCCAAAGTCTAGGATACAAAGCCTTAAAAGATCCTCTAGAATATGACTCACCCTCTCGGTCTGGCCGTCCGTCTGAGGATGATACGCGGTGCTCAAACATAGCTGAGTCCCTACTGCCTCTTGTAAACTCTTCCAAAATTCGCTAGTGAAGATGGGATCACGGTCGCTTACTATATTAGAAGGAATACCTGTAAACGAACTATCTCTTTAATGTATACAGAAGCCAACCACGGAGCAGTCCTCTTACTTTTCACGGGAATAAAATGGGCGCTCTTAGTAAGTCTATCTACTATAACCCAAATCCCCGTATTACCCTTCGTTGATCTTGGTAATCCATCCACAAAATCCATTGAGACGCTTTCCCATTTCCATAGTGGAACTTCCAATGGGTGAAGCAACCCACCGGGTTTCTTTTGTTCCGCTTTTACTCGTTGGCACACCAAGCATCTAGCGACGTACTCGGCCACATCCTTTTTCATACCGGCCCAAAAGAAAACCCGCTTCATATCTTTGTACATCTTGTCTCCGCCGGGAGGAATGGTCATCTTTGAGCGATGAGCATCATCAAGAATGGCCTTCCTTAAGTCTTCGTCTTGTGGTACACAAAGTCTATTATCCCTTCATAACCAACCCTTATCGTTTAGGGTATACCTACGAAGATGGCTAGACGACTTCCCTCCTTTGAGCTTTTCTACTATCTCAACCAACTGGGGGTCGTCTTGCTGTGCCTCACCAACTCGTCCTAGAAGTGTAGGTCTAACGTCCAAGGATGCTAACAAACCAGGTACTAGGTCAACGGAGGGTCTAAAGTCAAACATGGAGATGAATTCTAAGCTTCGTCGTTCGACAAACAACGGACTCAAGGACAACCTTTTCCTACTTAAGGCGTCTGCTACCACGTTACCCTTGCCCGGGGTATATGCTATTTCAAAATCGTAGGAGGCTAGGAATTCCATCCACCGTTGCTGCCTTAAATTCAAATCCTTCTGAGAGAATAAGTATTTTAATGATTTGTGGTCAGCGAATAGTTCAAATTTCTCACCAAGAAGATAGTGACGCCAAGACTTAAGCGCGAAAACAATTGCGGCTAACTCAAGGTCATGCGTAGGGTAATTCTTTTCATGAACCCTCAACTGCCTTCCACCATAGGCTATTACTCTTCCCTCTTGCATGAGCACCGCGCCAAGTCCCGTCCCACAAGCATCGGTATAGACGGTAAACGGTTTATTCCCGTCTGGCAGCACTAATACTGGGGCTGAAGTTAAGGCTCTCTTTAAACGTTGGAACGCATCATCACAATCTTCGTCCTACGTAAAAACCAGGTTCTTCTTCGTTAACCATGTTAATGGAGCTGATATTTTTGCGAAGTCTTTGATAAACTTCCTATAATAGCCAGCCAACCCCAAGAAACTTCTTACTTCGGTTACATTTTTAGGGACCTTCCAATCTTGGATGCCACCACCTTTGCGGGATCCACTGCTATCCCTTCCTTGGAAACCACGTACCCTAAGAACCGTACTTTTTCCTCCAGAAGTGACACTTAGAAAATTTTGCCTTAAGGTTATGCGCTCGAAGGGTTTCCAACACTTCCCTAAGATGTAGGGCATGCTCTTCTTCATTCTTAGAAAAGACTAAGATGTCATCCACAAAGACTACCACGAATTTGTTAAGGTACTCCCTAAACACCCTACTCATCAAATCAACAAAATATGCGGGGGCGTTTGTCAAACCAAAGGGCATCACCAGCCATTCATAGAATCCGTCAGGAGTCCTAAAAGCAGTCTTATCTATACTATCCTCAGCCACTCTCAGTTGATGAAAGCCAGTGGCTAAGTCCAACTGCGAAAACACTGAGGCGCCAACTAACTGATCAAAGAGATCGTCAATCCTCGGCAGTGGGTGTCGGTTCTTTTTAGTAAGCTTGTTTAGTTCTCTATAGTCCACACAAAGTCTAAGGGACCCATCCGCCTTTGTAGCAAATACTACTGGAGCACCCCACTCTGATATACTACGTCTTATGAACCCCTTCTCAAGCAACTCCTTCACTTGCTTATTGAGTTCCCTCCTTTCACGAGGAGCCATGTGGCGCACTGGCAAAGATACGGGTTTAGCATTATCCACAAGATAAATTCAAAAGTCTATCTCCCGCTTTGGAGGTAAGCCCTTCACCTCCTCAAACACATCCGGATATTCCCGGACCACCTCTACCGTTCGCTGATTCTCTACAGACGCGTCAAGCGATTCAAGATAACTTAGCATAACGGAATTTATGGGACTACAAAAGATGTCGAGAGCATTACCAAGGCGAGTCACAAGCCTAACTACTCTCCTTTCACAATCAAGAATGGCCCCATTTCTAGATAACCAATCCATTCCTAAAATTAGCCCATAGCCCGTGAAGCCCAATACATAAGCATCACATCTAAATTCAACGCTAAGTATAGAGATTTTCAAATCCAAACATATCATGGTCAAATGAGCCGAACCCCCAATTGGATTTGAAACAACCAAGGGATCCTCTACTAAACTGGTGTTCAAGTGCAGTAATTCAACTAATGATGCAGAGATAAACGAATGAGATGCGCCAGAATCGAATAAGGTATGGACAGGATGATCAAACAGAAAAACTAAGCTTTCAACAGAAATTGTTCTACCTCTTTCTTGCAGCGGTGGGGCCGCAATAGCCTGAACTTGCCCCCTTGCCTGCCCTGGTGCCATAAGAGCCTGCACCTGTCCTCCCGAGGTAGACCCTGCCCTCTGCCCCTTCTTTGGGCAGTCCTTCACCAAATGTCCCGCATCTCCACAATGAAAACAACCAGTCTTCTTTTTCTTTCTACAATCTTTGCTGAGATGGCCAGGCGTCCCACAATTGAAGCATCTCTTCTTCCCTTTGCCATTATTGTTTTTACCACCCTTCTTATTTTGCTGTTGGGGTTTCTTCTGATCCCCTTTCTTTTCAACTGCATTATCCTCATGCATAAGTGCCATTTCTACTAGCCTTTCAAAGGTGGCTCCCATAGGGATGTGGGTCATAGCCAACCCTTGCAACGGTTCATTCAAGCCTCCAACGAACCTCAAAGCTTTCTTCTCTGGCGTGTTCACCAACTCCAAGCCAAACCTTGCTAACTGATTAAATTTATTAACATACTCCTTCACTGTAACAACCCGTATTTTCAATAACCTATTATAACGTAAATCGAGGCAGAATTTAATTTTAAAATCTGAATCAAGGGAAACGGGCTATGCCATTGCGTTCGTCTCGGAAAAATACGCGAAATAGAGTCCGAGTTTTCGAAAATCGGAGTCCGTATGACCCGATTAAGGCCCAACGAAGTTTTCAGAAAATTTCAAAGTAAAAACAGATTTCAAATTCAAGTTCGAATTTGGAAAATTAGGGCAGATTGGGCCAGGCGGGAAAATTCCCGCCAAAGCACCCAAGTCGACAGCCCTGTCGACTTGGGAGTCGACTTGGTTGACCCAAGTCGACAGCCCTGTCGACTTGGCTGTCGACTGGGTTCAGCCGGCAGTTTTGCCTGGTGCACCATTTTGGGTTTGTGTTGAGCTTGGGGGCCAGATTCGGTTTTAAGGGCTGAGATTGGAATTAGGGTTTAATCCTAGGGTTGAAACTAATCCTAATCTCTATAAATAAGCCCCTAACCTAACCCTAAATCATCATTAATCAATCCTACAACTAAACTATGGCAAAATCATTCCTCTCATGGCCTCCACTCTCTTCATAAAATCCTAAATAAATTTCTATGAGAGATTTTCCATGCATACAAGTGTTTTCAAGCTTGTATGAGTGTCATTAGCTTGCATTCAAGTCAAGTTTCTATATTTGCATCATAAAGCAAGGGTTTTGATTTATTTGGAGCTTTCATATTGGGTTGATTTGATTGCATAAGGGCTTTGTCTCAATCTTATATTTGCTTATACTCATTTGAGTCTTTATAAGCATTGTAAGCCCTTTTCTACTTTCATATTTAAACTCTAAAAGTTAAATGAATGATGCAAGTTTGGTTGATTATTATGATATGCATGTTTGCCTTGATATGCAAGTTTGATATGTTATGATATGCAAGTTTATCAAGTTATGTTATGCAAGTTTGATATGCAAGTTTGTCATATGATATGCAAGTTATGTTATGCAAGTTTGGGTTGATCATTTTGCTCATGTTATCATGTTATGCAAGCTTATCTTGGGTTTATGAACATAAAGCTTCAAGCTTTATGCTAAAGGTTGCATTTTGACAACATGTAAGTTATCAGATCTCTTATGATAACTTGCATGTGAGGCTAAATGCGAACTTATGGCCATTTCTACATGTCATTTATCACCATGTATCACCAATATGCTAATTTTGGTTTTATGCATGCTTTTGAGGCCTAAAATGTAATATGCAAGTATATGAACATATGTACATTTCATATGCCACCATGTTAAACTTGTGGCTTCAACACCTTTATGTCATGATTATGCCAAGTTCCCTCTTTCTATCCTTTATGCACTATTGCGATATGTAAGTGATGGGATTGCGTTTGGGGTTGGGTAAGCTTAAAAGACATAAAAACATAAGCTTGGGAATTTACCTATTAAGTTAGGTCTACCCTTTGGGAATTTACCTATTAAGTTAGGTCTACCCAAATGCTTGAAAACTTGTAACATGTTTTGGAAACATGATGGACATGACACTTAGAAAAGTAAGTGTGACCAACTCGAGGTTGGGTTGAGTTTGTAGCGTAAACCTACCCGGAACCGACCGGCTTAACTAGTTGCTACAAACAATAGGACCCAATGTGAGAAGTTGGTCATGTTGTACCTTGAACCCGAGGTTAGACCAAGTTGTGGTGTAAAGCTACCCGGACCCGCCCGACTTAACTAGTAACCGCAACAAAGTCTAATGTGAGAGGTTAAGGCGCATTAAATTAATTAATGCCTCATGATTAGGGTTAAGTCATGGTCCACTTAATACTTAACCAATTTGGGCTTGGTAGATTAATCGGGGTTAAGTCGTGAACTCATCGTTACACTTAACCAAGTTAATCCATGATTAGCAAGAGGGTTAAACCGTACTTAACCCACTAGAAAATCCTAGCAATGGGGGTCCACTCCAGCAGTAATCCCAAGTTTGTATCATTAAGACCCTAGGGACTAGGCTAGGGAGAGAGCACGATTACTGGACTGGGGGTAAGTGACCAAAAGCGACGGCAGAGTGGTACGCCGGTGTAGTTCCGGGCGGACCATGGTCGTGCACATAGTCCGAAGCCGGGGAAAACATGCACGGGTACCAGTAGATCGAGACTGTGCACTCATGTTTATGGTGTCCAGGGGTTGACACCCTAGGGCTTGATACACCCGACGGGAGACCCTGCACAGTCTGACTACAATTATGTTTGGGCCGTATTGACACCAACACGTGACGAGTTAGGCTTATAGGGAGCCGATCGACTAGACCATTTGGTTGGACCTCGTATGAGGGTCACTTCATGTTATTGGGCCAAAGCTTGGGACAAGGGATCAATACTTGTTTATTCAAGTCATGTTAGTTTGCTAGTACACCTGTGGTGCAAAACCTTAATCCTGATTATGCGATGACACCTTTATCTACCTTGTTAGTTAATTATCATGCCAGTATGTTGTTATCCTTATGTTCATCCCCGCTTCTCATGCTAGTTAACTTTATCAGTTTACATTGATTGTAGTAGGGCTTACTCAGTCTTTTTGACTGACCTGTTTTCTTTCGCCTCTTTTCTTCCGTTCCCCCCCAGGTTCTCAGGGTGGGAACGTTGGAGCTTAGCTTGGATTTCGGATTGCTTGGTTGTGGGATTTTAGCTCATGTACGGTTTCGACATGAAGCTAGCTATGGTTATCACTTATTTTGGGGATAGTACTTATGTATTTCAGTTTTTCGGTTGATGTTGTTTTTATCTAGACTTGTTTATTTGGAAAATTGACATTATGTTGTACCAGACTTGTTTTGAAATGGTTTGAAATCTTCCGCTGTTTTATCTATGTTATTTACTCTGTTTACATATATACATATGTTCTTGTTCTGCCTTGATATATCATTATGCATGTTTACCTGATTCAAACGCCCCTCCAAAGTCAGAGTGCTTGCAAGAGCCACCCTGGCGGAGGTGGGGTGTTACATTTGGTATTAGAGCATATGGTTTACGAGAAGGAACAAAAAGGTTTTTAGAAAACTTTTGGAAAACTATTTTCAAAACCAAGTATGAAGTATTTTCCAAAGAAAAGTCTAGTTTATTTTAAAGGCTATTCCCCAAAAAGCCATTAGCAAAATTCCTTCGTTTTTCTCCATTCTGAATCTGTCTTTTTTCTTCGTTTTCAGTATGGCCGATAACTTTGCAATTCTGGAGGGAGTACACGTACCTGTTTGGTATAGGAGACTTTTGGAGGCTAGGACGACCGAAGCCGGCCCCGCAGATGTTCCTCCTCCTCCTCCTCCGGTAGTTAATGTTCCTCCTCCTCCTGTCGCTGAGGTTCCTCTTCCTCCTCCCCCTCAGCATCCTCAACCTCACTTCGCAAAGACTTGCAAAGATTTCAAAGCAATGGGTGGCAAGAGCTTTCAAGGCACTGAGACTTTTGTAGAGGCCAGAAATTGGTTGAAAGAGACCGAGGATTTATTTGCTATCTTTGGGTTAGACGATCAGAGGAAGATCTTGTTGGCGGTTTGGCTTATGAAGGATGAAGCCGCTTATTGGTGGGAAGTCACCAATGGTACTAGGCCTGTTGAGACTTGGGCCGATTTCAGGGCAAGGTTCGTGCTTAAGTTTCTATCTTCTACTGAGGAGAATCTGCAAATGGAGAGGTTCATAACTTTGAAACAAGGAGATATGTCTGTCAAAGAATATGTGAACAAGTTAGCTCGTTTTGGCTTGGATATGGTGAATTCTCCTCAGAAGAAGGCTCTTCGTTTTGCTAGAGGATTGAAAGAGTCGTTGCAGGGATTGGCTATGTCACATATTCCCCATGGGGCCACGTTTGAGAGCTTGGTTGATATGGCGTTACTTCAGGGAGATGTCAAGAAAGAGATCAAGATGAATGATACTCAAGCCAAGAAGACTGATTCCCAGTGGAAAGGAAATCAGGGTAATCCAAGTGGTCAGAGCAGTCAAGGCAATCAGAACAAGAACAAGAACAAGAGTCAAGGCAACAAGGGGAACAACAACAAGGGCAATAACAACAAGGGGAAGTGCCATTATTGCGGTTCAGTTGGGCATCTTATTAAGGATTGTAAGAAGCGGAAAAGAAAGAATGGTGAATGCTTCTTCTACGGTGAGACTGGACATTTCAGTAAGGATTGCCCGAAGAAGCAAGGGCAAGGCCAGGGTCAGACTCAGCGTGCTGGACCTTCAGGAGGGCAAGTTCATGCTCTCAATGTCGCCCCAGTTCCCGATCGAGGTAGTATTTCTGTTGAGAGCCTTGTATATATTTCTGATTTTCCAGTTCGTACCTTGTTTGATTCTGGTGCATCGCATAGCTTTATCTCATCTGATCTTGTTGATAGTTTGCACCTTAGTACTAGCTTGGTGGATGATCCCGTCTGTGTCTCAAATCCTATTGGGGGTTCCGCCCATCTTTCTATGATATGTGGGGATTTGAGGATCTCTATACTGAGTGTAGAGTTCTTGTGTAGTGCTTATGTTCTTGGTTTTAGGGGATACGGATTGATGTTGGGCATGGATTGGTTGTCCAGATATGGAGCCATCCTTGATTGTGAGCATAGGGTTGTGAGGCTCGTGACTCGCCTCGGAAACACCCTAGAGATTTCTTGTAATCCGAGAGGTCCCGTCATGTTGTGCTATCTTGAATCACTCGACTCGTCAATGGAAACTCTTCAGTCTGTGAGAGTGGTTCGAGAGTATCCGGATGTTTTCGATGAAGTTAGGGGGTTGCCCCCTAAGCGAGAGATTGATTTCCGCATTTATCTGGTGGATAATGCAAAGCCGGTTTCTTTGCCCGTTCGGCACATGGCTCTGCGTGAAAGGCGGGAGCTAAGTAAGCAAGTGAAGGAGTTGCTTGAGAAGAACTTCATTAGACGAAGTATATCTGAATGGGGAGCGCCTGTGGTATTTGCTACCAAGGCAGATGGTTCTCTCCGACTTTGTGTTGACTATCGAGAGTTGAATAAGCTGACTAAGAAGAACAAACACCCGTTACCGAGAATTGATGATCTCTTTGACCAGCTTATCGGTGCTTCTGTTTTCTCTCAGCTTGATCTTGCTACTGGATTCCATCAGCTCAGGGTAGCTGAAGATAGTATAGACAAGACTGCGTTCAGAACTCCAGATGGATTCTTCGAATGGCTTGTCATGCCGTTCGGCTTGACTAATGCACCCGCATATTTCGTGGACCTGATGAGTAGGGTGTTTAGGGAGTTCTTGAACAAGTTTGTTGTGGTTTTTGTAGATGATATTCTGATCTTCTCTAAGGATGAGGAAGAGCATGCAAGGCATCTCGTGGAGGTGATGGATACGCTTAGAGCGCATCAGTTGAAGGCCAAGTTCTCCAAGTGTCACTTTTGGAGAAGGGAAGTTAGATTCCTTGGGCATATAGTATCTAAGCAAGGCTTAGCGGTGGATCCCGCTAAGGTAGTTGCAGTTCAGGATTGGAAGATTCCAAGGAATGCAACCGAAGTGAGAAGTTTTCTAGGTCTTGCAGGCTTTTACCGGAAGTTCATCAAGGACTTCGCGTAGAATTCCGCTCCTCTCACTAAATTGACAAAGAAGAATTTAGTTTTTGCTTTGAGCATAGAATGCGAGCTTGCTTTTCAGAAGCTCAAGAAAGCTCTCACATCAGCACCTGTTCTAGCTTTGCCCGATGGAGGGAAGTTATTTACAGTATACACCGATGCATGTGGCACGGGGTTAGGAGCTGTTCTTATGCAAGAAGGAAGAGTGATATGCTTTGACGGTAGGCAACTCAAAGTGCATGAGAAGAATTATCCCACTCATGACTTAGAGTTAGCAGCAATAGTATATGCACTCAAGGCTTGGCGCCATTATCTTCTGGGAGAAAGATTTGAGCTTTATACCGATCACAAGTCATTGAAGTATCTCTTTGCTCAGAAGGATCTGAATCTGAGGCAACAAAGATGGATGGAATTCTTGGCATCCTACGATTTTGAGATAGCTTATACCCCTGGCAAGGGGAATGTGGTAGCAGATGCATTGAGTAGAAGAAGGTTGACCCTAAGTCCTCTATTCGTTGAGATGAAGAATTTAGAGTATGTGGCAACCTTTGATTTCTCTTTGGCAGTTGAGTCGATGACCGGTTCTTTAGCATCTCTGGAACTCAGACCTACCCTTCTTGATCAAGTTGGGGCTTCGCAGAGAGAAGACCCTCAGATAGTTGAGATTATGGATAAGCTGACTCGAGGAGAGACGTCTAGTCATCTCGCTCGATATTCTATTGATGACAAGGGTTGGCTGAGGAGAGACGGAAGGTTATGTGTTCCAATGGTAGAAGATCTAGTAAGAAAAGTTCTTGAGGAAGCGCATCGCTCTAAGTTGACTATACATCCGGGCGGAGATAAGATGTATAAAGATATGAAGCGCATTTTCTTTTGGCCTGGGATGAAGAAGGATGTGGCAGAGTTTGTCTCTAGATGTATCATTTGCCAGCAAGTTAAGGCTGAGTCGAAGAAGCCCGGTGGGCTATTGCATCCTCTAGACATTACACTATGGAAGTGGGAGAGTATTTCCATGGATTTTATCGATGGGCTACCAAGGTCAAGGAAAGGGAATACGAGCATTTGGGTTATTGTGGATAGACTTACGAAGAGTGCTCATTTCATTCCGGTGAAGAGCAAGAGGACCGCATCTTGGCTAGCGTCTGTATATCTTCGTGAGATTGTGAGACTACATGGACTCCCTTCTAGTATAGTCAGTGACCGTGACCCAATCTTTACAAGTCAATTCTGGAATAGCCTGCAAGAAGCTATGGGCACGAGGTTGAATCTAAGTACGGCTTATCACCCACAGACGGATGGTCAAACCGAAAGGGTGAATAGGGTACTCGAGGATCTGTTGAGGCTTTGTATTATGGATTTTGGTGGTACTTGGGAAGACCATCTTCCTCTTGTTGAGTTTGCATATAATAACAGTTATCAGGCAAGCATAGGGTTGGCACCATTTGAAGCTTTATATGGGAGGCCGTGCAAGTCGCCTACATGTTGGTGGGAGACTACATATGAGCTTATACTTGGGCCTGATATGATCAGAGATACATTCGAGAAGGTCGAGATGATTCGGAGACGGATGAAAGTGGCCCAAGACCGAAAGAAATCCTATGCTGATAAGCGAAGAACTGATTTGGAGTTTAATGTTGGGGATATGGTTTTCGTGAAGGTTTCTCCTTTGCGGAATGTGGTCCGATTTGGAGCCGTTGGGAAGTTAGCACCGAGGTTTGTTGGACCATTCCCTATTATAGAGAGGATCGGGCAGATGGCTTATAGAGTGGAGTTGCCCGAAAAGCTTGCCGGAGTACACGATGTTTTTCATGTCTCGCATCTCCGGAAGTGTTTACATGAATCAGCAGAGGTTGTTGAGCCGAGTGTTCTGAAAGATGTGGAAGTGGAGAAAGAAGCTACCTTGAGGAGAGCTCCGATTCGTATCTTAGGGACGGAGACCAAGAAGCTAAGGAATCGAGAGGTCAAGTTGGTGAAGGTTCAATGGGGTGAAGCCGAAGAAGATGCAACTTGGGAAACCGAGAAGAAGATGTGTGGGCTTTATCCATTCCTTTTTGAGGGTACACTTTCAATCTCTTTTCTTTGTTAGCATATCTTTCTCTTTGCTATTCATGTTTATCTAGTTTATCGTGTTAATCTTGTCATGAGAACCTTAGGTAGAAACCCTTTGGATGAAACATGAGTTTGAAACATGTTATGCTTGATGGTTGCAAGTGGTTGCAAGTGTTTGCAAGTGGTTACTCGTGGATGCATTATACACATTAGGCACTAGATTGGCTCACACACTCCTCATATTGCATATGCATGAGTGTTTACGCTTATTCATGGATGAAAATTTTTGTGTTATCACATGGATGTTGCATATGGATGTATGTTATGTGCACACATATAGATGTTATACATTATGTTAGGAATTGCATACATATGGATTCATTTCACTAACATAATTTGCATTGATGATATTTGCATTAGATAAGTACATATACACACACCTTTGCATATGTTCATACAACATTTAGAATCTTGTAAGGACAATGATTGCTCGTGGATGATGTTTTGAGTAGATGGATGTTGGATGGTAGGATACGTTCTTCCTAACTTGAAGATTTCGGGGACGAAATCCTTTAAGGAGGGGAGAATGTAACAACCCGTATTTTCAATAACCTGTTATAACGTAAATCGAGGCAGAATTTAATTCTAAAATCTGAATCAAGGGAAACGGGCTATGACATTGCGTTCGTCTCGGAAAAATACGCGAAATAGAGTCCGAGTTTTCGAAAATCGGAGTCCGTATGACCCGATTAAGGCCCAACGAAGTTTTCAGAAAAATTTCAAAGTAAAAACAGATTTCAAATTCAAGTTCGAATTTGGAAAATTAGGGCAGATTGGGCCAGGCGGGAAAATTCCCGTCAAAGCACCCAAGTCGACAGCCCTGTCGACTTGGGAGTCGACTTGGTTGACCCAAGTCGACAGCCCTGTCGACTTGGCTGTCGACTGGGTTCAGCCGGGCAGTTTTGCCTGGTGCACCATTTTGGGTTTGTGTTGAGCTTGGGGGCCAGATTCGGTTTTAAGGGCTGAGATTGGAATTAGGGTTTAATCCTAGGGTTGAAACTAATCCTAATCTCTATAAATAAGCCCCTAACCTAACCCTAAATCATCATTAATCGATCCTACAACTAAACTATGGCAAAATCATTCCTCTCATGGCCTCCACTCTCTTCATAAAATCCTAAATAAATTTCTATGAGAGATTTTCCATGCATACAAGTGTTTTCAAGCTTGTATGAGTGTCATTAGCTTGCATTCAAGTCAAGTTTCTATATTTGCATCATAAAGCAAGGGTTTTTATTTATTTGGAGCTTTCATATTGGGTTGATTTGATTGCATAAGGGCTTTGTCTCAATCTTATATTTGCTTATACTCATTTGAGTCTTCATAAGCATTGTAAGCCCTTTTCTACTTTCATATTTAAACTCTAAAAGTTAAATGAATGATGCAAGTTTGGTTGATCATTATGATATGCAAGTTTGCCTTGATATGCAAGTTTGATATGTTATGATATGCAAGTTTATCAAGTTATGTTATGCAAGTTTGTCATATGATATGCAAGTTATGTTATGCAAGTTTGGGTTGATCATTTTGCTCATGTTATCATGTTATGCAAGCTTATCTTGGGTTTATGAACATAAAGCTTCAAGCTTTATGCTAAAGGTTGCATTTTGGCAACATGTAAGTTATCATATCTCTTATGATAACTTGCATCTGAGGCTAAATGCGAACTTATGGCCATTTCTACATGTCATTTATCACCATGTATCACCAATATGCTAAGTTTGGTTTTATGCATGCTTTTGAGGCCTAAAATGTAATATGCAAGTATATGAACATATGTACATTTCATATGCCACCATGTTAAACTTGTGGCTTCAACACCTTTATGTCATGATTATGCCAAGTTCCCTCTTTCTATCCTTTATGCACTATTGCGATATGTAAGTGATGGGATTGCGTTTGGGGTTGGGTAAGCTTAAAAGACATAAAAACATAAGCTTGGGAATTTACCTATTAAGTTAGGTCTACCCTTTGGGAATTTACCTATTAAGTTAGGTCTACCCAAATGCTTGAAAACTTGTAACATGTTTTGGAAACATGATGGACATGACACTTAGAAAAGTAAGTGTGACCAACTCGAGGTTGGGTTGAGTTTGTAGCGTAAACCTACCCGGAACCGACCGGCTTAACTAGTTGCTACAAACAATAGGACCCAATGTGAGAAGTTGGTCATGTTGTACCTTGAACCCGAGGTTAGACCAAGTTGTGGTGTAAAGCTACCCAGACCCGCCCGACTTAACTAGTAACCGCAACAAAGTCTAATGTGAGAGGTTAAGGCGCATTAAATTAATTAATGCCTCATGATTAGGGTTAAGTCATGGTCCACTTAATACTTAACTAATTTGGGCTTGGTAGATTAATCGGGGTTAAGTCGTGAACTCATCGTTACACTTAACCAAGTTAATCCATGATTAGCAAGAGGGTTAAACCGTACTTAACCCACTAGAAAATCCTAGCAATGGGGGTCCACTCCAGCAGTAATCCCAAGTTTGTATCATTAAGACCCTAGGGACTAGGCTAGGGAGGGAGCACGATTACTGGACTGGGGGTAAGTGACCAAAAGCGACGACAGAGTGGTACGCCGGTGTAGTTCCGGGCGGACCATGGTCGTGCACATAGTCCGAAGCCGGGGAAAACATGCACGGGTACCAGTAGATCGAGACTGTGCACTCATGTTTATGGTGTCCAGGGGTTGACACCCTAGGGCTTGATACACCCGACGGGAGACCCTGCACAGTCTGACTACAATTATGTTTGGGCCGTATTGACACCAACACGTGACGAGTTAGGCTTATAGGGAGCCGATCGACTAGACCGTTTGGTTGGACCTCGTATGAGGGTCACTTCATGTTATTGGGCCAAAGCTTGGGCCAAGGGATCAATACTTGTTTATTCAAGTCATGTTAGTTTTCTAGTACACCTGTGGTGCAAAACCTTAATCCTGATTATGCGATGACACATTTATCTACCTTGTTAGTTAATTATCATGCCAGTATGTTGTTATCCTTACGTTCATCCCCGCTTCTCATGCCAGTTAACTTTATCAGTTTACATTGATTGTAGTAGGGCTTACTCAGTCTTTTTGACTGACCTGTTTTCTTTCGCCTCTTTTCTTCCGTTCCCCCCCGGGTTCTCAGGGTGGGAACGTTGGAGCTTAGCTTGGATTTCGGATTGCTTGCTTGTGGGATTTCAGCTCATGTACGGTTTCGACATGAAGCTAGCTATGGTTATCACTTATTTTGGGATAGTACTTATGTATTTCAGTTTTTTGGTTGATGTTGTTTTTATCTAGACTTGTTTATTTGGAAAATTGACATTATGTTGTACCAGACTTGTTTTGAAATGGTTTGAAATCTTCCGCTGTTTTATCTATGTTATTTACTCTGTTTACATATATACATATGTTCTTGTTCTGCCTTGATATATCATTATGCATGTTTACCTGATTCAAACGCCCCTCCAAAGTCAGAGTGCTTGCAAGAGCCACCCTGGCGGAGGTGGGGTGTTACATTCACTGATAAGCTCCCTTGCTTTAATGTCAGGAAATTTTCCATATTTAAATTCTCCTCTGCCCTTGAAAGAAACTTTGCCTCAAACCTTCGTCTGAAATCCACCCATGAATCAATTGGATGTTCCCCGTTAGTGACCTCCCACCAAAACGAGGCCTCTCCCTTCATTAACCAAGCAGCTAAACGGACTTTCCTCCCATCTTCCACTTCAAAGATATCCAACAATTCCTCAGTCTCCTTAAGCCAGTCTCTGGCCTCCACAAACGTCTCAGTCCCTTGAAAAGTTTTTCCTCCCATAGCCTTAAATTCCTTGCACGTCTTTGCAAAAGTGTCAACACGAGGAGGAGGAGGAATGGGTGCAACTGGGGGTGGAGGAACATCTGCTGGGCCTGCAGTGGTGGCCCTAGCCTCCAAATATCTCCTAAACCACCCTGGAACCGTCACACCTTCTGGGAGATTAAGATCTTCAGCCATGCTGAAACGAAAAAGGAAAGATTCAAAATGGAGAATTCGAAAGATAAAGATAAGGATATGGCTATTTGGGATTATGTTTTTCATAAAAACTTTCTCTAAATAACATGTTTTTGAAAGCACTTCTTCCAAAAATACTTTAGAAAAATATTTTTCTAAAATTTTTATCTGTTCTGGTAACCTTATGCTCTGATACCACGTGTAACACCCCACGTCCATTAATGTCACTCACAAAGGGAATGCATTAACTTGTATGGAGGTTTTAGGTGAATATAGAACAGTAAAATTTCAACAAGACAGATATAAAATAGTACTTGGAAATTTAAAAACTTTATTTCAATTGCAGCAGAAGTCAAAACATGTTTGATTACATCATAACACCATAATCAAAGTCAAGTACAATATCTATCTTGATAAAATAAGTACATAATCCCATCACATAAATAGCCATTAAAAAGAAAGATGACAAGCTGGACTTTACTTCAGCAGTCCAAGCTTTCCAAGAGATAAGCAATCCAATCAGACTCCACGGGAACTTGGCCCAACCTGAGGACCTGAAGGGAGAAAAGGATGAAAAAGAGGGGGGGGGGGGTCAGACATAAAGTCTGGCGAGTATGATAATTCTACAATACTATTATCAAAATAACTGGACTAAGGCATAAGCTGGAAAACAAGGAAATGTCTATGAAAGAGCAGATTAAGGACATAGACAAACGCTAAAGGAAACGTTATAGGCGCTCCTAAATACTAAAGGATAAACACTATACTGCACCACACCAGTCACCCTAAAGATTGATTCCACTTAGCTTCACTTAGAAACTTTCTTAATGGCTTTACGTACTCCTAACTGACTACATAGGTGCCGCCTGCCCCTATCTCCACTAGGTGTACCCCACTTTCCATTTTTCGATCAGCTCCCTACTCGTAGATACCCGTGCTGGCCCCACAGTGGGGTGTATCATTCCCCTAAAGTGGCAACCCGATATAACGGAGATGCACGGCTTATACCTACACGATGCAACAACGTCTTACCTACCAGCCCGGGTCCACACACGCATATGAAACCCGTTGGACTTGCGTTGCCACCGCTCCCTGTTTTGGCCTCTTATAGTCAAACCCAGTATGCGTGTCCCGTCCTCGACTTGGGTCGAGCCCACAAAGATACGTTTTGGGATACTGGTTGAAATGGGCCCCAATTATTTCCCACAAGCATTCCACCTAAGCTTGTCCCAATAGTCCATCCACTTAACCCACTTAGTCAGGTTCATTTACATGTGTATTTGGTTAAGTCTAATCGTATTTCAAATGCCTCTAAAGGCAACCACTAGATTCCTCATGCCACCTAAAGCACCTACTTAACCCCCATGTCCCACCTTACATGATTATCTGGCTAAGTATTTCTTAATTCATTAAGGCCATAACCTCATAAAGACCTCTCACATTAGACTGGCATTTATGGCAGCTGGATTTGCCGGGCGGGTCCGGGCAGTCTTACACCATAAAAGAGTCTAACCTCGTGTCTTTACAACTGTTAGGCTTTAGTTTGGGCCTAGGACCTCTCACATTGGGCCGACATTTGTGACTACTGGATTTGCCGGGCGGGTCCGGGCAGGTTTACGTCACAAACGGGTCCAACCTCGTGTCCTAAGCATTGATTATTATTAATAATCCACTTTCCCCAATTTTAATTATTCCTTACTTGAATTATTAATTAATTCCAAATTTAACAATGTCCATAATTGACTCAATTATGGACATCCATTTAAGGCATGCAAAATCATATCAATTGCACCCCAATTTATTAATTTCCTAATATTACCCCTACCCCCCGTTTGAACGTTTATTCGCAAAATGTATGCTAGACCCGATTAGTCTAACTCATAGCATAAAAGAAAATATTCACAACAACAATATATATATATGTGACTAAATAAATCATAACAAGGGGTAAAACTTGCATACATTACAACTTGCATAAGGTTATACATGTCATGGATCTAAGGGTGTCAACTTATTCATAATTCACATAATATGATTTTGATCAAATTTCATAAATTTGTATAGGACATGTGTGAATCAACATCATTAACAATATGGTTTTATATGGGTACACCTAACTCAATAGGCAAATTCCCAAAAATCAAAATTCATTTAATCATAGATTCATGTATATGGGTACACCTAACTTAATAGGAAATTTCCCATATTCAAGATCCAATTAATTTGCAGATTCATGTATATGGGTACACCTAACTCAATAGGCAAATTCCCATAATCAAGGTCTATTATAAAAAAAAACATAAACTTTAAACATGATCCAATTCGCATAAATACTAACATCATGATTTTACAACTTGTATGATTCAACACAACTTAACATGACATCATTATCATATAACATAAGTATTTCAACATATGTGATAATATGAGATCTACAACATATATAAGATTTACAACATAGCATATCATAATTTGCAACATAGCATGATATTTACAACATAGCATAGCATGATTTACAACATGGCATAACATGATTTATAACATAGCATAGCATGATTAATCACATATGACATAGCATAGGATTATTTACAACATAATCACTACAACATAACAACATATATATGATAACATAATAGCATAACAAGAGATCCACAACATAATTTACAAATACATAACAATTCATATCACTTTCTTGTGATCCATTCATAACTTAATCAAATTATTTTATAATAATATTGTGAGATTCATCATACTCACAATTTTAAAGAAGAGAAATAGAAAGAGAGAGAGCTTTTGATTTGATTTAAGTAGATTTAGTTTGTAGATTAGGCCTTCTTCTTCTTTAGTTTGTGACGACTATGCTGAACTCCATGGCAACGGCATGTCGGTAGCTCTCCAATTTTTAAAGTGATTTAGGGTTAGAGTCTACCCACTTATTTATAGATGTTAGGATTCAATTAGGCCATTAGATTTAACATAGAAATAACCGCAGCCATTCAGACAAGATGGGGTTTATCTTATTGACTCAGCAATGAGTCAGAAGTGACTCAGCAAACACTCAGCAAATTAATAAACTTCTATTCATGTTTACATTAACTGCCCATATATATATATATATATATATATATATATACACACGCACCTATTCATGAATTCAAATTAATCCATAATTAACTTATGACCATTTCTACACATTAATTTTCCAATTAATGTCTTAATTCCATTTTTCGCCTTTTAAGGCAATTCACATATCTCAAATTTGTTATATGCCTTTTTAAGGCTATTTCATGCAAATTCTCAATATTAATTCTTTTAATTTGTGAATATTAGTATTAACATAAATACGGGGTGTTACAGAAATCATGATGAAACTATAATACAAACCATTAAGAAATGATGTGAAAACTAAGCTTAAATAGCTATCTCACTGGGTTTGTGTTTCTTATGATGCTACACTTAAAACTTTTCAGGTTTAGATGGTTAGTTGGATGCTTTGAAGTGAAGATTTTTACTATGTATATTATCTCTTAGGTACTCATATGTATAATTATTAGACTCTTGGATCTTTATAACCATGTTATACGATGGGATTATTGTATAATAGCCCTTCCATTTAAAATCATGTACTATGAATGATTTTATATTTCAACAAGATTTTGTTAAGTTGTGATACTATTCTATTAGCACCATGGTAAATTTGTGGCATCACCGCTTTTGGATAAGTATACCGGACTGGGGGTGTTATAGATCCCTCTCCAATTTCAACTAGCAAATTAACCATGTCCACGGGTTGGTTGGATGAACTGTTGAAACCGTTGATTTTTGCATGGTAGGGCTTCAAGTCCTTGGCTTCAAGTTTCATCTGATCGTAGGCCGCCTTGAAGATTATATTGACTGAGCTTCCTGAATTGACGAGGATCCTTCGGATATAGGCCGGACCTATATGTGCAGAGATAACGAAAGGGTCTGTGGTTAGGATCTCAATTCCCATAGACTCTTTCTCATGGATGACAATATCCTCCCGCATGGTCTTTTAGAGCTTAGTAGGGATAGATTCATCCAAGGAGGGCATGTTTCGTAGCTGGCATGCTTAATGGAATTGGCGTACTCCTCCATCTTTCGGAAGTTGTCATGTGCTGGGTAAGGCCCACCGCAAATATAATTGATCAGAATGCCACATGGCCTTTGATTGGAAGACCTTAGGGCCGCATTGAATCGATGGAGTGCGGGCGTTGAGGAGCCCATGGCAGCTTCTAAAGAAGAAGGATTTTGAACATACTGTTCCAAACGTCTCGCGGATAGTTTTTCTATCGCATCCTTGAGGTGGTGACAGTCGTTGTTGTTGTGCCCAGACATAATATTGAATCTGCAATACTTGCCGGAGTTCTTCTCGCGGTCGGTAGATTCCCTTGTATTGGGATTTTTGTACTGGAGAATGTTATAGATTTCTAGGTAGATTGCCTCCAAATCTTGGTTTAGCAGAGTATAGTTCCCGTAAGTGGGATATCGGTCGTGTTTTTGGGATCTCCAGGAGCCTGGTTGTTGTTGCGACCGTCGAGTTTGCCGTTGTTTGGTTTAGGCTTGTACACGACCATCCCCTTACCCTTGTTGGAGGATTCTGTTGGATCTAGATTAACCCTAGAGGGGGGGGGGGGGGGTGAATAGGGTTTATTAAATTTTAGTGAGATATTGAAATATTCACAGATCACAAAATATAGCAGAATAGAAATGCAGAAAGTAAATGACACAAGAGATATCCAGCTTCGGCAAAACCCGACCTACTACTGCATTCCTAAGGTTTCTACTAGGTGATAGAACAGATCCCGCATACAAGACCATGTACACTCGCAAACCCTGCTTTTGTACTAACCCTATGCTCAAAATCCTAGACTGGTCTATATCAACTAGACCAGATTTTCCCCTAGTTTTACAGACACTAGTAAACTGTCAGTTTACCCCTAACCGAATCCCCTAGAATTTTACAGACTCTAGAAAACTGTTTTGATTACAAAGAAAATTAACAATACAATTAAGTAAAAAACAAATTTAAAAAACCATAGGAGTTAAATTATAAGGGTCATCCCCTTATTCATTTTGAAACATGGTCGGCCCCTTTGTAAAGTGTTGCACCCCTTATTTCTTCAGCTTGATCCCTTTCTTCTTTTGGATAAAAAAATGGCGGTCGATCCCTATGAAATGCTAGGGTTTTCTGAAATAGCATCCAGATCGAAATTGCGACTACGTTGATTGAATCTCCGATGAACTTCGAAAGTGTAGTTGTCCTCTGATGCTTCGATTTGGGATATCTCTCCGTGGCTCTCGATCGAAAACAAAAGTGAGTAAATTTCTGAATTTTCTTGCTTTCAATTTCTTGCAACTTGTTTGTGGTTTTTGATCTATATTCTTAGCCGATGATGAATAGGGTGTGTATATAATAGGATTTAGGAAACCCTAAATGGACACTCTGATTTCACATGATGGCTTGACTGATTTGCGTTGGCTTCCCCTTTTGAATTCTTGGCTTTGATAAAATTGGATTTGATTGAAAGAATTGTTGTTTGAATAAAATGCTCAATTTGTTGCCCTTGTTTGAATTCAATCAGATTTGAAAAATATGAGTAATTCTGGGAATGATCTCGAATTAAATTCTGTGGCCCCTTTGAAATAAAATTCCTGATTGATAAAAGATTGTTTGCCTTGAATGTTTTTCTGGAAATAAGTTATATATGGTCCCTTGAATTCGATTGAAACATTTCATGAAACAAAAAAATGAAAGAAAGAACATTTGTTTCCTATAGTTGCTGAATTTAATTTGCAATGCCTTGTTTGAAAAAAAATTCCCTCGGCTTGGCTGACGAGATTTGTTACCATAAAAAAAACTGAATTTCTGGAGAACAATTTCTTGTCGAGAATAACTTGAGGAGGTGAATGTTTTTCGATTATCAAGTAAATGATTTCTTTCCAAAAATGAAATGTGATTTTCCATTCATGAAAATAAAACGTGCCCAATTTGAAACATGCTGAATCATCATGCTGAATACTGATTGGATTCTCAATTGAATATTTCTGAAAACCAAATTGTTATCTTGCTAAATTTGCAATAATTGTTCACTGTGTTTTTTAAAAGGCCGTGCCATTCTTCCTGAACCAATTTTGTGTCGAGTTTCCTATATACTGCTTGCACTTGTATATGTTCACATCTGTGTAGACATGAACCATTCATGCCATTTCTTTTGGCACTTCTGCATCACCAATGTCGACAGAATATATATTCTTGATATTTCTTGTCATTGCCATTTCTGTCTGACCAATTTATGATGTTGCACTTCATTTTCTATGTGCTCCATATGCATTTGAACATACTGCTTTACCCATACATGCTCCTATCACTTTACATGTACATCATGCTGAGTTGAAATCTTGATTATTCTCTGTTCATATGAAAACTGAACTGGCTTCACTTGAAATAACATAAAACTGCCATGATGTAGCTGCATTTGCACTTGCTTGATTCATGCATATACATGCCACTTGCCTGCTTGACAAAACACCATGCTGTATCCATAGTAACATGATTCACATGTACCACAACTGCTTCATACTTGTGCATGTTTCTTCAGTCTGCTTTGATGAATTCACACACTTTATATATTGCTGCTTGAAAATGTCACCTTGACCAATGTGTTGATCATGTATGAGCTTGTTTACTTGAAACTGATGCATGCTTGAAATTCCGATTGTACCCAATCGAAATGAGCTCGAAACAATTTAGTTGTCTTTGTGTCATTGCTATTTATTTCTTCAGATTTGCTTTGATGTTGCTGCTACATTATGTACTTGCCATGCCATTCATGCATGATGATATATACTGCTTTGGTCATCACTTACTGAAATGCTGCCACTTTATCATTCTTGTTGTACTTAAAAACTGCTGATTTCCAAACTATGCTTAACCATGTCATGTAGCTTTAAACTGCCTTGAATTTGCTATTGTATTGGCTATGTATGAACTTGGCTGCATTGACAATTTTCTTAAACATATATGCCAAACTTCTTTGGCATGTTATCCATGCAGTTGTGTCCTTTCTTGATCCATTACCATTCTCTTTGAGCTGCACTTGCATCACCATACTTGTAGCACTTTTGTCCACTCTACATTTTTGTGCATTGTTCTTTGCCTTACTTGATCGTGAAAACTGATTTCGTCGAGTGCTGGCTTTGTATTGAGCTCGACTATTTGTGTTGGGCTGCTTTGTACATGATTTAACATCCTTGGCTCGACGCTTTTGTTGTTGTGATCACTTGTCCATTTCACTGTGTCGAGCTTGGTCCATGTGGCTGCATCACAGCTGCACACTGATTGGCGAGGCAGTGTACACATGTATATCTAAACACGTGTGTATATGCAGCCATCAGATAAGATTTCCTGTCCCTGTACTGTAAATATACAAACTGACTAGACACAGGTCAGATCAAGTCATGAAAAATGATGAGAAACACACCAGAAATCTGAGGCAAATAAAAATTTTAAAAATAAAATTTATATTCACATGTATCCAGTTTTATTTCTATTGCAGTGTACTGTGTGTGTTTCATGTGACAGGTAAGCAGGTGATGATTGGACTAACAATGAAGATGCTGTGAAGACAGAAAATAGAAGACGAGAAAAAAAAACAGTGTGTGTATATGTCAGTGAAGTGTCAAAGTGAATTGTATGTATATATGAAATTGTATAACAGCGATGCATTCGAATAGTGGAGTTAAAAGTTGTACTGTTTGAATGTTTGAAATAAAATATTTTATCTAAATAAAATACTGTGAATATTTGAATTTATTTACAGTCGTATTTTATTTAAATATAAATATTATATTCCTGTCTATGATGTATATATGAAATGGTATAGTAACAAACACATTCAAAATAAAATATATTTGTTTGTTATCATCAAACAAAAATCATATAATTGTGTATACAACACCGTTATATACAACAGATTCTCTGACTTGTTTTCCTTTGACACTATCTTCGACAATGCCTGAGTTTGGGTTATTGGGGTGGGCGCCTTGAGCAGCCCTGTTGCGTCATGCTTCCTATTGACAAAGGAAATGATCGACCTTCTCGTATAATGCTTTCAGATTCTTGGGTTGCTTTCTGTCTATTCATGCTCCAAACTTGTAGGTAGGAAGGATGCCCTTGGAAAGCTAGAAAGGGCCTATGCGAGGTTCCGAGTCGTCAACCTCAGCTCGGGCGGTGTTGAAATTCTCACGGTAGCTATTAAAGTTTTCTGTCTGGCCCTGACAGAGGTTGGAGAGAGTAGGAGTATCCTTCAACCTAGGTATGTGCAATCTGAACTATTTTACCATTTTATAAGCTAGTTGGTCGAAGGTAGCTATGGAGTGAGCCGAAAGTCGAGTAAACCAAGAAAAGCCGTGCCTCCCAAGAAAACGGGGAAGTATTTGCACTTGACGACATTAGTCTCCTGATTGGAATCCATATCCCATTCTTAGTGGTTTAAGAAGCTACATAGGTCAATATTTCTCCCGTAAAGTGCTAACTGGGGAATATTAAAGCGTCGGGGCTACTCGGCTTCGTGCACGACCCTAGTGAACAGATTACGTCTCATGTTGGTTTCCCACATGTCATTGACGTTCCCTCGTGTCTCTCTCATGATTGCTCGGTTCATGTAGGGGAGATACGTAGGTTGAACTTCTGTTGGAGTCCAGCAGTTGTGGTTCACCTCAAGGGTCCTGAGCTGTGGACATATTCAGTGATGGACATCGGGATCATCCTCATATATGTCATCAGCATTGTTCGCCTGATTTAAGTATGGTTGGCAAGGCTAAGCTGGTTGATTCTAATCAAGAGAACTTAGGTATGTTGGGCTGCTGGATGCGTAGGCCCTAAGTTCCTAGCGACGACATTTGGGTTCTTTCCAGGAGGGGGTCAGTTACTGGGACTTAGTTCATCATTAATAACCAATTGGGAATGGTCGTGTTGACGCGTTCCCTCGCTGAAAGTTACGGTAGTTTTATTACCGTTGCCTTTGACATTGGCATTAATGTTGGCGAGGGCATTGGCGTTAACAATCATCCTCCTCTTTTGGCTTTGGCCCCGAGTGTCAAAAGAAGAAGTCTCTGAGGTGTTGAGCTATGATTGAGCGTTATTCTGATTAAGCTAGTGCCGAGCAACGTGACATTGACTTTCCTGAAGTCGGTGCATTAGCTCAATATTTGTATTCAACGTGTCGTTGATCTCTCGCGTTCTATCCTCCTAGCGCGAAGATCTTTGCTTGAGTTGCAGGAGCATCGGGGTCCATAGGAGGAACAATATCCATGTCGGTCGGGTTCCCGTTGGATTGGGGTTGTTGAAAAGCAACGTGTCAACCACTATGGAGGGTCTGATAATTGGATTTTTTGATCATTTAACCATCATAAGCTGACTCAAGTGGTAGGTTAAGAAGAAACCCGAGTAGCGCATCAAAGTCGCGATTGAAATGGATGAAAGGAAGTGAGTTTAAGTTCTCGGTGAAAGCACCGAAGCGTTGACAACAAAAATGGCCGTCACACCCAACGATTCTCTGAAATTGAGAATTAGCATTTCGTGTATGGAAAAGTAACGTGTAGAAAGCAAAAATAATATAGAGATTGATAGTGGTTCGATTCAGATTGAACCTACGTCTACTTTGAAGGTATTTGTTGATCTTTATTCACAAAAGAGGGTTACAAGCATTGAACATCAACATGAAATTTGTGTACAAATTGTTCGGAGTATTTGGGAGCTATATTTTTCATATGCCAAGTCTTGAGAAAAAGTACATAGTCTTCTTCTTCCTCAAGAGTTATGCTGCCATTAATGTTATCTTAGGAGCTTATAGAGCTTTCAAATCAACAAAAATCCAACTGCTATGAAGTGTGAGTAAGGGGGTATTTATAGGTAGCGAAGTAGATGAGAGTAGGTGACCACACAACAGAAATTTGCATCCCAAAGGAGCAATACCAAGAAAAACGCATCCCCCCGCCATAGCAAAATTTCGCATCCTTTAGGCGGGATGTAGTCTATGGCCTTCGGGGGAAGGGGGAAAGAATTGACCAAGTCTCATCTGATGGATGCGATATTCCGCGTCCTAGGGGATGTGATATTCCGCATCCTGAGGGATGCGATATTTCTCATCCTGACGGGTGCGATATATCGCATCCGAGGGATACAATATTATGCTTCTGAGGAATGCGGGGATGCAACGCTGGGTGATGCAGAATTTGGGATGCGAAGCCTGGGGGATGCGAAATTTGGGACGTGAGGCCAGGGGATGCGGAATTCCTTGGGGTGAAATCCAGGGATACGAAAGTTGCGTTTTGAAGTGTTGTGAGGCCGACGGTCGTATGATTCCTTCCAAGCTTTGACCCTCAATATTATGGCGACACTTCGAGCTTCGTTGCCACGGACAGGCTGTGTCGAGCGGGCCTAGTATGCTTTTGGGAACCAGACCAAAAGGTCGGTTAGCATAGGGTATCACTATCCTATTTCTAATAAGTTTTAAACCCCATAAGCTAAGGTTTTTATTAAACCTTGCTCTGATACCAACTATAACGACCTGCCTTTTCAAGCGTTTCAAGTCGATAATAAAACTAACTCAAATCGTTTAAAATAACCGTTTGTTATTACTGTCCGGTTAAATATAAAAATCATCATAGAATCATTGACACAAAAAACATAATATATCACAGCGGAATAAATAAAATACAATAATAGTTCATGATGCTACCATATACAAAATCCCAAAATAGTACATAATATCGGTTATAGATTCAGAAACAATGGAAGTCTAAATACAAAGGATTTCACTAATATATAAGCAACTGACCAAACTAAACCAATAACAGAATAGTAAAATAACTGAGAATTGATAAATAGATAGAGATATGATCTTCAGCAAATCATCAGCTCCAAAAAGTGAAATTTTAAATTGTAATACCCGGTTTGACCCGAGCAAAATGCAAAAATAAAACACTTGAATCAGGAATAACATTCTCATGAAAATAAATCGACTCAAATGAACTACTCAAATGAAATGCTTTAGTAACTTAAAGCATGTTTGGGATTCCCTTCATTAAGGATCCGTTAAACTAGATACATATAATACAATACATTATTATAATAGTGTTTACGGTAAATATAATATTGAAAATAACGTAAGTGGATTATATTTTTAACCTTATGTTGTTTATAAACATCGTAGTGTATACCGTAATGTAAACTCCACCAATCCGGTGGGCTATCAGGAAGCACTTCATAAGTACAACGCAGATCAAAATTGTAGTGGGCGCGATGATGATAATATGGCAAGGCACTTAAGGCAATACCATGGGTAGGATTCTACCAATTGCACTCCCAGACCGATGGTGATGCATAACAGCTTCTACAACCCACCTCAAAAAACACTCCCATAATCAAGGGTGGCCACTAATAAAATCACAAATCAATAGATATGGTTTGAAGAAATGTGTCCGATAGGGTGAGCGACCCCACTTAATTATGGTATAACACCTGTTTTAGTCATTTTAATTATGACTCGAAAGTCAAGGATATCCATCATCGTTCTCCTACTTCATTCGAATAGCATTCATCTAACTAACCTACTTCATTCTGGATTCTTCACCACGCACACAATTGCTAAAGTGGTTTTGAGTATTAGCAGAGAGTATGACAATATCTGATTCCAGTCTCTTTAACAACCAAATGCTTATTTCACACCTTGGTCATTAAATTTAAAACCATTTTCAATAGGGGTGAGCGTTTGGTTGGTTTGGTTTATCCGATGAAAAATTTGTCAAACCAAACTAAATCAATAAAAATGAAAACCAAACTAGGTTTCGGTTGGTTATCCGATTAAACCGAACTAAAAATGTTTTGCACTTTGTTTTTGAAATATTCACTATAATTTGAAACAAATTATAAATATATGATTACAGTACTATTATATTTTAATTTTAGGCTTTTTAATATTAATTTTGACACATAGGTGATGATTAATATATACTTAAATAACTAAACTAACCTAAAATATTTATTATAATATCGATAATATTGAAAATATAGTAAAAATTCGATTAATTTGGTTAAACTGATAACCAAACTTAATATTTTTTCGAGCTGATTACAAATCAATTTAATTTCAAAACCGAACCAAACCGACCAAAATAAATTGGTTTGGTTGGTTTATTTGGTTTAACCAAATAATGCTCACCCTTAATTTTCAAGTGTCAAAAATCAATTTAACTTCAAGCATTGATTTCTTAACAACCATTTACTTAAACAATTAAGTATTGGATTCAGTTCAAATTTCAATTTCATATTATCGTATGGTTCATTATCAAATTAAGATTTCAATTTAGATTTCTACTTCATAAATACCATCGTTGATTGAAATCGTTATCGTAAAATAATTCATATTTAATAACTCAGATTGGAGATAAACTATATTTAAAATAGTTAAAATGTGTATAAAATTTAAATTTAATTTAAATTAGTTTTATAAAAAGAGTTTTATTCAAATAGTTATAAAGTTATAACAGTTAAAAGTATATAAAATAGTTTATTAAAAATACTTATAAAATTTTAATGAATAAAATAGTTGAAATTAAATAGTTATCAAAATAATAGTTACGAAAATAATTAGTAAGAAAAATTTAGTTTGAGTAAAATACCTGATATAAATAATATTCTAAAACAATTTAAATATAATAATCCAATCTGAACCAAATACCTACATTTCAAAATTCGATGTATCATTTAAATTAGATTTAAAATTCCATTTGAATCAATCTTAAACTCAATTGGTATAAATTATAATTAATTTACAATTCTAAACTATTACTTCGATTTGATTTAAAACTTAGATTTTGAATTCATTTCATTATTTTCAAATGTCATTCCAAGTTTAATTATCAAGTTAGTAGTCTCAAAATCAAAATTTCTAATTTCAAATTTTATAAATTAAACCTTATATCAATTCAACCGTTAATTTAAAATCAATCAATTCATTCGCTTAATGTAAAACAATTAAATCTTTTAAACTAACTTCTTCTTTAAATCAATTTAACTTTATGTTCATAAATTCAGTTTAAATTAAAAAAAATATTTATTTACCAACAATGTCTGTATATAATTTTCTAACTTATGGTCAAGTGAATCGGGTATGTATCATTTCTACTCGTTTAATTAAATTTTCAGGTACATATCACTTCAACCTGCATCCCAATTAAATATCAAAATGGTTTAGTGATTCAGGTATATACTATTTCTACCCATAACGACTTTCCTAAATTTACAGGAACTTGTAGTGTGAGAGCAACAAAAATAAGCATGTCAAACATATGCATGTAACAACATATATCACTTGTGTAAATTCACGTCATACATGCACAATATACAAGTCATGTAATATTGTTTTCTATAAGCAATCCTGAATTTCAATTTATCATTTCAAATGAGTCAAAATATATTTCATAAAAATGCCAGTCAAAATGTGAGATGAACTCACATTTCCTGGCATAGAAAAGATGCGACATTGAACAGACACGAATGAAACGACGCTGTCCAAGCATGACTCAAGATTGAATCAAACGGGAACGATAACACCAATAATATCAGCAACAAACCTGGATGAAACAAATAAAACCAAACTATTTTTTTCAAGTAAGCCACTTCTACTATGTACATGAATAAAAGAGGTTGCCAAAATGAAGAAAAATTTCCTATAGCCAATCATGCATGCAAGTATGGATAAAATTACATGTAGGTTGCACAAGAAAGAAAGGTTAGAAATGCATGTTTCGACAAAGCACCAAAACAGGCTCGACCTGACTTGACTTCGATTTGGTGGTGATGGCCCGTGTCAGCACCATGGGCGGAGGAGGGGCGCTGTCTCCGGCGATGGCTGATTGGTCACTGCCAGGCATGCATAGGAGAGAATGGTTGTGGATGGTGGAACAATGTTGGTTGTGAGGCAACATTGAGCAGGAAGGCAAAACCTTTTTTTACGGACCAGGTTTGAACGAAGGGTATGACCATAGTGTGGGCACCACTATTCCAATTAGACACACGTTGGGACATAGAGCGCAAAATGACATAGTGTTGGTGCCGATTCGACATGATGTTTTATTAATTCCGACATCCGTCAGACACCAAAATACACAAATAAACATATCGCACTGATTAGCGCGACGAGACTGATGCGATGGTACAAAGATTTCAGTGTCGTGACTCTCCTATAAAAACTCCAATTTTTAACGATGGTGCGCGACTAATTCATACGGAAAAATCCCAATAGACCTAGAAAAGTTCGAATTTCATGATACGAATTGCGTCGTTGATTCACAACGAGCTTTTTTTTTCTCATGTTGCGACATTCAGGTTTAGGGAATAATTTTGTTTGTTTAAAATAACGATACCGAACGAGCTTTTGTATATTACTATGAAATGTATTGCTATGCTATTTCTAGTTAAACGTATTTTAAATATAAAAGTTTGGAATCTGATTCAAATTTTAAGTTTTTAACGTTAATTGTGTTATATGGTTGTTGCAATATTAAATCGGTCGTATAAATCAATTTAACCAGATCAAGCGAATTTTGATGTTTCATCGTAAATTTTATAGGATAAACTTTATGTAAAATATTATGTTTTTAATAATTATTATTTCAACATTTTAATATTTACCGATTTCATGGTAGTTTCAAAACAAATAAGTTCTGAAATAACGATCGATCTGATTTTGTTATTCAAACTAGACATAAGTGTTTTCATTTATATTCAAATATCAAATATACACATTTCCTAAAATTAAAAATAAATAAAATTTTAAATTCTTAAGTAAAATTTCAGTTAGAAATGTTATTTAAAATCATCAAAATTTCCAGATCGTTACAAGGCCGGTCAATAAAATATGCGGAAAGTATGGATCTATTATTGAAGGGTGGATAGTAGGGGAATCTTATTCTTTCATGATGATGATCGATTATTTTTTGCTGCAACGATTGATTTTATAGTTATTTATATTTTGATATTCGGATCTTCAAGAATTGTTGATAAAAAATAGATTTTTTGAGACTTATGACCAACTACCGTACTTGGTGAGAAAGAAAAGAGTTGGACCATTGGAGAATTACGAGCAAAGTCTATCATACTCGGATGAAAATCTATTTTCATTCATTGTTCTTTTATGTGGGGAAATTTGGATACATGGTAAGTGATTAAACTTTTTGAACTAAATTATTGGGGTAGGTGGTCAATTTAACAAGTAGAATATATCAATAAAACAAATCATTTTTGTAACAACCCGAATTTCGACAGACCAGATTTTTCAAAAAAACCTCTATCTACTGAAACCTGAGTTGGCTTGTTTGGTATCTGCAGAAAAGGCAAAGATAATAAACATATCATAGCTCGATAAATTATCTCACATCGAAGTGGATAAAATATAATAATCAACTATAGCTTTACCAAGATAATAACACTGTCTAAGTGGTGTCCAAAGGCTACCAAATCTCTACCATAAATCTAAGCTGCGAGTATGTTATGAGAGTGGGGTCAGAACACAAAGTTCTAGTGAGAGGAGAAATTATGCATTCTAAAATAACCCTACATATACTGTTTAGTTATGTTATCTTTATTATTAGGTTATTTGGATTAATAGCACTCAAAGCTCTGTACTCACACCGTACCCTCTACTCCCTAGTTGATTAAACCTAATATAGTATATATATAGCTATGCCAAACATCTCAAGGTACTTCCCATAGTACACTCCTCGTACGGTCTCCACCGTCACACCACGAAAGCGTACACAACCTCCATCCCACGCCAAACTGCATACGGAAACCTATATCGTTACGCCACGTAATTGCATAAAACCACCATCGCTATTCCACGTAAGCTTACAGATCCTTGTATCTGAACTCCTTGGTCGAATCACGTCTCAACACAGAGTAATGCCCTAACGTCTACAATACACCACCCAGTGCGTATATCTAGACCTTCACATGAATGTACTGCCTACTATAACGCGAGTCCCGTAATAATGCAACATCCAATGCATTGAACTCGAGCTTTCAATATCCATAAAGGACAACTTCATTAGGCCAACAATACAGATATTCACATATGTTCTCTCTCTTTTCACGGTGGATATGACCCCACCTTGGCCCCTTCCTTAACTAATGAAATAGTACGTCAAGAGCTAATGAATTGCCCCTAACAAACAATCTAACATCCAATTTGACGCGTCCCTTTCCAAGCCTCGATAGTAAAAGAAAGTTGTCTGTTGGTTTTGCTCTTAGTCTTTCCACATCCCACTAACTGGCGATGACAGCTATCTGACGATTACTATCCTTATTTAGTCCTTACCGACCTCCTCCTTGAGCGAGGAAATCCGGGTGTACGGCTTCTGGTTTCCACCTTATAATTGTGGCCAAGGTATACTCTTAGATGGAACTACAGACCTGCCCCCGGGTGTACGGCTTCATCCAGTTTCCCTAGAGGGCCATATCAAAGTACCCTCCCATGTCCCGTAGAAGTTTCATACTTCCTTTCAGTCCCGTTGAATAACAAGTTAGACGTGCTCCTTTCGTGTCTCCAAACACCCACGATGATCTACTCCGTTGGATTCTTCATCTCCATGCATACGAACTGGTCCCAGTGCATCACGCCATTGCGTTATTAGATCCTAAGTCTAATCTTTTAATTATGCACTTGCTTTATTCCATCACATTGTTAATTAACTTGATTATCCACATATATACTTTTTTATTCAAGTTACTAGGTTTATTAGTTCACAATTGGCTACTTACTTTCTTTAATCATCCCTTTGCCTCCGGAGTGACTTTAGCTTATTATTTATTACATTTATTAGACTTTATAAGTCTACTAACAATAAGCCTATTTTATTCTTTTTTATTAAATTATAACTTTATCTTGCATAATTACCACAATCGTTGTGGGTTTGCTTATTAATTTAGTTCTCTTAACTAAGGTTTATTAAAAAAAAACTATTCGCCATTAATTATAACTTACGTTATAATTACACTTGTCCCTAGGACAAACCTACCTACTATATCTCATTCTCATTCATATAATTAATTAGATTATATATTTTCCATTCATCACATTTTCCCTAGGTTCCTTAATATTCAACAAAACATTTACTGTTGTAACCTTTCTTTATTTACTGTCTTGTACATTCTTATTATCTTAGGAAAATATTTCGCATACTTCATTACATTGGATAGCTGAAAGATATAAAGATCTATTTCCATAATGTACATCAATTAAGATTCGTTGTTGCAACCTATTTGTTTTGTTTTCATTGTGGACATACATATATATTTTAATTGATTAGTGTGCAATATGGTAAAAGAACCCCTATTTCACACTAATCCTATTTTTTCTTTCTTTTCTTACTACTACGTTCTCAGTTATTTTTGTCATTATGGAAATGTATCCATTTTTCCAATCCCAACTAACTCAGTCCACTACTAATTTCCCTCTTTTTATTTGCTGAGTTAGATATTAATTCATGTATTTCATATACCATTTGCCATTTACTGTAAATTTCCATATAAAATTAGGCATACCAATTTTTTGTCCGTTATTTCCACAATTCACTGTAATTCCTTTTTCAACATATCTAATTTACCATTGAATAACAATCTTAAGAATATAAGCATAAATATGATATATTTCATAATTCCAATATTACGATAATTCTCAGTCCAAAAAGAAAATTAATGGAACAGATTTGTACAACAGTATTATTCCTAACGTGCTTAAGGAATAGGTTATATCACAATTACCAAAATTTTTAATTATTTATCACATTTAGAATTACGAGGAATGTAAATGATATATATACCGTTACCAAAAGGTGTAATTTAAATATAATCACCTAACTATTTTCCAATCCTTGAATCTGATTCAGCTCTGCTACCCTATGATTTTTCCTAATTGAATCTAATGAAATAACCACGGGTTTACAAATCTGATACTTAAAGAAAAAATCCTAAAAATTTAGATTCACAGAATTTACCTCATGTAGATAAGAAATCTTAACACCTATATTGTAGATCTATATTCTTTGTCTTCAAATCTTGAATCTGGACTCCTAAAAATAAATATTCTTATTTCTGAAAGATTTGGAGAAGAAAGAAAATGGTAGATCCTTGGCATCATCTCAGAAAATATGAGTTGGAGGCTAAGCTCTACTAGTCTATTTATAGTTATACATGATATTTTGGTCTGTCAGTTTAAATATAATAAAATTTGAACCATAAAGATCAAAAATAGAACGTTAATTGGCTCCGATATGGGTCGACCTGGACCCATGGTGGGTAGACCCGAGTCTCAACCCACCTTTAAGGTGTATCGACCCCTGGGTCGACCCATATATAGTCTGGATCGACCCATGACCTGGGCCATTAATGTTAATTTTGTCGAAATTAAATTCTTGTCTAACGTTGCTTGTAACATTTCTTTTCTTGCTAAATGTTGCTATGTAAATTATTTTCTTCCATTTATGATGCATAGTCAATATTACAATTTCAAACTTATCCGCATATATATATGCGTATAAATCTTTAAATCTTTGTTCGTTAATACCTACGCAATAAATATCACTATTAACGCTATTAATTCATTGATTTCTTCTTTTTAATATATACATACATACATACATACATACATATATATATATATGTATTCAAATTTCAAATGCAACTATTATCTTGCCTATTTTTTATTCATTCCACATTTATTACTTTCAGCCCTTAAATTACACTTAATTTCAATTTTTGAATTTATGCGCTTATATTTAAGCACAACTTCATTTCTTTTCAAAATTCAAATGGCATTATGCCAACATTTAATTCTTACACATTTTGATTGATTGCATGTTACTTATGGTTTTCATATATATATATATATATATATATATATATATATATATATATATATATATATATATATATATATAGATACACACACACACTCTTGCACACACACACATATATACACATACACATGTATATATATATATATATATTCACCTATAATTTTTTCTTATATGTACTATGATGATCTAGACTTCCCCGATTCCCAAGGAGACGGAGGAGCCTGGATTGTTTTGAGAGCACGACTCATCAGAACACAAACATGAGAACATTTCATTGCTATTACAACAATTTACATCAGAGTACAAGATATAAGAATTCAAATAAATAATATACAGCGGAAAAATATCAAAGATTAAAATACACAAATTTAAAATGTATAAATACAATGCTCAACGGAAATACATCAATAAACACAACTGAATGTAATACATGGATACAAAGCTTTCCGAATATAGTTCCAGCTTTAAATCAGGATCCTGTTAAAAAGAAATCTGCAAAACAAAAACTACTAACTGCCCGTGTTGAAAATAAGGGCACCCAGAGTTTAGGTGAAAACAACAAACTCCGAGTCAGTCATGGGACTAGTGTGAGAACTGAAACAGTTATTAAATTTATTTTAAAATTGGGTAAATCAAGGGACCACGCCATATAACACGGAACGGGCTTTCTCCCAAGAATACCATAAAACAAACAACACAATGCTAAAAGGAAAAATGAAGCTATTATAAGACTCAGGTCCCATCACACAATGCAAAAATGAACCAGAGGATATATTTTTACCTTATAATAGCCAAACATGCTTGATACGCTTTAAACAAATCATTTTAATATTGCTATAAGTGTATAGTGCATAAAACAACTTCGAATATAAATGTATCAATTATAGAAGGCATAATACCCCATCCTACTATGTCGCCTTTTAGGTTTATAACTAAAATCAAAAAGTCATGTATTGGAAATTGGATTTCCGTCATGAGTCAAGGCAAGAGATGTCTCCTTACCGGTTCAGATCACCTCTAGCAAAATGACCCAGGATTACACACTCTGAGTAACCCTTGCATCTTGCAGGGCCGATCCACACTTACTTTAATGGATTGGTTATTCCTGAACAATATGTTTCCCAGTCCTATCGGATCTCCAAAATGGTCAGTATGTCGACGAATCATATCCGAGGCGCCTTGCATCCATCATCCACATAATTAAAAATGTCTGGGCTCTATACCATGACACCACTTCTAGCTAGAAAGAAACGCATGCACTCCCTGCTGTCCCTAATCCCGATTTTGACTAATACCGGGGTGTGAGGCTCGCGAATTAAAGCTACACAAAGCGGTGCTAATTAAAGCTGTGCTTTGATCATCAACCACAAGACTCTTCTTTTCAACAAAAGCCTTGATCATTTGCATCTTATCATGTCACATTGACAATTCATGACATACAACTGATGTCTATTAATATATATAACCTCTAAGCTTGTACATCTCAGAGAAGGGTGTTAAGCAAGAGAATAAATTCTCCGCCACCAAATAGATATATATTTAATAGAAATCAATCAACACAAAATGAAACCCAATGTCCGACACACATCCATTTGCAAGTCCGTTCTGGGTCTAAACAAAACCAGAAGCACCTTATTCCTCGTCCCATATGTCCAATACAGGTGAGAGGCCTTCGCATATCCGGTCGATATCCAAGTACGTCTGGACGATCACCACTAATTACCTTGTCTTCGGTGTGCAGCCCATTCAAGAAATCAGTAATCATCCAAACGATGTGAAGATCTCCGGTCTTCAATCACCGTCTTCATCGTCGACTTTTAGTCGCCATATCAGTTATTCAGAATGGGTTAAACCCGGTCTTTCCGAATAACCCGCGTATTTTATAATCAATAATCAAGTGCTATAAAAACACATCATACGCCTCATTCCAATTCAGAATATTCTTTTATTCAAATATTCACATCTTAAGGAATGGTTCCCATTAATTTTATCAAAGATAAGTTCTTTTAAACTTATTCTTTAATCTTCCTTTGGTTATCAATTTTAAAAGATTTTGTTTTATCTTTCTACAGATTAAACCAATTAAGGTTTATTAACTAGTCGGGATTATCGAGCCTTACGGAAGTAACCATTTATTTATTAATACCTATCCCAACCTATTCATCCCATGGAGCAAAAATGGTAGTACTCCATATCTAACACCCACTGTGTTAGCGGTAAAATTTAATTACCATTTCACATTTTAAATCTAATTAAAGATTTAACCATCGCCTGGAGTAAAACTGGTGTTACTCTATTCTCGATAATTTCATGAATTCGATAAATTTAATTATCCCGTTCTCATATTAATCTACTTAAAGATTCAATAAAACTCTAGTTCAGTTTTAATCTCGAAAATCACTACTTAATGATTATCCAAATTTTAGGAAATAAATCCTGTCTTTACTTAGGTTAAAGAACAAATGTCGTTTAAAACATTATTCATGGTAAACCCAAAATCATCTTCCATTAAGATGGAACTTTCACGGAATTCATTATAGCATATAATCGATATAAATTTCCATATCGTACTAATACTATAAACAGAATAACGACAATGCCTTTTAAATTCCATAAATAGTAATGGTATTCCTTCACAGAATCTCATCTCGATTATCACTAAATCGAATTCCATTCAGTTCCAATTTAATATATTAAATTCGAAAACTTTACTTTGGACAATTTCCATTAAATCTTAATTAAAAGATTTATAAATTTCAGACTATAACTTCACCATTAATCGGGTTTAAGAACTAATGTCATTAAAAACGTCTTTCATAATGAATCTGCAATCAACAACCATTTAATTCCAAATATATTAATTAATTGGAAAACTTCATTAAATCTTGGTTAAAAGATTTATTGTGACGACCCAAATTTCCGGTACCTTTTAAGCTGACCAAACCACACCAGTCCAACCCAAATTGCACTGGAATCTCAGATGCCAATAGAAAAAATTTAGAGGGTGAGATAAGAAAGGAAGAAATATCAAAATAGAAGAAGAAGAAGAACCAACACAACACAGAAACAGAGTCTTATATCGCAACGAACAAAAATATAAAATAGAAATAAAACTTTACTAAGAGCTTTTGAAATAAACACATACAATCATCAGAGTACATCATTACACCTGGACAGTTATAATTATCTGTCCTCAGATACATCACACATCGGAAAATATAGTAATACATCCAACACGTCTTTGGACTTCATAGCATTTTATAACCTGAACCTGCAGACCCGGCTAACCCGAGCATTACAAACGATGGGTCAGTCTGGTGAACCAGAGTGAGAAAAACCCACTAAGTTTAAACAACATCCATATTGATTTTAAAGTCAAAAATCCTTTTGAAAGAAAAGGATAATAGTAAGACCAACCCACACATAAATACGGACGGTTTTTACCTTACTATAACCCAAAACATTTTTGAAATCAATATTCATTTGATATTATGATAATGTCTAAATACAAATAATTAGAATCTAGCAGAATGCTTGCATCTCACACTCCACATATATTGTATACAAACAAAACCATGGAGCTTATCGGAGATTGGATTCCGACTATGACAAGGTACAGAACCACCTGCCGATAGTGTATCTCTAGAGAGGAATACACCGGGTTCAACAAGAACGTCTTGCAATCCGACCACACATGACTAGCCATTCATTTCTCTTGAATGTTTCGAATATATTGCCACCCACGGTTGCTAGCAACATAACCGTTCCCGGGAGATACAGAAGCGAAAAGAAGAACAAATATGAATATTCTCTAGATGGTGACAATACACCCTAATGGGAGCGAACCACATAGCCATGCTGCCTGCCTGATTTTTGTCATTTTCCGGTTGTGAAGCTTGAGGTTATAATCTTTTGGAACTTCTGGCCACCATTCACATTGAATGCCACCTCGTCAGATCCGTCAAATCACTAATTGACATCCACAAATATACACTGGGTATAAAAGAAGTGCCCCTCTTCGCCACTAACTCGATATATTTGTAAAAATCAACGTACGAGTTTTTTCGGAAATACTCTGTCAGACATCCGTCCATACAAGTCATCCAGGAACAGGATGAACCGAAGGCACTCTTCTACTACATCCAATATAGGAATCACCCCATGGATCAGTAGCGATAGTCCTTGCAGTCCACAGATTTCTACCACGACAGAACCCCAGTATATCTCCGGGTCGAATCAGAGAATGTAGTGGTTCTTCCGTTCTATGGAGAACTATGGTCTTCAAATGCTCCATCTCGATCGTCGTCTGATATCTTCTATATTTTCGTATTTGTTGGTCAGAATGGTTTTCGAATATACATTCGATCCCGGTCTTTCCGTACCAACAATCGTAAAAGTCAGATTTGATAGTCGGTTATTTAACTATCAAATAAACATCCATGCAATCATAGAAATAGATTTACTGGTTTAGTACTTAGCATCACTTGGCTACTTAAAATTAATTAATTAAACTTAAATATTCCAATATTGGGGAAAAACATTTCATTTATTACTTTAATATACTGATATCCGCAAAACTATTTCATTTTAATATTTAGAAAGAATATATTATATAACGATATCCAATACCCCATTTGACTATCATTTGCTAAACATTTACGATAACATTTCGTTAATTATAACTGAGAACCCAGTTTAATTTATTATTCGTAAAACAACGTTACGAAATCTTTTTGTTCTATCACTTGGTACGATACTCAATATTTATTCTTATATAATAAACCCATTCAACTTATCTCTTTACTATTCGAAATTATCACCCAATCTCCTTTTAGTTCCGTTACTAGGGAAACATCGTCTCATATTATTTTCGTTACTTTGTAAATCTTATCATGTATTCTCAAATCTATTTATTTCCATTATTTGGAAATCTTATTATACATATTCTCCATCACCAACTAGTATCATCCTTGGATAGCCCCGAAGTCGTTCAAGTTGGGGTATTTTAATTACCTCTCAGACCTTGATCAACAACGTTCTTATCTTCAGATAAATACGGGTTGTAATTCAAAAACCGATATTCAATCTAACATCAAAACACATCCCACTTAACTTGTTTATTTTAAATATAGCTTTATAATTCTTCTTATCTTTTTTTTGGAAGTCTCTATTTTTAAGTATAATAAATATTTCTTAATTCGTCAATTAAAAAATTGCTTACTAAACATCACTTTTATTAACTCTCAACTTACCTAGATAACTTTGTTTACTAAACTGGATTATTATTACAAATCCTATTTCCAACCTCTTTTACCAAGCTCAATTTCAATCTCTTTTCTTTCAGGAAATCTCTTTTCAATTCCATGGATTTAACTTAATTCCATTATTAAGTATTTCCAACAACGCTTTAATCTCACATTCCTTTTATAACCATGTTTATAAATCTAGGTTTAACATAAACCCTTTACATCTTCATATCCTACCACTTAATCCAAACGTTAAGTAATATTTCCATTTAAGCTATCATATCCGTTTAGAACTCTTTATTACTTCATTATAAAACTCGAGTTCAAATATAAAACTTGTTCATAACTTCTTTTCAAAACTTAACTATATTCCATTCCAAACAGTTACTTACTTAAATATATTTCATTTAAGAAGTAATTACTTAAATTAAAACAAATCTTTTACTTCAACATTAACCATTGTAAAATCAGTTAACTGCTTTACTTACTAAAATATATAATAAATTTCTTTTTTAAAATATTATTAAGATTAACCAATTATTCGTTAAGTTATTTCATTTAGTTCATCAACAACAAACTAATTAAAAAGTCCAATTTAGTTAAAACAGTCGACTCGGTCAACTCAAAACACGATTACTCCTCTAACCCATTCCAGTTGATTCTTCCTTTAAATTAATTAAAATATAATTAAATTAAATAACTTCATTTAATTTTTCCTTAGACGCAATTAATCAAATACTTAACCGCTAGGTTATTTCTTACTCATTTGCTTATAATCCTTATTAACATAAGGATTTGTTTTATAAAACAATTTCATAATTACTTATAAACTTTAATTAATAAATAATTAATATTTATTCCCTTTTAAATAACTTTCATTCAAAGTAATATCTTTCAAAACCTATTTCAGTTATAAAATATATTTATAACTTCAATACTGTCGATTCACTATCGAAAAAATCCATATTTTACAAATCAATTGATTTATAGGCCGTGTGATGCCAATTACCTAACCTATACCATCCATTGGTTAATATCAGAATAAATGTTGAAATATGGTTCAACCATCAACAATAATCAATCATTCAACCATACTGGGTAAACCGTCCATATAATGGTAATATGAAAATAAATAATAAATTTGAGGAATCCAGTTGTATCCCTTCAACCTGTTTTTACCTACATCCAAAATGGTTCTCTCAAATAAAATCACTCATTTTCATTTAACTGATAATTTCTATAACGACCATTATTCAATTAACGAACCATTCAAATAATTCAAACACGTTTATAAATGTGACCAATCAAGGGAAACTACTTTTATTGGGTCAAATCATAACGACTGGTATCTTACTGAAATTAAACGACCGTTTAATTTCATTGGTTGAATCAACAATAATTATATAACTAGCAAACGATCAACCACTAACAACCAGAGCATGCAAAATAAAAACCCAATTTATATAAAATATAAATGGGAAGAGCTAAATGAGTTTAACTCACATTGATTAATTTTGGTCGTTAAACGCTGGTTTTTAATTAAATTAAACATCATTTAATTTAATTAAAAATTTTCCTTGCTTCCACTTCTGACTGATCATACTCCATCTCGAAATTCTCGTTTCTACGGTTCCAAAGAAACTGACCATGTTTAAATCTGTTAATGTATGTGTGAGATATCGTATAAATAATTTCCTAGAGTAATTAAACTATTTAATTTAAATTATAAAAATAATGGGCCTTTCACCTTTTCTTGTTTGCCCCGCATGCCCCTCCAACCCGCTATCACAAACAAAACCCTCCTATCGGTTCCTGACCTCATTCGATTATCCGCCTCCACCCGATTATTACTCATGGCCGAAATCTTAAATCCCTAATCCCCATTTCTTCCTCCAATAGATCGAAGCTCAGCAGCGTCGCAAACCCACTTACGCCACCACTTCTTCTTTCTCCCTTCGCTCTCCTCCAAACGATATGTCAAACCCCAAATCCACCCCTTTAACTCCTAACGTCACCTCAGTTTTCATCGAGCAACCCCCACGCATCCCAGATCCACTACAACCCATTCAAACCGAACCCGGACCCGAACTTCCATTGGAAGAAGGGCCTAATCCCTCAGCCTTGAACAACATCGTCAAGGGATTCTTCAGGAGTATCTCGAAATGAAGAGCGTCGACAGATAAGTATTTACTGGATTTTGTTTGCTATATTATTTGTTTTGATTTTTCAAATGGTTCGAATGGTTTTCTTTCCACTGTATTGTTTCGGATTGTTCTTGGAATGATGAAACACATCTGCGTGAATACATATTTATAGTAGTGGTTTGGTTTAGATAAGATGAACGTCTACCAGTGGCTAGCCGTAGGAAGTTCATCTGCTATAAGCTTAGGCCATTTCCTTTCTTCCCTTTTTCAGATCATGTGTACTGTGATGGGAATTGATAGCTGCGTGATGGATTGTAGCCGAGATTTGTTGAATTTAGTATTGTATTTTCAATACTGTTGATCAGTTAACATGGAACACTGATCGAACTGTGTGTATGGATTAGATGGGCTCAGTTGTTCATTTTATCAGAGATATTTAAATCTGTATGTTGCAGATTTTATTTATATTTTAAAATGTATGAAAACAGTGATTTTGTATATGAGATTTACTGTATATATGCATGTGAATTAACTGTTCGATTCTCTGTATGGATTTTATGTATAAAATATATACATATCAGTTTTTCTTCTTAGTTGATTTGTTGTGTACACACACACACACACACACACACACACACACACACACACATATATATATATATATATAGCTGTTTAGCTATGAATTTACTATTCCTAATTTTCAAAAAAAAAATGTATTGTCTATTCCATTCAGTTGTTGATCTATGTATAAGGTTAGCTGTTTATTATATACATCTTTAATTGTGCATATCTATGCCCATGGAGATGTCTTCGTTTCACTCTTTCATGAAAGAACAAGACGTGCTAAAGTTTTGTTTAAAAAAAAAGAATTCTTTTGTTCATTGCTTTGTTCATGATTTATTTACCATAGCCGTTTTAGTACTGTGCCTATGGGGAAATGGTGTAGTGCCGTTTCTTGAAAACAACAAGGCATGGTATTGAATTTTAATATGATTTTTTTTAGTTCTTTGTATTGATTTGGCTTGTCATTGATTTTGAATCTGAGATTAACCGTATCTGAATATATATATATATATATATATATATATATATATAGTTCTGTAGATTTGATGTATGAGAAATTTCTTTAGCTGTTATGTATACTTAATTTTTTTAAGCTGTTCATTTAGCTGTTTAACTATTTTATTTATCTAATTGTACTGCTGCTTCCTTACTTGAAAGAACAAGGCATACTTTGATAGTGAAATTTTAAATTAATTCTTTGTTTAGTCAGTTTGGCATGTGTACAAATAGTTCATGGATATATGTTATCTTTCTGTATTGATCATTTTCTTTTTTCCAGTTTTCTTATTCATGTAGCAGCTTGGTTTATTGTACAGGTAAAATGTATGTAGTACCCATACTTTAGGTGTGTTATTTATAAATGTCATATAATATCGATACCATATATATACATTAAATACGAACAACTAAATTCAGCGATAATAAATTAATATCATCATATGTATTAAAATAACAGTTTTCAATTTCAATTAGTATAGAAGTCAAAACGTAATATTAAAAATTCTGGGAAATAATATTCCATTTATATAAAAATCCTTTAATATTAATAAATAAATTGTTATAATTTAAAAAAGATTTCACAACGACTATTTGAAAATTTGAATTGGACATAACTTGAAATTTATAAGCTGAAATCTCAATTTTTCTCTTCCATTAGAAAAATATAATAAAATCGATTCAAACGTATCTTGTTTTACAGAATTCCGATTTATATCGGATCCTGTATATCCAGTTAAAGTTCAAATCGTAAATTTCGAACTACCACGGCGTTTTGAGCTTGTTTTAATTAATTTTAAATATATATATATATATATATATATATATATATTCGAATTCCATTTTATATAAATAAATTCAATTAAAAATCCATTATATTTCCAATATAATATATAAACAGATTTAAATATTCCAATTTAAATGGCAGAAAAATCTGGGACGTTACATTCTTCCCCCCTTAAAAGAATTTCGTCCCCGAAATTACAAAGTAAGAAGAATATTCCAAACCAAATTATTTTAAAATTATTAGCTTTGAATTATCATCAAGATAAATTCAAACCCTAAAAATTTCCGAAAAGTTCACCAGCACCTCCTCTGCATGGCTCGATCGGCACGACTACAACTGCCACTCTGGGCCTCAACTTCTTCAAAAGAAAAATCAAAATCCAAATGGCTACCCACTCAGGGTATAAAATCAATCGCTTAACTCATAATATTAAGGTTTATCTATTTGTTAGGCATTCAAATTCAAATTCCAATTTTCGAAGCGTATCAAGTAGCTGCTCATTGTCTGCATTTCCAGTCTGTCTAACCAAATCATCTCCACAGCCTTCAGGATTCTGCACTTATTCCACTTATAATGAAAATAATAATCTGGGTTAGATAATTCTGTTTCCATTCACAACCAATCTTATTTCCAATTTACTATATCGGGATTTATCTCCTTGCTTTCCATTCATACAATTTCTTATTAACCCCAACTGGTTAAATTCAATTTATTATTCAATATCTGGTTTGCATCTGCTTTGGTTTAACATCCATCAATATCAATCAATTAATATCAAATTAATTCCTATTATTTAATTCTCAAATCCCAACTTATTTAAGTTCATTCTATTTGAATTCATTCTTAAATTGATTATACTTAACCAGGTTCAGTTTCATTTCATATCCGATTCAATTGACTAATTGATTTTCTAATTAATTCAACTTTATTTCATAATTCATTTTGATTTCAAATCAATCAGAACAACAAAAAACCCCACATTACCATAATGTAGAAAATTATTTCCCTTTTCTATAAAAATATACCTTGGTTAAAATTGTTTCATTTACCTGCTTTATAAAACAATATTGTATCCATCCGCTAGTTCAATGCTTCTTAACACTAGAACCAGTCAAATAACATAATACAAAACATTTTTGTATAAAATCTTACAAATACGCTCTCATATATATACACTCAAACTCAATCTAGGGTGTTACTAACCCCATATCTATTGAGTTACGCCACAGAGCCAAGGTTATTACTAAACCATTGCTCTGATACCAAGTGTGACGACCCAAATTTCCGGTACCTTTTAAGTTGATCAAACCACACCAGTCCAACCCAAATTGCACAGGAAACTAAGATGCCAATAGAAAGAATTTAGAGGGTGAGATAAGAAAGGAAGAAATATCAAAATAGAAGAAGAAGAAGAACCAACACAACACAGAAACAGAGTCTCATATCGCAGCGGAACAAAAATACAATATAGAAATAAAACTTTACTAAGAGCTTTTGAAAAAAACACTTACATTCATAAGAGTACATCATTACACCTGGACAGCTATTATAATCTGTCCTCAGATACATCACACAACGGAAAATATAGTAATATGTCTGAACTCTCCAACACGTCTTTGGACTTCTTAGCATTTTATAACCCGAACCTGCAGACCCGGCTAACCCGAGCATTACAAACGACGGGTCAGTCTGGTGAACCAGAGTGAGAAAAACCCACTAAGTTTAAATAACATCCATATTGATTATAAAGTCAAAAATCCTTTTGAAAGAAAAGGATAATAGTAAGACCAGCCCATACATAAATACAGATGGTTTTTACCATACTATTACCCAAAACATTTTTGAAATCAATATTCATTTGATATTATGATAATGTCTAAATATAAATAATTAGAATCTAGCAGAACGCTTGCATCTCACGCTCCACATATATAGTATACAAACAAAACCATGGCGCTTATTGGAGATTGGATTCCGACTATGATAAGGTATGGAACCACCAACCGATAGTGTATCTCTAGAGAGGAATACATTGGGTTCAACAAGAACGTCTTGCAACCCGGCCACACATGACCGACCATTCATTTATCTTGAATGTTCTGAATATATTGCCACCTACGGTTGCTAGCAACATAACCGTTCCTGGGAAATACAGAAGCAAAAAGAAGAACAAATATGAATATTCTCTAGATGGTGCACCCTAATGGGAGCGACCCACATAGCCATGCTGCCTGCCCGATTTTTGTCATTTTCCGGTTGTGAAGCTTGAGGTTATAATCTTTTGGAACTTCTGGCCACCATTCACTTTGAATGCCACATCGTCAGATCTGTCAAATCACTAATTGACGTACACAAATATACACTGGGTATAAAAGAAGTGCCCCTCTTCGCCACCAACTCGATATATTTGTAAAAATCAACGTACGGGATTTTTCGGAAATACTCTGTCCGACATCCGTCCATACAAGTCATCCAAGAACAGGATGAACCGAAGGCACTCTCCTACTGCATCCAATATAGGAATCACCACATGGATTAGTAGCAATAGTCCTTGCAGTCTAAAAATTTCAACCACGACAGAACCCCAGCATATCTCCGGGTCGAATAAGAGAGTGTAAGTGGTTCTTCTGTTTTATGAAGATCTATGGTTTTCAAATGCTCCATCTCGATCGTCGTCTGATATCTTCTATATTTTCGTATTTGTTGGTCAGAATAGTTTTTGAATATACATTCGATCCCGGTCTTTCCGTACCAACAATCGTAAAGGTCAAATTTGATAGTCGGTTATTTAACTATCAAATAAACATCCATGCAATCATTAAAATAGATTTACTGGTTTAGTACTTAGCATCACTTGGCTTCTTAAAATTAATTAATTAAACTAGAATATTCCAATATTGGGGAAAAACATTTCACTTATTACTTTAGTGTACTGATATCCGCAAAACTATTTCATTTTAATTTTTAGAAAGAATATATTATATAACGATATCCAAATACTCCATTTGACTATCATTTGCTAAACATTTACTATAACAATTTGTAACACCCCATGTCCATTAATGTCACTCTCAAAGGGAATGTATTAACTTTCATGGAGTATTATTGGTGAATAGAACAGAATATAACAAGACAGATACATATATTGGTACTTGAATATTTTAAAACAACTTTTATTGCAGCGGAGAAATAGTTTGATTACAACAACATCATAAACCAACAGTAAAACCAAGTACACTTAGTATCCATCTTGACAAATTGTTTTCTGAGTACATAAAGTAAAAAAAAAGCATAACCCCAACATAAGTAGCCATAAAAGAGATGAGCTGAACTTTACTTTCAGCAATCCAAGCACTTCCAAAAGAAAGATCCAAATCAAGCTCCACTAGCACTAGTCCTACCCTGAGAACCTGAGGAGGGGGGGGGGGGGAGGGAGGGAAGAAAAGAGGCGAAAACAAAGGGTGTCAGACATAAGTATGGCAAAAAGTAATTAGGATAAGGCATAAACTGGTAAGATAAGGAATGACTGTGAAACAAGTGGGCAAGACAAAACAAACAAAAGGAATATTCTGGCATTAATCTTGCTCCTAATTATTATAGGATAATTACTATACTACACCATTACTAGTCACCTTAAAAGTTGATCCCGCCTACAAGTGGGTAAGACCTCCCACATTAGACTACCCTTTGCGATTGTTGGATTTGTCGGGCGGGTCCGTGCAGTCAAATACCGCAAACGAGTCTAACCTCGTGTCTTTACAATTGTTACGAATTTAATTTATGCCTTTGACCTCTCACATTAGACTACCGTTTGTGGTTGCTGGATTTGCCGGGTGGGTCCGGGCAGTCTTACAACACAAACGAGCCTAACCTCGTGTCTTAGGCGTTTATTATTACACATAATTATTTCACCCCAATATGAATTAATTATCCTATTCAAATTGTCAATAATTTCCAAATTAACTATGTCCATAATTGTCACCTAAATTATGTCCATACTCTTTAGGTATATAAATTATACCAATTAATGTCTCAATTTAATTATATGCTTTTAAAGCCATTTTATGCCAATACACAATTTGCATAATTAATATTTTCCCATTGTCCCCGCGTTATTCATACGTTTTAATATGAAATATGTTAGACTTGCAAATAGTCTAACTCATAAAAAGAAAAGAAACATCACAACTTGCATAACACATAAAATAGATCTAAGAATTATAACATAAGTTTGTATAGCCAATTACTTGCATAGGCAATGAACATATAAATTTGCATAAACTACCATGGATCTAAATATAGATCTAAACATGAAATTGTGAACTTGCATATATGAATATGGGTTTCACCTAAATTTGCATATATGGAATATAGTTTTCACCCAAACTTGCATATGTGAATATAGTTTTCACCTAAAAATGTGAATATAGTTTTCACCTAAACTTGCATATGGATTTCTACAACTTGCATATGAATTTATCACATGTTTTGCATATAAACTAGCATATGTATATACTTGATTCACATATAAACTTGTGTATAATTCGCATACATACTTGCATAAGATTCACATACAAACTAGCATATGTAAAAACAGACTTGCATAAGATTCACATACAAATTAGCATATGATTTAACATCCCAAACTTGCATAAGATTAACACACGAACTAGCATATGATTTAACATCCTAAACTTGCATAAGATTCACGTACGAACTAGCATATGCTTTACATCCCAAACTTGCATATAAAATGATGTCATAAAACATATGTGATTGGACATATGAAATAAATCTACCAACATAAGTTAACAAAACTGTCATATGTTCACCACAAACGATAACAAAGTTAAGCAACGTCACATAATTCAACAGACATGTTCTCATAATCCCAATTATAACTCATCATAATTAATTTATTAATTATTTTGTGAAAGAAATTGTACTTGAAAAGACGGGTTTGAGAAGAGAATGATTCGTTCGTCTTTTGAATTAGAATTCTGACTTGGTAATCCCTAAGCTTTAGGAAGAAGAACTATCCTAGCAGCAACATGGTGGCCAAGGGACTAATTTAGTTTAGGTTTAGTGTTTGAGTCTAGGCGTGCTCTTATAGAAGTTTAAATCAACCTAAGCTGTTAGATTATCATAGGAGCAATCACAATCGTCCAAACTAGATAGAGTTATATGGAATTGCCACCTCTGCCCTAGTGACTCAGCAACAGGTCAGGTTAGACTCAGCAACAAGTCAGGATCTTCTGATTTCAGATCTGCCCCGCGGGGTAGGTCGACCCTCTGGTCGACCTGTATAGGGGAGGTCGACCGCCTGGTCGACCCCTGGTCGACCTGGCCTTGGGCGGGAGAATTCCCGCCCAGCTCGCTTCCCTGTTTGAATTTTAAATTTTGAATTTTTTTATCCTGAACTGATTTAATTTATATAAAATTACTGAAACTTCCGTAGGCCATAACTTCCTCATACGAAGTCCGATTTATGAAAACTTGGACTCTATTCCAAGCAGAATTTCGAGACGAACGCAATGGCGTAACCCATTTCCCTTCATTCTCACTTTAATAATTAAGTATTCTTAAGATTGTTAATTTTAATATTCACAGAAAATTCAGGGTGTTACATTCTCCCTTCGTTAAAGGATTTCGCCCCCGAAATCTCCAAGTTAAGGAGAATGTATATCATAACGTCCAATCATCCATCTACTCAACCATCAAACATAGGCATCTATTGTCCTTTCAAGGTTTCTAATGCCGTATGAACATATGAAAAAGTGTGTGTACATGTTCCTTATCCAATGCAAAATCAGGCGGTTCACTAATTCAGTTGACCTCCTTAATGCAAATTATGATAGTTCCATGCGTCCATTATGCATGCAAAAGAATCCTAAAAAGCAATGAAGAACACAAGATTTATAGTGGTTCGGCGTTAAAGAGCCTACGTCCACTTTGTTTTCTTTTAATTGATGATTTGAATGCAAATACAACAATGATTACATAGTACTTCTACATGTGTGCACAACCATTCATCAAAACGCAGCATCCATATGATAACACAAACATTATACATCCATTAATTTAAATTTGCACACATATTTATATGCAAATATGAAAGTGATTGAGCCGATCTAGTGCCCAATGTGTGTGTATATGCATCCACGAGCAACCACTAGCAACCATCAATCATAACATGTTTCAAATACATGTTTACATCCATTGGTTTCTACCTAAGGATAAAGAATAGGACCGAGGAGATATACTTTAAAAGATAGATATAAGCATGAATAAACTTATGGAAAAAGAGATCAAGGAGGTACCCTAAAAAAGAAAAGGGTAGTCTACGCGTATTTTCCTCTCAGTTTCCCAACTCGCGTCTTCCTCAACGTCACTCCATTGAACTTTAACAAGCTTGACTTCACGGTTGCGTAGCTTTTTGACTTCCGTACCCAAGATACGAGTTGGAACTCTTCTCACAACCGCTTCTCGTTCCACTTCTACTTCCTTTAGTATACTTGGCTTCACCACTTCCGCAGACTCATGTAAGCCCTTTCGTAGTTGAGAAACATGAAAAACATTATAGACTCCAGCCAGTCTTTCGGGTAGCTCTACTCTGTAAGCCATCGTTCTAATCCTTTCAATGATAGGAAATGGTCCTACAAATCTTGGTGCTAACTTTCCTACGGACCCAAAGTGAATGACATTCCTCAAAGGAGATACTTTAAGGAACACCCTATCTCCAACCTCAAATTCAAGGTCGGTCCTTCTTTTTTCTGCGTAGGACTTCTGTCTATCATGTGTAGCCTTCATCCGTCTTCTTATCAAGTCCACCTTTTCTGAGGTTTCTCTAATCATGTCTGACCCAAGTACGAGCTTGTCTGTAGGCTCCCACCAACAAGTTAGTGATCGACATGGTCTTCCATATAAAGCTTCGAAGGGCGCCATGCGTATGGTGGCTTGGTGACTATTGTTGTAAGCGAATTCCACCAAAGGAAGATGATCCTCCTATGTCCCTCCAAAGTACAGAATGCACAATCTCAAGAGGTTTTCCAATACTTTGTTCACCCTTTCCGTATGACCATCGGTTTGGGGGTGATAGGCTGTGCTTAAGCATAATTGTGTGCCTACTGCCTCTTGCAAACTCTTCCAAAATTCGCTCGTAAAGAAAGGATCTCGGTCACTCACTATGCTGGAGGGTATCCCATGGAGTCGAACTATCTCTTTAAGGTAAATGGATGCTAGTGATGAGGCAGTCCTTCTACTCTTAACAGGTATAAAGTGGGCGCTTTTAGTGAGCCTGTCCACTATTACCCAAATACTGGTATTGGCCCTTCTGGACCTGGGCAACCCATCAACAAAGTCCATCAAAATGCTATCCCACTTCCACTGTGGGACCTCTAGAGGATGAAGCAGACCACCAGGCTTCTTCTTCTCCGCTTTGACTTGCTGGCATATCAAACACTTAGTGACGAACTCGGCTACATCCCTCTTCATGCCATTCCAAAAGAAAACCCTTTTTATATCTTTATATATCTTGTCTCTGCCTGGGTGTATGGTTAGCTTAGAATGGCGTGCTTCTTAGAGAACCGTCTTCACTAAATCCCTTGCTTGTGGGACGCATAGCCTTCCATCCCGTCTCAACCAACCCTTATCATCGATGGAGTATCTATTGAGGTGACTAGAAGTCTCACCCCTAACTAGCTTATCCATCATGTCAACTAGCTGAGGGTCTTCTCGTTGCGTGGTTCCTATTGAGTCCAAAAGAGTAGGCCGTACCTCTAGCAATGCTAACAAACCAGGTACAATTTCAGAGGAGGGTCTAAAGTTAAAGTTTGCTATGTACTCCAAGCTTTGCTTTTCTACAAAGAGAGGACTCAAGGTCAGTTTCTTCCTACTCAAGGCGTCTGCTACCACATTACCCTTGCCAGGGGTATAGGAAATCTCAAAATCATATGAGGCCAGAATTTCCATCCACCTTTGTTGTCTTAAGTTAAGGTCTTTCTGTGAGAAAAGGTACTTTAATGATTTATGGTCAGTAAACAATTCAAACCTTTTTCCTAGTAGGTAATGACGCCATGACTTTAGAGCGAAAACAATGGTAGCTAGCTCCAAATCATGAGCTGGGTAGTTCTTCTCATGTACCTTCAATTGCCTTCCCCCATAACAAACTGCCTTGCCTTCTTGCATCAAGACAACTTTCAATCGTGTACCGCATGCGTCTGTGTATACGGTAAACATTTTGCTCCCATCAGGCAATGTCAGAACTGGGGCTGTTGTTAGAGCCCTTTTCAAACGTTGGAAAGTAATATCGCAATCCAAATCCTAAGCGAAAGTTAGGTTCTTCTTTGTCAATCTTGTGAGTAGGGCTGAGATTTTTGCATAGTCTTTAATGAATTTTCGGTAAAAGCCCACTAGCCCGAGGAAGCTTCGGACTTCGGTTGCATTCCATGAAACCTTCCAATCTTGCACCGCAATTACTTTTACAGGGTCCATAGCTAACCCTTCTTTGGGCACCACATGTCCAAGAAACCTCACTTCTTCTCTCCAGAAATGGCATTTGGAGAATTTGGCTTTCAGCTGATGAGCACGAAGAGTATCCATGACTTCCCTTAAGTGCAAAGCATGCTCTTCTTCATTCTTCGACAAAATCAAAATGTCGTCTACGAAAACCACCACAAACTTATTAAGGAACTCTCTGAACACCCTGCTCATCAAGCCAACGAAGTAATCGGGTGCGTTTGTCAAGCCAAAAGGCATGACAAGCCATTTGAAGAAACCATCCGGGGTTCTGAACGCGGTCTTATCAATGCTGTCTTCAGCCACTCTTAGCTGATGGAACCCGGTAACCAAATCTAGTTGGGAGAAAACCGACGCACCTACAAGCTGATCAAACAAGTCATCTATTCTTGGAAATGGGTGCCTATTTTTCTTGGTTAGCTTGTTTAGCTCCCTATAATCAACGCATATGCGAAGTGAATCATCCGCTTTGGTTGCGAATACTACTGGAGCACCCCATTCAGAAATACTCCTCCTTATAAACTCTTTTTCGAGCAACTCTTTAACTTGATTACTGAGCTCTTTTCTCTCCCTTAGAGCCATGTGTCTAACGGGTAGAGCTACGGGTTTTGCATTATCAACATGGTGTATGCGGAAGTCTATCTCCCACTTCGGAGGTAAGCCCTTCACCTCTTCAAATACATCTGAGTACTCACGAACTACTCTAGCAGACTGCAAATTTTCAATAGACGCATCAAGTGATTCTAGGTAGCTAAGCATAACAGAATGTATGGGATTACAAGAGATTTCGAGAGTGTTGCCGAGGCGAGTCATAAGTCTAACCACTCTCTTTTCACAATCGAGGATGGCACCATTACTGGATAACCAATCCATGCCTAGAATCAACCCATAGCCCATGAAGCCAAGAACAAAGGCGTTGCATTCAAACTCAACGCTCAAGATAGAAACTCTCAAATCCCGACAAATCATTGAAAGATGAGCCGAACCACCAATAGGATTTGAGACTACTATGGGATCCGTAACTAGACTAGTATTTAGGTGCAGTGTTTCAACTAATGAAGCAGATACAAACGAGTGTGAAGCTCCAGAATCAAACAAAGTACGAACAGGATGATTAAACAGAAAAACCAAACTTTCAACAGAAATGTTTCTACCTCTCTCCTGTCCTGGTGCCATAAGAGTCTGAACCTGCCCTCCAGAAGTAGACCCTGTCCTCTACCCTTGCCCATGTCTTCTCGGGCAGTCTTTAATCAAATGTCCTGCCTCACCATAGTTGAAGCAACTGGTCTTCTTCTTCTTCCTATAGTCCTTGCTCAGATGGCCTGGTGTTCCACAATTAAAGCACCTTTTCTTTCCTTTTCTATTGTTACCCTTACCACCTTTCTTAGGTTGCTGTTGTGACTTCTTTCGATCCCCTTTCTTTTCCGATGCCTTAATAGCATTAGCGCCTTTCTCCTCTTCATGCATAAGCGCCATGTCAACCAGTTTCTGAAAGGTAGCCCCCTAGGAATGTGGGTCATAGCCAACCCATGTAGCGGCTCATTCAAACCTTTAACAAATCTCAGGGCCTTCTTTTCAGCTGTGTTCACCAAGTCTAAGCCAAATCTCGCTAGCTGATTGAACTTGTTGACGTACTCCTTTATTGATAAATTCCCCTGCTTCAACGCCAAGAACCTCTCCATGTATAAATTCTCTTCTGCTCGTGAGATAAATTTCATCTCGAACCTATGTCTGAAATCCATCCATGTCTCCACTGGACGCTCTCCATTCGTGACCTCAAACCAAAACGAGGCTTCGTCCTTCATTAACCAAGCAACCAATTTGACCTTCCTACCATCTTCTATCTCGAATATACCAAATAAATCTTCCACCTCCTTAAGCCAATTTCGAGCTTCAGCACACGTCTCTGACCCATGAAAAGGTTTCCCGCCCATTGCCCGAAAGTCTTAGCATATTTTCGAAAAAGTATCAACGCGGGGAGGGGGAGGAGGAGGAGCGGCTGCAGCTGGGGAAGGAGGAATGTCTGCTGCGCTTGTGGCAGTGGCCCTAGCCTCCAGATACCTTCTGAACCAGGTTGGTATCGGTATCCCCTCGGGTATCTCGGGTAACCCAGACATGCTGAAAAGAAAAAGGAAGAGATTCAAACCGGAGAATCAAAAGAAAGACATATGGCTCTTGGGGGCTATGTTTTTAAAACAAACTTTTTTCTTGAAAATACTCTCCTTAAAACATATTTTTGAAAGTATTTCTTTATAAAATTCTTTTGAAAAATAGTTTTTCAAAATCTCTTATATGTTCTGTTAAACTTCAGCTCTAATACCATGTGTAACATCCCACGTCCATTAATGTCACTCTCAAAGGGAATGCATTAACTTTCATGGAGTATTATTGGTGAATAGAACAGAATATAACAAGACAGATACATATATTGGTACTTGAAAATTTTAAAACAACTTTTATTGCAGCGGAGAAATAGTTTGATTACAACAACATCATAAACCAACAGTAAAACCAAGTACACTTAGTATTCATCTTGACAAATTGTTTTCTGAGTACATAAAGTAAAAACAAAGCATAACCCCAACATAAGTTGCCATAAAAGAGATGAGCTGAACTTTACTTTCAGCAATCCAAGCACTTCCAAAAGAAAGATCCAAATCAAGCTCCACTAGCACTAGTCCCACCCTGAGAACCTTGGGGGGGGGGGGTGGAGGGGAAGGGAAGAAAAGAGGCGAAAACAAAGGGGGTCAGACATAAAGTCTGGCGAGTCCAATAACTTTAACAATATAATTACTAAAGTAATTAGGATAAGACATAAACTGGTAAAACAAGGAATGATTGTGGAACAAGTGGGCAAGACAAAACAAACAAGAGGAATATTCTGGCGTTAATCTCGCTCCTAATTACTATAGGATAATTACTATACTGCACCATTACTAGTCACCCTAAAAGTTGATCCCGCCTACAGAACATAATAATCATAATGGTAGTTTCGTGTACCCCTAGCTGTCTTCATAGGGGCCGCCTGCCCCTATCTCCACTAGTTGTACCCACTACCCCATGCGATCGGCTCCTTAACTAGTAGATACCCGTGCTGGTCCCGCAGTGGGGTGTATCACTCCCCAAAGTGGCAACCCGATACCACTAGAGATGCACGACTTATATCTACACGATGCAACAACGTCTTACCTACCAGCCCAGGCCCACGCACGCACATGACCCCATTGGACTTGCATTACCACCAGTAACCCGATTTGACCTCTTACAATCAAACCCAGTAAGTGTGTCCCGTCCTCAACCTAACTCTAGCTCACAAAGATACTTAACGGGTTACTGGTTTGAAAAGGGTCCCCCATGCTTGACACAAGCTTTCCACCTATGCTTGGTCCCCACTAGAATTTCCCACTTAACCCCTTCTTATTCATGTCTTCTTACATGTTTCAATTTGGTTAAGTGTTTCTAATCGTATTTCACATGTCACCCATGTCACCCACTTAACCCCCATGTCCCACCACATGTTTATCTTGATTAAGTGTTACTTAATTCATTATAACAGTAACCTTGTAAGACCTCCCACATTAGACTACCGTTTGCTGGATCGGGCGGGTCCGGGCAGTCTTATACCACAAATGAGTCTAACCTCGTGTCTTTACAATTGTTACGCATTTAATTTATGCCTTTGACCTCTCACATTAGACTACCATTTGTGGTTGCTGGATTTGCCAGGCGGGTCCGGGCAGTCTTACACCACAAACGAGTCTAACCTCGTGTCTTAGGCGTTTATTATTACACATAATTATTTTCACCCCAATATGAGTTAATTATCCCTATTCAAATTGTCAATAATTTCCAAATTAACTATGTCCATAATTGTCACCTAAATTATGTCCATACTTTTTAGGTATATAAATTATACCAATTAATGTCTCAATTTAATTATATGCTTTTAAAGCCATTTTATGCCAATTCACAATTTGTATAATTAATATTTTCCCATTGTCCCCGCGCTATTCATATGTTTTAATATGAAATATGTTAGACTTGCAAATAGTCTAACTCATAAAAAGAAAAGAAACATCACAACTTGCATAACACATAAAATAGATCTAAGAATTATAACATAAGTTTGCATAGCCAATAACTTGCATAGGCAATGAACATATAAATTTGCATAAACTACCATGGATCTAAATATAGATCTAAACATGAAATTGTGAACTTGCATATATGAATATGGGTTTTACCTAAACTTGCATACATGGAATATGGTTTTCGCCCAAACTTGCATATATGAATTTAGTTTTCACCTAAAAATGTGAATACAGTTTTCACCTAAACTTGCATATGGATTCCTACAACTTGCATATGAATTTATCACATGTTTTGCATATAAACTAGCATATGTATATACTTGATTCACATATAAACTTGTGTATAATTCGCATACATACTTGCATAAGATTCACATACAGACTAGCATATGTAAAAAAAGACTTGCATAAGATTCACATACAAATTAGCATATGATTTAACATCCCAAACTTGCATAAGATTAACATACGAACTAGCATATGATTTAACATCCTAAACTTTCATAATATTCGCATACGAACTTGCATATGATTTACATCCCAAACTTGCATATAAACTAATGTCATAAAACATATGTGATTGGACATATGAAATAGATCTACCAACATAAGTTAACAAAACTGTCATATTGTAACGTCCCGGATTTTTCGGCCATTTAAATTTGAATATTTAAATTTGTTTATATATTATATTTGAATATAATGGATTTTTAATCGAATTTATTTATTTAGAATAGAGTTCGAATATATATTTATATATTATTTAAAACGAGCTCGAAACGACACGGTAGTTCGAAATTTTCGATTTGCACTTTGATTGGATATACAGGATCCGATATAAGTCGGATTTCTGTGAAACGAGACACGCTTAAACCGGTTCGATTATAATTTTCTAATAAAAGAGAAAAATCGAGATTTCAGCTTATAGATTTCAAGTTATGGCAAATTCAAATTTTGAAATAGTCGCTGTGGAATCGTTTTTAAATTTTAACGATTTATTTATAAATATTAGAGAATTATAATAAATAATATATTAATTAAACCTAGAAATTTTAACGCTGATTTTTGGTTTCTATACTAGACGAAAATCGAGGCTATTGTCTTACTTAATACAATGATATTAATTTCATTAAATTTGGCTGTTTGAATTTAATATATATGTATATATTTATCAGCATTTTCTTTTGGTGCGGCAAAACGAATAAAACCTGAATATACAGCATACTTGCAAAACCAAAACTGCTCCATTGTATTCAACGTAAAACTGGAATATACAATGGGAATAGAGAACTGGAAAATATAACATGGAACTAGAATTTGATACGTACGAGAAATTGGAGATATGGTACAATATAAAGCTGGGATATGGTAAATACAAAGAAAACCATACAGCTCATGAACAGTTAAATTGGTAGACAGTTGAACAACCAAGAAAATAGGCAATGAAAACAAATATATTTTTACAGACATCTAAATCTACACACAGCTAATGTATTCATGTATCTAATCAATGAACAGTTAAGGAATAAATTATGAACAGCTTAGAAAAATAGAGTATGAACAGCAAAGGAAAACTGATATGTGTATATATTATGCTATAAGTACAATGGACAGCTCAATGTATTCATATACAAATTACGATATACAATTTTGAATCTGTAAATTGAACAGACAAATCAATATTGGTGAATTCACTTTTGAAATACATCATCTTTCCAGCACTAGTGAATCCATCTCGGTCAGTGTGATCTGCGAAAAGAAAAGAGAAGAAAAACCATTAAAAAGGGTGATTCATGACAGAAATGAACGGTACAAAAAAAAAAATCTTCATGAAACAATAAAATCAAAACAGCTAAAATGAAACAGCAATTAAAGATATGTGTATATATATATTTTATACATCAAGTTCAATGTACAACCGCATATATTCATACATATAAGTGAATGAACAAATAAGAACAAATAAATCTATGAAGATACGTACATCAGATCCTATGTATCTCAATGAACATCTAAAGAGTTAGGGGGTAGGAGCAGCTAAGAAAAAGTGACGAACAACTAACAAGTCAAGACAATGCATAGCTGTATTTGAAAGAAAAAAAAAACAGATGTATATATAGCCATACATCAATCCTACAGTTCAATAAACAGCATAAAAGAACAGAGAAAGAAAGAAGAAGAAAAATTGAATGCATATGCAAATACATTTGAAAAAAAACTGTGCCATATATTTCAAAATCTCTGATTTAAACTGAATATTCATAACCTCAAAATCCTATATGATCTACAAGCACATGTTCGATCAGTTTACCCATGTGAACAGGTAAATAAGACTGTAATCCAGTACAAAATCCATATGTAAAACTATGCCATATATTTGAAAAAAAAAATCTACATCAGAACTGAAGATATATGTTTACAGTTTCAAATCTTCGATATAGTTACCAAACCTACACCCATACCTAAGATCAATCAAATCGCAATAGCTAAAGAAATGTTCTCTACACATAAAATCCATCAATATCTCGGTTAAAATCCCTCACATATCATTTCAGTTCCAGTACACGAAAATTTGAAAAGGTGATATGGCCTAAGTATAGCCGATCCTATCTAGGAAAAGGATTGAAAGACGGTAATCTTATCTAAAATCAGACCGCAAGTGTAAATATGCTAGCACGCAGTAGTGTTCATCAACCAATTCGCAAACCAACCCAATAAACCAGAAAATTCCATTTGAGAAACAAAACCAGATGAATAACCACAAACAAATAACACCGTAGATAAATAAATCAAGGTAAAAGAAAACTTAGCTTAAGGGAGGAAGACGCTTCGTCCTAGGGGAGTTTGGGGTTGTAGTTGCGGAGGGGGGGGGGTCCGCTGGATCATCAGAGGAAGGCGAGCGAAGGGGCGGTGGGAGTGGGGAGGCGCGGAAAGGGGTTGCGACGCCGTCGAGCAGAACGAAAAGGGGCTTAGGTTTTTTTTTTGATTTGGAAATTTTTTGGAGGCGGCTGTTGAAATGAGGAATGATCGGTGGAATAGGGTTTAGAAGGGGAACGGTTTGGATTTGTTTGGGCCGACGGATCTAAAGGTAAAGCCCATTTTTTTTATTTAAATTAAAAGAGAGACCATGCTTTAAATTTTAAATTAGTTTATAAATTTCATGATATGATTTCACACACATACAGTATCAGATTTACGCACGGTCAGTTGCGTTGGGACCGTGAAGACGAGTACTTCGAGATGGAGCGGATCTAGTTCGGATCTGAAGTGACTAGAATTTTTATTCAAATTAAACGTCAGTTTAATTTGATTAAAGCAGACTGTTGATCGACAGATTCAAATCAAGGTGAGTTAAACTCACTCAGCTCTTCCTATTTATATTTTATATAAATTGGGTTTTTATTTTGTGTGCTCTGCTTGCTAATGGTTGACTGTTTGCCTGTTATAATTTATTTGTTGATTTAATTGAAGAAATTAAGCTGTCGTTTAATTTCAGTGAAATACCAAATCGTTATTTTAACGATTGGTTCCAATAAAGGTAACTCACCTTGATTGGTCATGTTTATAAACGTGTTTGAAATTGGTTGAATTGTTTGAATGATCTGTTGATTGATTGATGATCGTTATAGAAATTCTCGGTCATATAAAAAGAAATAATTGATTATTGTTGATTGTTGAACCTTATTTCAACATTTATTCTGATAGTAATCAATGGGTAGTATGGTTGGGTAATTGGCATCACCTGGCTTAGAAATCAGTCGATTTATAAAATATCGGTTTTATCGACAGTGAATCGATAATATTTGAGTTATAAATAGATTTTATAACGAAAAATAGATTTTTGAAAGTTATTACATGGAAAGGTTATTTAAAAAGGGAAATAAATATTTAATTATTTATTTATTTAAAGTTTATCTAGAGATTATGAAATGGTTTTTATAAAACAGATTTCTTACGTTGATAAGAATTATAAACAAATGAGCAGGAAATACCTAGCGGTTAAGTATTTGATTAATCGTGGACGATTAAATTAAAGTTATTTAAATTAATTATATTTTAATTAATTTAAAGGAGGAATTAAATAGAATTGGTTAGAAGACTAATTGGGTTTTGTGTTGATTGAGTCGACCATTTAAACCATGTTAGACTTTAAATTAATGGAATAACTAAATGAGTAGTTGGTTAATCCCAGTGAGAGTTTAAAAAGAAAATTTATCATTTATTCTAGTAAATAAAAGGGTTAATTAATTTGAAATGATTAATGATGAGGTAAATAATCTATTCTTAAATGTAATACATTTAAGTAACCGAGTTTGAAATGAAATATGGTCGAATGTTGGAAAATAGGGCTAAGGGATGAGTTTTCATATTTGAGCCCGAGCCTTAAAATAAAGAAATAAAGAGGTATAAGCGAACACCTAGTTTAAATGAAGAGTTTTACTTAATTTTTGAATCAAGTAAAGGAAGGTGAAGATGTAAAGGGTTTATATTAAATCTAAAATTTAAAAACAAGGTTTATAAATGTAATATGAGTTAAACGTTGTTTTTAAATTTGAAATACTTAATGATGGATTTAAGTTAAAACAATAAAATTGAAAGGAGATGTCCTAAAGGGTAAGAAGGATTATAAGGCTATATTTTAAATAAACAAGACAAGGGGGATGTGTTTTGATATTAGATTGAATATCGGTTCTTGAATTACAACCCGTATCTATCTAAAGATAAGAACGTTGTTGATCAAGGTCTGAGAGGTAATTAAAATACCCCAACTTGAACGGCTTCGGGATTATCCAAGGGTAATACTAGTTGGTAATGGCAAGAACGTATGTTAACATTTCCAAAGTAGTGGAAATGATATGATATTTCCCTAGTAACGAAATTAAAAAGAAATTGGGTGATAAATTTTAAAAACCAAGTGATGCTGAGTACTAGACCAGTGAATCTATTTTTATGATTTCATGGATGTTTACTTGATAGTTAAATAACCGACTGTCAAGTCTGACCTTTACGATTGTTGGTATGGAAAGACCAGGATCGAACGTATATTCAAAAACCATTCCAACCAACAAATACGAAAATATGGAAGATATCAAGCGACGATCGAGATGGAGCATGTGAAGACCATAGATCTTCATGAAGCGGAAGAACCACTTGAAATCTCTGATTCGACCCGGAGATATACTGGGGTTCTGTCGTGGTTGAAACTGTGGATTGCAAGGACTATATGATCCATGGGGTGATTCCTATATTGGATGCAGTAGGAGAGTACCTTCGGTTCATCCTGTTCCTGGATGACTTGTATGGACGGATGCCTGACAGAGTATTTCCAAAGGAATTACATGCATTGATTTCTCCAAACGTACCATAGTTGATGGCGGAGAAATGGTTATTCTCTAGCCAAATAAACTAGAGTATTTTTGTGGACGTCAATCAGTGTGATCTAGCGGATCTGACGATGTGGCATTCAAAGTATATGAAGACCAGATGTGTTCTGAACTCAAGCCTCATCAACCGGGAGATGACTGAAATCGGGAAGGCAGCATGGCTATGTGGGTCGCTCCCATTAGGGTGTATAATCACCTATCTAGAGAAATTCCTTTTGTTTCTTACTTTATCGATTCTGCCCATTCGGGAAATGGTGGTTTGAGTCCAACCGTTGGTGATATACATTCGATGCACTCAAGTGAAATGAGTGGTCGGTCATGTGAGGGCCGGGTTGCAAGACGTTCTCGTGGATCCCAGTGTATTCGCCTCTAGAGATACACGAGCGGCAGGTGGTCCCATACCTTGTCATAGTCAGAATCCCCATGGTTTTGTTTGTATACTATATATTAGAGCGTGAGATGTAAGCGTTCTACTAGATTCTATTTACTTGTATTTAGACACTATTATAATATCAGAATAGATATTGATTTCGAAAAACTGTTTTTGGGTTATCGTAAGGTAAAAACCGTCCGTGTTTATGTATGGATCTGGTCTTACGATTATCCTTTTCTTTCGAAAGGTTTTTATATTTAAAATCAAGTTGTGTGATACCTTAATACTGTGCGAGTTTTTCTCACTCTGGTCCACCAGACTGACCCCGTGTTTTGTAAATGCTCGGGTTAGCCCGGAGTGTACAGGTTCAGGTTATCAGGTAGTGCGAAGTCCAGAGACGAGCTGACGATTTTCAGACGAATGATATTCCGCTGTGTAATTACATATGAGGACAGATTGTTATAACTGTCCAGAGATGTGATGTACTCTGATATTGTAAGTATTTTTCAAAGCTCTCAATAAAGATTTATTTTTGTATTATATTTTGTTCCGCTACGATGTGAGACTCTGTATTGTATTGGTTCTTCTTTTTCTATTCTAACTTTCTTTCTTTCTTATCTCACCCTCTAATTTCTTTCTATAAACGTTCCAGTATTTTCGGTGTTTGGAAGGTCGACATAAGTCATGGTAAAGGTATTTATGTCGATTTTCGGGGCCGAAACCCCTGGGTCGTTACAGTGGTATCAGAGCTATTGGTTGAGTAGTAACCTTGGCTCTGTGGTGTAACTTAATAGAGATGGGGTTAGTAACACCCTAGATTGAGTTGAATGTATATATATGAGAGCGTATTTGTAAGATTTTATATACAAATGTTTTGTATTGTGTTATTTTACTGGTTCAAGTGTTGAGAAGCATTGAACTAGCGAATGGATACAATATTGTTTTATAAAAGTGGGTAGATGAAATAATTTTACCCAAGATATATTTTTGTATAGAAAAGAGAAAAAACTTCTATAGTAATGTGGGGTGTTTGTTTGTTTGTTCTGATTGATTTGATTTGAAATCAATTTTGAATTATGAAATAAAATTGAATTGATTAGAAAATCAATTCATCAGTTGAATCGGATATGAAAGTAAAACTAAACCTGGTTAAGTAAAATCGGGTTAAGAATGAATTCAAATTGAGTGAACTTGAATAAATTAAGATTTGAAAATTTAATGAATAAATACTAGGGATTAATTTGATATTAATCGATTAATAAGGATGTTGAACCAAACAAATACAAACCAGATGAATATAAATTGAATTTAGCCAGTTGGGGTTAATAAGAAACTGTATGATTGGGAAGCCGGAGATAAATCCCGGTATAGTGGATTGGAAATAAGCTTGATGGTGAAATGGAAACAGAATTTTCCAACCCAGATTATTATTTGTATTATAAGTGGAATAAGTGTAGAATCTTGAACGCTGTGGAGATGAGTTGGTTATACAGACTGGAAATGTCGACGATGAGGAGATACTTGATATGCTTTGGGAGTTGGAATTTGAATTGGAATGCTCGAACAAAAGGTAAACCTTAATATTATGGGTTAAGAAATTTTTTTATACCCTGAGTGGGTTGCCATTTGGATTTTGAATTTTCTTTTCGAAGAAGTGAGGCCAGAGTGGCAGTGGTAGTTGTACCAATCGAGCCATGCAGAGGAAGTGCTGGCAAAATTTCAAAAAAATTTAGAGTTCGAATTTATTTTAAATTTAAAATAATACGGTTTGGAATATTCTTCTTACCTTACAATTTCGAGGACGAAATTATTCTAAGGGGGGAAGAATGTAACATCCCGGATTTTTCGGCCATTTAAATTTGAATATTTAAATTTGTTTATATATTATATTTGAATATAATGGATTTTTAATCGAATTTATTTATTTAGAATTGAGTTCGAATATATATATATATATATATTATGTAAAACGAGCTCGAAACGACACGGTAGTTCGAAATTTTTGATTTGAACTTTGATTGGATATACAGGATCCGATATAAGTCGGATTTTTATGAAATGAGACACGTTTGAACCGGTACGATTATATTTTTCTAATAAAAGAGAAAAATCGAGATTTCAACTTATAGATTTCAAGTTATGGAAAATTCAAATTTTGTAATAGTCGCAGTGGAATCGTTTTTAAATTTTAACAATTTATTTATAAATATTAGAGAATTTTAATAAATAATATATTAATTAAACCAAGAATTTTTAACGCTGATTTTTGGTTTCTATACTAGACGAAAATCGAGGCTATTGTCTTACTTAATACAATGATACTAATTTCATTAAATTTGGCTATTTGAATTTAATATATATGTATATATTTATCAGAATTTTCTTTTGGTGTGGCAAAACGAATAAAACCTGAATATACAACATACTTGCAAAACCAAAACTGCTCCATTGTATTCAACGTAAAACTGGAATATACAATGGGAATAGAGAACTGGAAAATATAACATGGAACTAGAATTCGATACGTACGAGAAATCGGAGATACGGTACAATATAAAGCTGGGATATGGTAAATACAAAGAAAACCATACAGCTCATGAACAGATAAATTGGTAGACAGTTAAATAACCAAGAAAATAGGCAATGAAAACAAATATATTTTTATAGACATCTAAATCTACACACAGCTAATGTATTCATGTATCTAATCAATGAACAGTTAAGGAATAAATTATGAATAGCTAAGAAAAATAGAGTATGAACAGCAAAGGAAAACTGATATGTGTATATATTCATGCTATAAGTACAATGGACAGCTCAATGTATTCATATACAAATTACAATATACAATTTCGAATCTGTAAATTGAACAGACAAATCAATAGTGGTGAATTCACTTCTACAATGCCTCGCCCTTTCCAGCACTAGTGAATCCATCTCGGTCAGTGTGATCTGCGAAAAGAAAAGAGAAGAAAACCCATTAAAAAGGGTGATTCATGACAGAAATGAACGGTACAAAAAAAAATCTTCATGAAACAATAAAATCAAAACAGCTGAAATGAAACAGCAATTAAAGATATGTGTATATATATATTTTATACATCAAGTTCAATGTACAACCGCATATATTCATACATCTAAGTGAATGAACAACTAAGAACAAATAAATCTATGAAGATACATACATCAGATCCTATGTATCTCAATGAACAGCTAAAGAGTTAGGTGGTAGGAGCAGCTAAGAAAAAGTGACGAACAGCTAACAAGACAAGACAGTGCATAACTGTATTGGAAAGAAAAAAAAATAGATGTATATATAGCCATACATCAATCCTACAGTTCAATAAACAGCATAAAAGAATAGAGAAAGAAAGAAGAAGAAAAAATTGAATGCATATGCAAATACATTTGAAAAAAACTGTGCCGTATATTTCGAAATCTCTGATTTAAACTGAATATTCATAACCTCAAAATCCAATATGATCTACAAGCACATGTTCGATCAGTATACCCATGTGAATAGGAAAATAGGACTGTAATCCAGTACAAAATTCATATGTAAAACCGTGCCATATATTTGAAAAAAGGAAAAAATCTACATCAGAACAGAAGATATATGTTTACAGTTTCAAATCTTCGATACAGATACCAAACCTACACCCATACCTAAGATCAATCAAATCGCAATAGCTAAAGAAATGTTCTCTACACATAAAATCCATCAATATCTCGGTTAAAATCCCTCACATATCATTTCAGTTCCAGTACACGAAAATTTGAAAAGGGGATATGGCCTAAGTATAGCCGATCCTATCTAGGAAAAGTATTGAAAGACAGTAATCTTATCTAAAATCAGACCGCAAGTATAAATACGCTAGCACGCAGTAGTGTTCATCAACCAATTCGCAAACCAACCCAATAAACCAGAAAATTCCATTTGAGAAACAAAACCAGATGAATAACCCTAAACAAATAACACCCTAGATAAAGAAATCAAGGTAAAAGAAAACTTAGCTTAAGGGAGGAAGACGCTTCGTCCTAGGGGAGTTTGGAGATGTAGTTGCGGAGGGGGGTGTTCCGCTGGATCATCAGAGGAAGGCGAGCGAAGTGGCGGTGGGAGTGGGGAGGTGCAGAAAGGGGTTGCGACGCCGTCGAGCAGAATGAAAAGGGGCTTTTTTTTTTGATTTGGAAAATTTTATGGAGGCGGCTGTTGAAATGAGGAATGATCGGTGGAATAGGGTTTAGAAGGGGAACGGGTTGGATTTGTTTGGGCCGACGGATCAAAAGGTAAAGCCCATTTTTTTATTTAAAATAAAAGAGAAACCATGTTTTAAATTTTAAATTAGTTTATAAATTTCATGATATGATTTCACACACATACAGTATCGGATTTACGCGCGGTCAGTTGCGTTGGGACCGTGAAGATGAGTACTTCGAGATGGAGCGGGTCTAGTTCGGATCTGAAGTGACTGGAATTTTTATTCAAATTAAACGTCAGTTTAATTTGATTAAAACTGACTGTTGATCGACAGATTCAAATCAAGGTGAGTTAAACTCACTCAGCTCTTCCCATTTATATTTTATATAAATTGGGTTTTTATTTTGTGTGCTCTGCTTGCTAATGGTTGACTGTTTGCCAATTATAATTTATTTGTTGATTTAATTGAAGAAATTAAGCTGTCGTTTAATTTCAGTGAAATACCAAATCGTTATTTTAACGATTGGTTCCAATAAAGATAACTCACCTTGATTGGTCATGTTTATAAACGTGTTTGAAATTGGTTGAATTGTTTGAATGATCTGTTGATTGATTGATGATCGTTATAGAAATTCTCGGTCATATAAAAAGAAATAATTGATTATTGAACCTTATTTCAACATTTATTCTGATAGTAATCAATGGGTAGTATGGTTGGGTAATTGGCATCACCTGGCTTATAAATCAATCGATTTATAAAATATCGGTTTTATCGACAGTGAATCGATAATATTTGAGTTATAAATAGATTTTATAACGAAAAATAGATTTTTGAAAGTTATTACATGGAAAGGTTATTTAAAAAGGGAAATAAATATTTAATTATTTATTTATTTAAATTTTATATAGAGATTATGAAATGGTTTTTATAAAACAGATTTCTTACGTTTGTAAGAATTATAAACAAATGAGCAGGAAATACCTAGCGGTTAAGTATTTGATTAATCGTGGACGATTAAATTAAAGTTATTTAAATCAATTATATTTTAATTAATTTAAAGGAGGAATTCAATAGAATTGGTTAGAAGACTAATTGGGTTTTGTGTTGATTGAGTCGACCATTTAAACCAAGTTAGACTTTAAATTAATGGAATAACTAAATGAGTAGTTGGTTAATCTCAGTGAGAGTTTAAAAAGGAAATTTATCGTTTATTCTAGTAAATAAAAGGGTTAATTAATTTGAAATGATTAATGATGAGGTAAATAATCTATTCTTAAATGTAATACATTTAAGTAACCGAGTTTGAAATGAAATATGGTCGAATGTTGGAAAAAAGGGCTAAGGGGTGAGTTTTCATATTTGAGCTCGAGCCTTAAAATAAAGAAATAAAGAGGTCTAAGCGAACACCTAGTTTAAATGAAGAGTTTTACTTAATTTTTGAATCAAGTAAAGGAAGGTGAAGATGTAAAGGGTTTATATTAAATCTAAAATTTAAAAACAAGGTTTATAAATGTAATATGAGTTAATCGTTGTTTTTAAATTTGAAAACTTAATTATGGATTTAAGTTAAAACAATAAAATTGTAAGGAGATGTCCTAAATGGTAAGAAGGACTATAAGGCTATATTTTAAATAAACAAGACAAGGGGGATGTGTTTTGATATTAGATTGAATATCGGTTCTTGAATTACAACCTGTATCTATCTAAAGATAAGAACGTTGTTGATCAAGGTCTGAGAGGTAATTAAAATACCCCAACTTGAACGGCTTCGGGATTATCCAAGGGTAATACTAGTTGGTAATGGCAAGAACGTATGTTAACATTTCCAAAGTAGTGGAAATGATATGATATTTCCCTAGTAACGAAATTAAAAAGAAATTGGGCGATAAATTTTAAAAACCAAGTGATGCTGAGTACTAGACCAGTGAATCTATTTTTATGATTTCATGGATGTTTACTTGATAGTTAAATAACCGACTATCAAGTCTGACCTTTACGATTGTTGGTATGGAAAGACCGGGATCGAACGTTTATTCGAAAACCATTCCAACCAACAAATACGAAAATATGGAAGATATCAAGCGACGATCGAGACGGAGCATGTGAAGACCATAGATCTTCATGAAGCGGAAGAACCACTTAAAATCTCTGATTCGACCCAGAGATATACTGGGGCTCTGTCGTGGTTGAAACTGTGGATTGCAAGGACTATCGCTACTGATCCATGGGGTGGTTCCTATATTGGATGCAGTAGGAGAGTACCTTCGGTTCATCCTGTTCCTGGATGACTTGTATGGACGGATGTCTGACAGAGTATTTCCAAAGGAATTACATGCGTTGATTTCTCCAAACGTACCATAGTTGATGGCGGAGAAATGGTTATTCTCTAGCCAAATAAACTAGAGTATTTTTGTGGACGTCAATCAGTGTGATCTGGCAGATCTAACGATGTGGCATTCAAAGTATATGAAGACCAGATGTGTTCTGACCTCAAGCCTCATCAACCGGGAGATGAAAGAAATCGGGCAGGCAGCATGGCTATGTGGGTCGCTCCCTTTAGGGTGTATAATCACCTATCTAGAGAAATTCCTTTTGTTTCTTACTTTATCGATTCTTCCCATTCGGGAAACGGTGGTTTGAGTCCAACCGTTGGTGATATACATTTGATACACTCAAGTGAAATGAGTGGTCGGTCATGTGAGGGCCGGGTTGCAAGACATTCTCATGGAACCCGGTGTATTCGCCTCTAGAGATATACGAGCGGCAGGTGGTCCCATACCTTGTCATAGTCAGAATCCAATCTCCAATAAGTGCCCGCGGTTTTGTTTGTATACTATATATGTAGAGCGTGAGATGAAAGCTTTCTACTAGATTCTATTTACTTGTATTTAGACACTATTATAATATCAGAATAGATATTGATTTCAAAAAACTGTTTTTGGGTTATCGTAAGGTAAAAATCGTCCGTGTTTATGTGTGGATTTGGTCTTACGATTAACCTTTTCTTTCGAAAGGATTTTAAATTTAAAATCAAGTTTTGTGATACCTTAATACTGTGCGAGTTTTTCTCACTCTGGTCCACCAGACTGACCCGGTGTTTTGTAAATGCTCGGGTTAGCCCGGAGTGTACCAGTTCAGGTTATCAGGTAGTGCGAAGTCCAGAGATGAGCTAAAGATGTTCAAACGAATGATATTCCGCTGTGTAATTACATATGAGGACAGATTATTATAACTGTCCAGAAATGTGATGTACTATGATATTGTAAGTATTTTTCAAAGCTCTCAATAAAGATTTATTTCTGTATTATATTTTATTCCGCTGCGATGTGAGACTCTGTGTTGTATTGGTTTTTCTTCTTCTATTCTAACTTTCTTTCTTTCTTATCTCACCCTCTAATTTCTTTCTATTAACGTTCCAGTGTTTTCGGTGTTTGGAAGGTCGGCATAAGTCATGGTAAAGGTATTTATGTCGATTTTCGGGGCCGAAACCCCTGGGTCGTTACACATATGTTCACCCCAAACGATAAAAAAGTTAAGCAACGTCACATACTTCAACAGACATGTTCTCATAATCCCAATTATAACTCATCATAATTAATTTATTAATTATTTTGTGAAAGAAATTGTACTCACAAAGACTGGTTAGAGAAGAGAATGATTCGTTGTATTTTGAATTAGAATTTTGACTTGCTAATCCTTAAGCTTTAGGAAGAAGAACTATCCTAGCAGCAACATGGTAGCCAAGAGACCAATTTAGTTTAGGTTTAGGGTTTGAGTCTAGGCGTGCTTTTATAGAAGTTTAAATCAACCTAAGCCGTTAGATTATCATAGGAGCAATCACAATCGTCCATACTAGATAGAGTTATCTAGAATTGCCACCTCTGCCTTAGTGACTCAGCAACAGGTCAGGTAAGACTCAGCAACAAGTCAGGATCGTCTGATTTCAGATCTGCCCCGAGGGGTAGGTCGACCCCCTGGTTGACCTGTATAGGGGAGGTCGACCTGGCCTTGGTCGGGAGAATTCCCGCCCAAACCGCTTCCCTATTTGAATTTTAAATTTTGAATTTTTTTATTCTGAACTGTTTTTATTTATATAAAATTACTGAAACTTCCTAGGGCCATAACTTCCTCATACGAAGTCCGATTTACGAAAACTTGGACTCTATTCCAAGAAGAATTTCGAGACGAACGCAATGGCGTAACCCATTTCCGTTAATTCTCACTTTAACAATTAAATATTCTTAAGATTGTTAATTTTAATATTCATAGAAAATTCAGGGTGTAACACATTTCGTTAATTATAACCGAGAACCCAGTTTAACTTATTATTCGTAAACCGACATTACGAAATCTTTTTGTTCTATCACTTGGTACGGTACTCAATATTTATTCTTATATAATAAACCCATTCAACTTATCTCTTTACCAATCGAAATTATCGCCCAATCTCCATTTAGTTTCGTTACTAGGGAAAAATCATCTCATATTATTTTCGTTACCTTGGAAATCTTATCATACATTCTCAAATCTATTATTTTTGTTACTTTGGAAATCTTATTATACATTCTCGCCATCACCAACTAGTTTCATCCTTGGATAGTCCCGAAGTCGTTCAAGTTAGGGTATTTTAATTAACTCTCAGACCTTGATCAACAACGTTCTTATCTTCAGATAAATACAGGTTGTAATTAAAAAACCGATATTCAATCTAACATCAAAACACATCCCACTTAACTTGTTTATTTAAAATATAGCTTTATAATTCTTCTTATCTTTTTTTTTTGAAGTCTCTCTTTTTAAGTATAATAAATATTGGTTAATTCATCAATTAAAATAATTGCTTACTAAACATCACTTTTATTAACTCTCAACTTACATAGATAACTTTGTTTCCTTAACTGGATTATTATTACAAATCCTATTTCCAACCTCTTTTACCAAGCTCAATTTCAATCTCTTTTTCCAATCCCCTTTTCTTTCAGGAAATCTCTTTTCAATTCCATGGATTTAACTTCATTCCATTATTAAGTATTTCCAATAATGTTTTAATCTCACATTCCTTTTATAACCATGTTTATAAATTTAGGTTTAACATAAACCCTTTACATCTTCATCTCCTACCACTTAGTCCAAACATTAAGTAATATTTCCATTTAAGCTATCATATCCGTTTAGAACTCTTTATTACTTCATTATAAAACTCGAGTTCAAATATAAAACTTGTTCATAACTTCTTTTCAAAACTTAACTATATTCCATTCCAAATAGTTACTTACTTAAATATATTTCATTTAAGAAGTAATTACTTAAATTAAAACAAATCTTTTACTCCAACATTAACCATTGTAAAATCAGTTAAATGCTTTAGTTACTAAAATAAATAATAAATTTCTTTTTTAAAATCTTATTAAGATTAACCAATTATTCGTTAAGTTATTTCATTTAGTTCATCCACAACAAACTAATTAAAATGTCCAATTTAGTTAAAACAGTCGACTCGGTCAACTCAAAACATGATTACTTCTCTAACCCATTCCAGTTGATTCTTCCTTTAAATTAATTAAAATATAATTAAATTAAATAACTTCATCTAATTGTTCCTTAGACGCGATTAATCAAATACTTAACCGCTAGGTTATTTCTTGCTTATTTGCTTATAATCCTTATTAATATAAGGATTTGTTTTATAAAATAATTTCATAATTACTTATAAACTTTAATTAATAAATAATTAATATTTATTCCCTTTCAAATAACTTTCATTCAAAGTAATATCTTTCAAAACCTATTTAAGTTATAAAATATATTTATATCATAAATACTGTCGATTCACCGTCGAAAAAAATTCATATTTTACAAATCGATTGATTTATAGGCCGTGTGATGCCAATTACCCAACCCATACCATCCATTGGTTAATATCAGAATAAATGTTGAAATATGGTTCAACCATCAACAATAATCAACCATTCAACCATACTGGGTAAACCGTCCATATAATGGTAATATGAAAATAAAAAATAAATTTGAGGAATCTAGTTGGATCCCTTCAACCTGTTTTACCCTGCATCCAAAATGGTTATCTCAAATCAAATCACTCATTTTCATTTTACTGATAATTTCTATAACGACCATTAATCAATTAACGGACCATTCAAAAATTTCAAATAATTCAAACACGTTTATAAACATGACCAATCAAGGGAAACTACTTTTATTGGGTCAAATCATAATGACTGGTATGTTACTGAAATTAAATGACCATTTAATTTCATTGGTTGAATGAACAATAATAATATAACTAGCAAACAGTCAACCACTAACAACCAGAGCACGCAAAATAAAAACCCAATTTATATAAAATATAAATGGGAAGAGCAGAGTGAGTTTAACTCACATTGATTTATTTTGGTCATTAAACGCTGGTTTTTAATTAAATTAAACATCGTTTAATTTAAATAAAAATTTCCTTGCTTTCATTTCTGACCGATCATGCTCCATCTCGAAATTCTCGTTTCTACGATACCAAAGAAACTGGCCGTGTTTAAATCTGTTAACGTATGTGTGAGATATCGTATAAACAATTTCCTAAAGTAATTAAACTATTTAAATTTAAATTATAAAAATAATGGGCCTTTCACCTTTTCTTGTTTGGCCCGCATGCCCCTCCAACCCGCTATCACAAACAAAACCCTCCTATCGGTTCCTGACCTCATTCGATTATCCACCTCCACCCAATTATTACTCATGGCCGAAATCTTAAATCCCTAATCCCCCTTTCTTCCTCCAATAGATCGAAGCTCAGCAGCGTCGCAAACCCCCTTATGCCACCACTTCTTCTTTCTCCCTTCGCTCTCCTCCAAACGATCTGTCAGACCCCAAATCCACCCCTTTAACTCCTAACGTCACCGCAGTTTTCGTCGAGCAACCCCCACGCCTCCCAGATCCACTACAACCCATTCAAACTGAACCCGAACTTCCATTGGAAGAAGGGCCTAATCCCGCAGCCTTGAACAACATCGTCAGGGGATTCTTCAGGAGTATCTCAAAATGAAGAGCGTCGATAGATAAGTATTTACTAGATTTTGTTTGCTATATTATTTGTTTTGATTTTTCAAATGGTTCGAACGGTGTTCTTTCCACTGTATTGGTTCGGATTGTTCTTGGAATGATGAAACACGTCTGCGTGAATACATATTTATAGTAGTGATTTGGTTTAGATAAGATGAACCTCTATCAGTGGATAGCCGTAGGAAGTTCAGCTGCTATAAGCTTAGGCCATTTCCTTTCTTCCCTTTTTCAGATCATGTGTACTGTGATGGCAATTGATATCTGCGTGATGGATTGTAGCCGAGATTTGTTGAATTTAGTATTTTAATTTCAATACTATTGATTAGTTCACATGGAACACTGATCAAACTGTGTGTATGGATTAGATGGCCTGAGCTGTTCATTTTATCAGAGATATTTAAATCTGTATGTTGCAGATTTTATTTATATTTTAAAATGTATGAAAACAGTGATTTTGTACATGAGATTTACTGTATATATGCATGTGAATTAACTGTTCGATTCTCTGTATGGATTTGATGTATAAAATATATACATATCAGTTTTTCTTCTTAGTTGACCTGTCCATAAGGTTAGTTGTTTATTATATATATATCTTTAGCTGTGCATATATGTGCCTATGGAGATGTCTTCGTTTCACTCTTTCATGAAATAACAAGACGTGCTGAAGTTTAGTTTAAAAAAAATGAATTCTTTTGTTCATGATTTATTTACCATAGCCGTTTTAGTACTGTGCCTATGGGGAAATGGTGTTGTAATAACCCGGAAATCTGGGCCAATTTAAAATTTTTATTTTGGCAATTTTAGCGAATTTTGATTATTTAAAATTAATTATTTTAAATAGTATCGACGAGAAATTTATTTTGAATATAATTCGAACGTATATATTCGTTTGAATCGACGATAGAATATAAATATTTATTTATATTTATAAAAGGAATTGAAAATGGCGCGGTAGTTCGATAATTCGATTTCAAACTTCAAATGGATGTACAGGATTCAAAATAAACCGTATTTTAGTGAAACCAAAAATATTTGAATCTAATTGATAATATCTTTCCAACGAATCCGAAAAATCAAAATTTCATAGCGGGAATCAAAAGATAGGTCCAGTTGAAAATTCTGAATAGTCGCTATGGAACTCAGGCCCTTAAAAATGGGAATTTGGCAAACAACCTCGGATTTCGACGAAACCACTTTTGTTGGATTCGTGATTCAAGTTATTGCTAGATTCCAATTTTCATAATTTTTCGAATCAATATGTGAGCGTGGCAAAGGAAATCGCGTTTGACCAGTTTCAGTTGATTTTAATCGACTGAAAAATGACCATTTTTCCAATGGTCTCAGAATTCGACGAAATTAGTTTTGTTAGGACCGTATCATCAATACGAAGCTAGAAAATATTTTTATGGAATTTTTCGAGTTAGTATGTGACCCCAGTAAATTGAAATGTACGTTCAAATTCAATATATAGAGTTATATGTTGATTTTAACGGAAACTGATCGAAACGGTCGAATCAACTTACGGTACATATCCCATTGTGTTTGGAATGGGGGTAATTAGCTATGGACGACAGGCGGTGGGCCTCGTTTTGTGACGGCAAGGAATTTCGCTCGATCTGAATCAGTCGTTAAACCGATCTAGACCGTTCGAAACCCCTGATCGTTTTAGAACAGGACAAATCAGAACGCAGACGGAAGAACATTTCATTGCTATTAAAACAATTCCATCAGATACAAGAATATACAGAGTATAAATGAATAAATTACATTCGATAAATATCAGAGATTACAATAAATTAAATAGCAGCGGAAAAATAATACAAAGCACAAATGAAGGTGATATACGGATACAGAGCTTTCCGGATATCTTCCAGCTGTAAACCAGGATCCTGTGAATATAAATCTGCAAAACCAAAACTACTAGCTGCCCGTGTCGAAAATAAGGGCACCCAGAGTTTAGGTTAAAACAATAAACTCCAGGTCAGTCATGTGACTGGTGTGAGAACTAAAATAGTTATTTAAAGCTTTACTTTAAAAGAGAGTAATTCAAGGGACCACGCCGTATAGCACGGAACGGGTTTCCTCCCAAGAATACCAGTGCATAGAATAAACAGCGCAATGCTTTTTCGAAAAATGAAGCTATTATAAGACCCAGGTCCCATCACACAATGCAACGCAAGCCGGAGGATAGGGTTTTACCTTATAACAGCCAAACATGCTTGGTACGTTTAAAAACAAATCATTTGATACTATAATAAGTGTATAGTGTCAAAACAATTTCAATCATAAATATCAATCATAGACGGCATAAGTGCCCCATCCCACTATGTCGCCATACTAGGCTCTACAAATAAAGCCGAAATACACGTATTGGAAATTGGATTTCCGTCATGAGTCGAGGCAAGGGGCAAGCTCCTCTCCGCTTTCGAGACACTCTAGCAAATGTCTTAGGGCTACACACTCTGGGCAACCCTTGGATGCTTCAGGGCCGGTCCTCTCTTACGTTTGAGGATTAGTTATTCCTGAACACACGTTTCTCGGTCCTTACAGACCTAAAATCGAGGCACCTCATCCAACAACCACATAGGTGAAAAGTATATAAATGTCAGGGCTGGTAAGTCACTGACACCATCAAAGCTAGAAAGAAATGTCGTGCTCTCCCTGCAGTCCTTATCCCGTTTTTAACTCATACCGAGGTGTGAGGCTCACGAATTCACGTTATACACAAAGCTGCCACGTAGGTCGTGCTTTGATCATCAACCAAAAGACTTTGCTTTTCAACAGAAGCCTTGATCCATGCAACTCAGCGTGCCACACAGGCAATTCATGCCATGCGACTGATGTCCATCGATATACAACCTTTGAGCTCGTACGTCTCAGAGAAGGGCGTTAAGAAAAAGAATAAATTCTCTGCCGCCAAACAGATGTATATTTAATAGAGATCAATCAATATAGAATAAAATCCAATGTCAGACACACAATCCATTTACAAGTTTGTTCTGGGTCTGAACGAAACCGGAGGCACTTTCCTCGCATATCCATCGATCTCCAAATACGTCTGGACGACCACCGACTATTTCCATCCTCTTGGGTGTACAGCCCAATCAGGATCATCAGTAATTATCCAAACGATATGAAGACTTCCGGTCTTCGACCACCGTCATCATCTTCGACTTATCGTCGAATCGGTTATTCAAAATGGGTATAAACCCGGCCTTTCCGAACAACCCGCGTATATTAAAAACAAATGTTACACAAACACAACTTACGCCTCATTCCAATTCATTAGTCACTAACCGTAAATTAGTAAGAGAGCAGTTCCCCAAATATTAACCCCGAAGGCCGAAACCAACATCAGATCAATACCCAGGAAACCTGTAACGACCCGCATTCTACGCATCATAGGATCGTAGAATATTTATTTCTTTTACATACGAAGTCGTATGGTCATGTAACTTTGAGGGACGACTATTGGGGTCATTTCCCATGTTCATGATTTTTCCCGATTTTTAAATGACCATTTTACCCTTAGTTATCACTGTTTTGGCCATAACTTTTGACTGGAAAGGAATTTTGACCTGAAACCACTCCCATTGGCTCCGGATGATGGTTTCTCTTTCCGTAGAGTGGTCACATTAGCCAAACGGACTTACCGTTTGGGAGATATGGCTGAAACAAGTTTCAGATGGTGAAAAACAGCTTAATTGGGCTTAACCGGGTGATTAGCAGCTAGGCCCAGAGGGGAATTTCGGGTTTAGGAGTATATAGGGGCTGATTAGGGTTAGAAAACATTTCTTTAGACATTTTCCAGCCGCCACTTTCATCCCTCTTAACCTAGCCATGGCCTCCACTCCTTAAATCTCTCTAAAAACACCCAAAATCACTTCCTGATCAAGGATTAAGGCTTAGAGGCATCAAATCAAGGAGGATTAGCACAAGGACCGAGGTAGAGCTGCTGTTATATATTAGAATTCGTGCAAATCAGAGGTTCACTTCAGATCTGAAAGTTTTATAGTGGCAAAGGTGAGTGATTTGCATAGTTTCTGCACTAATTACGGTAATTAAGGGTAATTGGTGAAGATTAGCGAATTTATACACTAATAAATTCTGGAAAAATGTTTAGAAATTCGAAAAAAATATTTTATGCCTCTGTTAGAAATTTGGTTCGATTTGATTAAGTTTTGTTAACCCTATGATTCGATTTACTTAAAAATGCTTAAGGGAAAATTTGGGGTTTTGACCATGTTTGATCCACTTTACATGCTATGATTTGTGTTTTGGGCATTTGTAGTCGATACTATATGTTGCTATGATTGTATGATATGTCTGGTGATTGTCTGGAAGTGTTAGTTTGGTCAAAAACGCCGTCGAATGGCGAAAAACAGTTGCTGGAACGAAGTGCAGGAAATACACCGGATCGGATCGCCCGTTATGCTATGCGAACCGACCCGATCACAGCTCCGATCACCACGTACTGATGAACCACGAACCGATCCGCCTATGGATGGTGACTACGAACCGATCCACTTCTGAAGTTCACGATCCGATCCGATGGAAACTGGAGACCACGATCCAAATAGAAGGCACGAACTGAACTGGCTTTCCGACCCGATCCACTTCAGAAGCACGACCCGAACCAGTGGGAGTGCCTCGACTCGATCCGACCTGGTGAAGGCGATGCGATCCGCGAACCGATCCGAGGTGGAGCACGATCCGACGATGGCGACCCGACCTGGAGAGTATGCCACGATCCGAGCAGGGGGAGGAGGTTACTCACGATCCAACGGTGATGACTACGAACTGAATGAAGACCGATCCGGAAGTGAAGACTATAACCCGAGATGCAAAGGAAGTCCAAATGAGAAGTTAGAGCTCAAGATTCAGATGGGAATCAACGAGTTCGCTTCATGGTTGGGCTTTGCTGCGGGACGCGTGCCAAGGAGTTATCGACGTCTATAGCTTTGGACCACTATGGTAGGAGGTATGAAGGCGGATTCTGGGCCATTATGGCATAGGTAGAACCAAGGGCTACAACCAATGAAGTGGGTCATTGAAATGTTTGGTCATGACTCCATATGTTTAGCTTGGTCATAGCAGAGTTTCTACAAGTTGGGATTCGTCGTTACCTCAGTTTGTCTAGTGTTCCAAAGTGGTAGATATCGTATGCTTTACGCACTGAGTGAGAGATGTGAGGATGGTTGCTATGGTTGATTTGGTTGCTATCATTATGACATACACACCCCACCCCCATATTCTTACACTATTTATTATGGCACCTTAGGGTACTGTACGGTATGTGGTACTAACTCTTTGGTTGCAGGTCCAGGTATGGTTTAGTATACCTGTTATTACTCTGTTTAGATGCTTATCGCTCATACCAGGCTTTATGTCTGACCCAGAGTTTTATGTCTCCTCTTATTACTCTGGGTGCTCACACGAGCAGACTAGAGGCAGGTTAGCTGGTGATGCACGGGTAGATGATCCGGAGACGAGCAGGAGGCTTCCACGTAATATATATAATATTCTCCCTGTGTTGTTGGAGATCACTGCTTGGGCATTGGTGGTGCATCTTCTACTTTAGCTTTCTTTTGTTTAGAGACAGTAAATTTGGAAAATTGTAATAAGCTGTATATGGATTTCCGCTGCACTGATGATTGATGTTGATTTTAGTTATCAGCTTATACACTGTCTCACCTGTTTTATGTCAAGTATGTTGTTAATATATTTTATTCCATGCGCTGTGAGACATTCTACAGGTTCCTTGATTGGTTTATTCCCTTCTTTCCTTTCTCCTGACGACCGTCTCGTGCTAGTCGGGCATGTGTACATCGCACTTTCGGAGGAAATGCAGGCTGGTGCGGGGCGGGCCGTCACACTTGGTATCAGAGCTCTAGGTTGCGTAGTTAACCTAGGGAAGTTATCAGGGAGAGATAATATACGTATACGAGAGAGAGTATTTGTGATTACTTTGGTTTTTAAAAGCTATATATATATATATATATATATATATATACTATTACTAGTATAAGGATGAAGTCGTACTGCACTAGCACCAATATGGAGTCGTTAATCGTTTCCTTTTTCAGATTGACGATGAGCCGATATACTAGAGGTACTGGTAGGGGAGCCGATAATGGGAATGCTGCTGATATGAGGACGATGTTTACTGACCTCATGAGAGAGATGCTTAGAGATGTGCGGAGGGCAGCTCCCAATGGTGGAAATGGTGGTGGTCCAATAGTGCAGGCGCCTAGAGTCGACTTCGCCAAGTTGAACAAAGATTATACTAGCCTTGGTGGGAAGCCGTTCCACGGAACGGAGTCGGCCACAGATGTTCAGGATTGGTTGGATAGTTGCGAACGTATCTTCGAGGATTTGGGTATCGAGGATGCGATGAAGAGAAAGCTAGCGTCCCGTCAGCTGCAAGGGCGGGCAATGAATTGGTGGAATGCTATAAAGGCAGCTACTCCCGAAGATCAGATTACTTGGGAGCAGTTTAAGGCTCGCTTTAGCGAGAAGTTCATTCCAGCTGCTCAGAAGTCAGTGCTGTTTAAGAAATTCTTGGAGCTCAAGCAGAATGGCAGAGCTGTCTCGGAGTATATTGCTGAATTTGACACTTTGTCAAAATATGGGTTATCTCTTATTGATACTGCCGAGAAAAAGAATGAGAAATTAATAACTGGTTTGGATCAGTACTTGGGGGAAAAACTTATTAACCACATCGATGAGACGTTTGAATCGATTGTGGGGAAAGCGTTAAGATCAGAAAGTCTCTACCCTAAGTCGAAGACTGAGGTTGCATCTGCAGAAGAGCCAAAACCACAAGCAAGTGGTGGAGGCAAGGGTGGTTCCCAGAATAAGAGAAAGCAGAACCAAGCTAAGGATGGCCAAAAGAAAAAGAATAAGCAAGATGTTGAGTGCTTCAGCTGTGGTAAGAAGGGCCATTATGCTAGTAATTGTCGGGCCAAGCCAGCGGATAGGAAGTGCTTCAACTGTGGCCAAATGGGACATCACAAGGACAAGTGTCCACAGCCCCCTAATGAAAAACAAATGGTGAAAGCCTACGCTCTTAATGCTATTCCTTCTTCGTCGAATGCCCCAACAGCGGCGGAGAAGGGAAAGAATGTCGTCATTCAAGGTATGCTTTCTGTTTACGATGTTCCTGTTAGAGTTTTGTTTGATACCGGAGCTTCCAGTTCTTTCATATCTAGTGACCTGGTAGATAGGTTGGGATTGGAGCCCGAGATTGTCGATAGACCTTTAGTAGTGACGAACCCGGTTGGTGGTTCGACTAGCCTTAGCATGATTTGTCGTAATGTGGTCTTATCGAGTCATGGATGCATGTTTGTTTGTGATTGCTTTGTTTTGGGCTTTACTGGGTTTGGCATTATTTTGGGAGTAGATTGGCTTCGAAGATACGGGGTGGTGGTAGACTGTGAGGGCTTTTTGGTGACAGCTAGAGCGGATGATGGGCGGAGGATAGTGTTTGGTGGTCTACCCAGTGAGGGGGTATTGGCTAGTTTTCTAAACTCCCTCGACATTTCGCATAGTGAGTTGTCAGGTTTGCCCGTGGTTGGCCAGTATCCGGATGTTTTCGAAGAAGTGACCGGACTTCCACCACACCGAGAGATTGAGTTCCGTATTGATTTGGTAAAAGATGCCAGGCCTATAGTGATGCCACTTCGTCGTATGGTACCAAGGGAGCAGCGAGAGCTCGAGGTGCAAGTCAACGATCTTTTGAAGAAGGGATTTATCAGAAGGAGTGTTTCTGAATGGGGAGCACCAGTTGTGTTTGCTACCAAGGTGGATGGTTCCCTTCGTTTGTGTGTAGACTACCGCGAGTTGAATAAAGTGACGAGGAAGAACAAGTATCCTCTACCGCGGATAGATGATTTGTTTGATCAGTTGAGTTGCGCGAGAGTATTTTCTCAGTTGGATCTCGCGACAGGTTTTCATCAGCTTAGAGTGGAAGCTGAGAGTATAGCTAAAACGACATTTCGGACGCCGTCTGGGTTTTATGAGTGGTTGGTCATGCCATTCAGGCTGACCAATGCCCCAGCATATTTTGTGGATCTTATGAATAGGGTATTCAGAGATCAGTTGAATAAGTTTGTCCTTGTGTTCGTTGATGATATTTTGATCTACTCGAGGACAGAGGAAGAACACAAGGGACATTTAAGAATAGTGATGGAGGTGTTGAGAAAACACCAATTGAAAGCAAAGTTTTCTAAGTGTCACTTCTGGAAGAGGGAAGTGAGGTTCTTGGGCCATGTTGTATCAGAAAATGGGATTGCCGTGGACCCGGTGAAGGTGGCTACGGTACAGGATTGGCCTACGCCCAAGAATGCAACAGATGTAAGAAGTTTCTTGGGATTAGCTGGATACTATCGTAAGTTTATCTAAAGTTTCTCCAAGATAGCAGCACCATTGACCCAGTTAACTAAGAAGAATCAAGCTTTTGTCTGGGATGGAAGGTGCGAGAATGCATTCAAGAGTCTAAAGGACAAGTTGACAAGCGCACCAGTGTTAGTCATTCCTAAGGGGAATGAAGAGATGACGGTATACACGGATGCCTGTGGTATCGGACTGGGTGCTGTATTGATGCAAGGCGGTAGGGTTGTTGCTTATGCAAGTCGGCAATTGAAACCGCACGAGAAAAGATGCCCTACCCATGATTTAGAATTGGCAGCAATCGTGTTCGCGTTAAAGATATGGAGACACTATCTCTTGGGAGAAAGATTTGAGCTTTTTGCAGATCATAAGTCGTTAAAGTATCTCTTCTCTCAGAAAGATCTGAATCTCCGTCAGCAGAGATGGTTAGAGTTCTTAGCTTCCTATGATTTTGACATCGCATACACACCAGGAAAGGGCAATGCGGTGGCTGATGCATTGAGTAGAAAACATGCCAGCTTAGGGGCTATGTTCCTTGAATGGAATCAACTGGAGTTTATCGCGGGGTTTGATTTCAGACCAAAGTGCGAATTGGATCCAGAAATGTTGGCAAGTTTGACGATCAGACCCACTTTGATTGAGCGGATCGGCTCTAGTCAGAGGGACGATCCTAACCTATTGGAAATCATCTCCAAATTAGAGATGGATGTCGATGAGGAGATGAACAAGTATGGGCTTGATCGAGATGGATGGCTTAGAAAGGATGGAAAGCTTGTTGTACCCAATGTCAATGGATTGAGAGATGAAGTGCTTAAAGAATGTCATCACTCAAAGTTGACTATACATCCCGGTGGTAATAAAATGTATAGAGACATGAAACAGACTTACTACTGGGAAGGAATGAAAAGAGACGTTGGGAAGTTTATATCTAAATGCATGAATTGCCAGCTAGTTAAAGCCGAGCAAAAGAAGCCTAGTGGTTTGTTACAGCCATTAGAAATTCCCGAATGGAAATGGGAGCAAGTCTCGATGGATTTCATCGATGGTTTACCAAGGACTAGATCGGGACATGATAGCATTTGGGTGATTGTGGACCGATTGACCAAAAGTGCAAGATTTATACCAGTCAGATCGACCAGAACGGCATCTAATTTAGCAGAATTGTATATGAAGTGGGTAGTGAGATTCCATGGAGTACCTAAAAGCATTGTGAGTGACCGAGACCCGTTGTTCACTAGTGGGTTTTGGAAGAGCTTACAAGAGGCTCTAGGGTCAGAGTTACATCTCAGTACCGCATATTATCCTCAGACCGACGGTCAGACGGAGAGGGTGAACCGTATTTTGGAAGATCTCTTGAGAGCATGTATATTGGATTTTGGTGGATCGTGGGATGACCATTTGCATCTAGTAGAGTTTGCATATAATAATAGCTACCAATCCAGTATCGGTATGGCTCCATTTGAAGCTTTGTATGGAAGACCGTGCAACTCACCATCATGTTGGATAGAGACTGGCGAGAAGTTTATGCTTGGACCAGATGTGGTGAGGGAAACTTCAGATAAAATCAAGACCATTCAACAACAAATGAAGGCTGCTCAAGATAGGCAGAAGAGTTATGCTGATAAGAGGAGAAGAGACTTAAAATTCTCCGTTGGCGACTTGGTGTTTGTTAAGATTTCTCCGTTGAAGAGCGTAATACGATTTGGCAGGAGAGGCAAGTAGGCACCAAGATTTGTTGGCCCATTCCCTGTTCTTGAACTAGTCGGGAATTTGGCATATAGAATTGACTTACCGGAGAAGATGGCGGGAGTTCACAACGTATTTCATGTTTCCCAACTAAGGAAGTTCGTTCACGACTCAGATATGACTATTTCACCTGATCAGTTAGAGGACTTCGAAGTAGAAACCGAGGCGGTTGGGAACCGCAAGCCGGCCCGTATTGTCGAACACGACATGAAGCAACTTCGAAGGAAGGCGGTGAAGCTAGTCAAGGTTCAGTGGGGCGAGGACGAGAATGATTGTACTTGGGAGACAGAGGAGAACATTAGGAAGACTCACCCAGAACTCTTTGCCTGGTAAGATTTTGACTTCGATTTAGTTTTCCGCATGCTAGGATAGGCTTGTTCGCTTGTTTTGCATGATTGATTGTTGTATGTGGTTGTTAGGCATGCGGGATCCTTTGTATGTTTTGGGTTAAGGAATTTCGGGGACGAAATTTCCTAAGGGGGGAAGAGTGTAACGACCCGCATTCTACGCATCATAGGATCGTAGAATATTTATTTCTTTCACATACGAAGTCGTATGGTCATGTAACTTTGGGGGACGACTATTGGGGTCATTTCCCATGTTCATGATTTTTCCCGATTTTTAAATGACCATTTTACCCTTAGTTATCACTGTTTTGGCCATAACTTTTGACTGGAAAGGAATTTTGACCTGAAACCACTCCCATTGGCTCCGGATGATGGTTTCTCTTTCCGTAGAGTGGTCACATTAGCCAAACGGACTTACTGTTTGGGAGATATGGCTGAAACAAGTTTCAGATGGTGAAAAACAGCTTAATTGGGCTTAACCGGGTGATTAGCAGCTAGGCCCAGAGGGGAATTTTGGGTTTAGGAGTATATAGGGGCTGATTAGGGTTAGAAAACATTTCTTTAGACATTTTCCAGCCGCCACTTTCATTCCTCTTAACCTAGCCATGGCCTCCACTCCTTAAATCTCTCTAAAAACACCCAAAATCACTTCCTAATCAAGGATTAAGGCTTAGAGGCATCAAATCAAGGAGGATTAGCACAAGGACCGAGGTAGAGCTGCTGTTATATATTAGAATTCGTGCAAATCAGAGGTTCACTTCAGATCTGAAAGTTTTATAGTGGCAAAGGTGAGTGATTTGCATAGTTTCTGCACTAATTACGGTAATTAAGGGTAATTGGTGAAGATTAGCGAATTTATACACTAATAAATTCTGGAAAAATGTTTAGAAATTTGAAAAAAATATTTTATGCCTCTGTTAGAAATTTGGTTCGATTTGATTAAGTTTTGTTAACCCTATGATTCGATTTACTTAAAAATGCTTAAGGGAAAATTTGGGGTTTTGACCATGTTTGATCCACTTTACATGCTATGATTTGTGTTTTGGACGTTTGTAGTCGATACTATATGTTGCTATGATTGTATGATATGTCTGGTGATTGTCTGGAAGTGTTAGTTTGGTCAAAAACGCCGTCGAATGGCGAAAAACAGTTGCTGGAACGAAGTGCAGGAAATACACCGGATCGGATCGCCCGTTATGCTATGCGAACCGACCCGATCACAGCTCCGATCGCCACGTACTGATGAACCACGAACCGATCCGCCTATGGATGGTGACTACGAACCGATCCACTTCTGAAGTTCACGATCCGATCCGATGGAAACTGGAGACCACGATCTAAATAGAAGGCACGAACTGAACTGGCTTTCCGACCCGATCCACTTCAGAAGCACGACCCGAACCAGTGGGAGTGCCTCGACCCGATCCGACCTGGTGAAGGCGATGCGATCCGCGAAACTGTGAACACCCGTAACTTCCCCGTAAAGGAAAGCGTCGGATAGTTCGAGAACAAGCCACAACAGAACGTATACAGAAGAACATTTCATTGTATATTACGACAATGCATCAGATTACAAGAATATACAGAGTATAAATGAATATTACACAGAAATATCAGAGATTTAAATTACATTTAAATACATCGCAGCGGAAAATAATACAATACACATCTAGAATGAGATATACGGATACAAAGCTTTCCGGATATCGTTCCAGCTGTAAACCAGGATCCTGTGAATATAAATCTGCAAAACCAAAACTACTAGCTGCCCGTGTCAAAATAAGGGCACCCAGAGTTTAGGTTAAAACAATAAACTCCAGGTCAGTCATGTGACTGGTGTGAGAACTAAAACAGTTATTAATCTTTATTTTTAAAGTCAGGTAAATCAAGGGACCACGCCGTATAACACGGAACGGGTTTCCTCCCAAGAATACCAGTGCATAAAACAAACAGCGCAATGCTAAATAAAGAAAAATGAAGCTGTTATAAGACCCAGGTCCCATCACACAATGCAACGCAGCCGAGGATAGGGTTTTCCCTTATAACAGCCAAAGAATGCTTGATACGTTTAAAACAAATCATTTGATACTATTATAAGTGTATAGTGTATAAAACAACTTCAAATCATAAGTATCAATCATAGGCGGCATGGGTACCATATATCATGTCGCCATATATAGGTTTACAAATAAAACCGCAAATGTCACGTATTTGGAAATTGGATTTCCGTCTATGAACCGAGGCAAAAGATAGTCCTCAACCGATTCGAGACTGCCTAGCCCGAGTCTCAGGCAAGCGCGCAGGCAAGCCTTGGATCGTCAGGGCCGGTCCACACGGAGTGGATTAAAATGCCTGAGCACTACGTTTCGCCGCCCTTTGGGGCGTAAGCGAGCCAACGAATGACTCCATCGGACCCGGATCGTCCGATCTAACCGAGGCGCCTCGCAACAGCAACAACCACATAAGTCAAACTCGTCAGGGCGTGTAAAACCACTGACGCCACTTTTAGCTAGGAGGAAACGTAGGCCCTCCCTGAGGTCCGTCTCCCGTTTTTGGTTCATACCGGGTGTGAAACACGCGAGGTAAACGTTACACAAAGCTACGCCACAAAGGCCGTGCTTTGATCATCACCACAAGACTTTGCTTTTCAACAGAAGCCTCGATCAATTGCCACTTAGGCATGCCACACAGGCAATTCACTCCATGCGTTTGATATCCATCAATATATAACCCCTGAGCTCGTACGTCTCAGAGAAGGGCGTTAAGCAAGAGAATAAATTCTCCGCCGCCAAACAGATATATATTTAATAGAGATCAATCACACGGACTAAAATCCAATGTCAGACACACAGTCCATTTACAAGTCCGTTCTGGGTCTGAACGAAACTGGAGGCACCTAGTACCCCGCATATCCATCGATCTCCAAGTACGTCTGGACGATCACTAACTGTTTCCATCTTCTTGGGTGTACAGCCCAATCAAGATCATCAGTAATTACCCAAACGACGTGAAGACCTCCGGTCTTCGACCACCGTCTTCATCTTCGACTTATCGTCGTATCAGTTATTCAGAATGGGATAAACCCGGTCTTTCCGAATAACTCGCGTATATATTATAAAAGTGTTACACAAACACAACATACGCCTCATTCCAATTCATTAGTCACTAACCGTAAATTAATCAAGAGAATAATTCCCCAAATATTAACCCCAAAGGCCGAAACCAACATCAGATCAATATCCAGAAAACCAATCTACTTAGCTAACCGACAGTTAGTTTCTAATTTCACATTCATAGGGAAAGGTTCCCATTAATTTTGTCAAAGATAAATTCTTGAATTTATTCTTTAATCAACTTTTGAATATCAATTCAAACTAGTCGGGATTAGCGAACCTTACCGAAGTATTCACTTGTTTTAATTTCCCAACCCCAACCTATTCATTCCATGAAGTAAAACTGGTTATACTTCATATCTAACACCACGGTGTTATTGGTAAATTCAATTACCATTTCACGTTCAAATCTGATTAAAGATTTAACTATCGCCTGGAGCAAAACTGGTGATACTCCATTTCGATTATTTCAATCTAATTAAAGATTCATTAAAACTCCACTTAGTTTTAATCGTTAACTGGGTTAAAGAATCAGTGTCATTTAAAACACGGTTCACGATAAACCCAAAATCACCTTCCATTAATTATCGGGTTAAAGAACAAGCGTTATTTAAAACACTGTTCACGATAAACCCAAAAATCAATACCAATTCAATTCCAATTAAATATTATTTAATTGGTACACTTCATTAAATCTAAATAAAAAGATTTAATCTTTTCTCAACTGGGTTCAAGAACAGTGTTAGTGAAGACACCATTCACGACAAACCCAAATCACATTTGATATTCAATACAAGGCTCTGAATAGAAAATATATCGGCTTATATTCAATATCAAATTTTACGACTAACAAATGTCATATTGGAAATAACGATATAAATATATATCTTTCAACATCTGTATAATCACGAATTCCAACATCTAAATATTCCGAAGACAATTTCGATTCAATTCCACTCCAATGCAATCATTGGATATTCTGGTTATTTTCAAAACCATTTCAAATCCAATTTATTTATTTTAAAAATAAATAGAATTATAATTCTAGTTCAAAACTAGTTCATTTCGATAAAAATCTATTTTTATCTTTTCAAATATGGAGTTTTTCATCCCAATTCTTTCTAAATCATTTCTTATGATTTTACACAAATTATTACTATTTTTAATAATTTTATCAAGGCCCGTACAGTCGATTTCCATCAATGGCCATCGAACTGCACTTACAACGACCTTTTTCGAATTTGATTTGGACATAATTCCAAATCCAACCGTTAGATTTCTAATTTCTAGTATTCGTTAGAAAGCTCTTTTCGATACGAACCCAATGGTTCCGGTTTTAGGAGAATCCGACGGTCGGATCTCCCGTAATGCCCGTTTGAAATAAATGGTCGAAATTCGCGAACTGCCGCGGCGCAGCGCGTTCTATTCAGGCCATTATATTATATATATAATATATATATCGTCGATTTCTATTTAAAACGAATTATATAAATAGTTTTAAAATTCGTTTCAAAATCTATTTCAACTTCCATTTCAATTCAAAGCAAAATTGAATTCTTCTCTATAAATTCGTTTTAAAATTCATTTCTATTCAATTCAAATTTCAATTCAATTTGAATTCGTTTCAATTTGCTTTCAATTCAATTTGAATTCGTTTTCAATTCATTTCGAAATCGTTTTCAATTCACCTTGAAATCGTTTTCAATTCACTTTGAATTCGTTTTCAATTCACTTCATTTCGAAATCGTTTTCAATTCAATTCATTTCGAAATCGTTTTCAATTCAATTCATTTCGAAATCGTTTTCAATTCAATTCATTTCGAAATCGTTTTCAATTCAATTCATTTCGAAATCGTTTTCAATTCAATTCATTTCGAAATCGTTTAAAATCGATATAAATATCGTTCACGTCAAAATGGCGTCAATCTAATCAACACGGCTTCATATATTCCTTTATTTTCAAATATTCTATTTCAAATATTTCTTTTTCAAAATAGTTGTTATTATCAAAATATTTCGTTCAACACATGACCAATCTCAATGAATGAGTACTGTCAACACATGAACTTTTATTTTATATTAATAAAGATGTAAATTTTATTACTAAAATATTTCGTTCAACACATGACCAATCTCAATGAATGAGTACTGTCAACACATGAACTTTTATTTTATATTAATAAAGATGTAAATTTTATTATAAAAATAATTCGTTCAACACATGACTAATCTCAACGGATGAGTACAGTCAACACATGAACCTTTATTTTATATATTCTTTATTTTTCAAATTGGAATGAGGCCCAATCAATCACCATATAACGTTAATTATATGGATTTTCATACAACACATGTATATAATAGCATTGAAAATAATCAACCATCAACCAAAGTGCACTACACTGTATAAGCATCAAATATAGATATCTAACGCTTATAACAGCCTGTCAATCAATCGATCGACATATTTAATCAGTCAGGATGAGTGAACTTTAAATTTCATCCCAACACCCGTGTAGGGTTTCAAACAATCAAACATAGATTTTATTCGTGCAGTTGGGCGATGTGTGAAATTTATCGTCCCAATCAATGTCAGTCAAATCAGTGTACATAAACAAACCGTCCGGTTTGTAAATGAATATTTTATTTTATTCACTTCACGTTAAAAATTATATTTTTAACGATAAAACATTTTATTTCAACATATGAATTTCTATTCAGTTCATTTATTCAATAAAAATGATATTTTTATTTTTCTAACATATTTTAGAAAATTTCGGCGGCATAACGGCACTATACTAGAAACGGGACAAGGCCTAGCCTTATCCCCGGTCTAGTGAAGGCCCACGCCATTCACACATCAATCAAATCAATCTCAATTCACCAAACAATTCAATTTAAACCAAATAGACTAACCAACTACACAACCAAACAATTTAACAAACAAGCCATCCATGGTCTGTGGATGACGGGTGTCGGGTGCTACTAAACACCGTCTACATCCTAGTATATATATATAACTAGAAAAAGAATTTTGAGTGAGAAGTTCTCACCGAAAGCTATCCAATCATCTTGATTCTTCTTCTCGCCTTTTTATCATCTTCTTGTGCTCGTAGTCACTATATATATAAAAATCACACATTTTTATATTTCGATGTTTTTAAAATAAAAATCACATTTTTATTTATTCACTTTCAATTTAAAAATCATATTTCTATAATCACTTCATATATTTAAAAATCGAATTTTTACTTTGCTATTCAATATAAATATCTCGTCTTTTCAAATATTTCGCCTTTTCTACTTTAAAGATTTCACCTTTTCTAATTTAAAGATTTCACCTTTTCTAATTTAAAGATTTCACCTTTATAAAAATAAAGTTTTCGCCTTTATAAAAATAAAGTCAACATTTGATTTCGACGTATATAAAATAAAAATCAGATTTTTATTTTGCTACATACACAAAGATGATATTTTTATATTCTCTATCCTATAAAGATTATATTTTTAATACTTTAAAAATATAAAAATCATATTTTTATTACTTTAAAAATATAAAAATCATATTTTTATTACTTTAAAAATATAAAGATCATATTTTTAACTGAATAAAATCTTTTCTACTTTAAAAATCTCATCTTCTCTATTTTAAAAATCCGAACTTTCAAATTTAAAAATCCTAACTTTCTAATTTAAAAATCCTAACTTTACCGTTTTAAAGTAAATAAAAAAAAACAGTTTAAAGTAAATAAAATAAAATAAAAACAGTTTAAAGTAAATAAAATAAAATAAAAACAGTTTAAAGTAAATAAAATAAAATAAAAACAGTTTAAAGTAAATAAAATAAAATAAAAACAGTTTAAAGTAAATAAAATAAAAACAGTTTAAAGTAAATAAAATAAAATAAAAACAGTTTAAAGTAAAATAAAAAAAAAACACAGGGGACTTACAGGGGGGGCTCGTCGGCGGCTCGGAGGGGATGCGGGGTGGGGTCGGCGTAGAGCCTGGTGGTGGCGAGGTTGGCCAGGGCGTCGGATGGACCGGTGAACGGGGCGGAGGAGCTGGAGGAGCGGTCTTCCTCCTCACGCGCGACTGATGGGGCCGATTTCGATGGAAGAGGGGAGGTCGCCGACGAGAGGGGGAGGGTGTAGCGGAGGAGAGAGGAAGGGCGTGCGCCTGTCGGGGAGGAGGCGGAGGTAGCTGCGACGAGGTCAACGGCGGAAGGGGGAGCGGGAAAAATTAGGGATCTGGTTTTTTTCTTTTTTTTTTCTATTTTGTTTTCTGACGTGGAAGGGAGAGTGTGGAGAGAGGGAGGGGTGAGGATAAGTTTATATATTTATTTAATTATTTTATTATTTTAAATTTCAACAGCAACCTTTTATTTTCAACTCGAAATCGAACCCACCGACTGCCGTCCCTAGCTAATTACCCCCATTCCGAACACAATGGGATATGTATCGCAAGCTGATTCGACTGTTTCGATCAGTTTCCGTTGAATTTACATTTAAATCACTTTATTGAATTTTAAACGTACATTTCAATTTACCGGGGTCACATACTAACTAGAAAAATTCCAGAAAAATATTTTCTAGCTTCGTATTGACGATACGGTCCTAACAAAACTAGTTTCGTCGAATTTTGAGACCGTTGGAAAAATGGCCAATTTCCAGTCGATTAAAATCAACTGAAACTGGTCAAACGCGTTTTCCTTTGCCACGCTCACATATTGATTCGAAAAATTATGAAACTTGAAACCTAGCAATAACTTTACATCCCGGACCCAACAAAACTGGTTTCATCGAAATCCGAGGTCGTTTGCAAAATTGCTATTTTTAAGGGCCTTATATATATAAAAATATATATAAATTCCACAGCGACTATTTCTAATTTTAAACTGGACATATCTTATCATTTCTAAGATGAAATCTCAGTTTGTTAACTTCGTTACAAAGATATAGTTATACAGATTCAAATATTTCTTGTTTCGTTCCATTCTGACTTATATTGAATTCTGTATATTCATTTGAAATTAGAAATCGAATTTTCGAACTACCGCGCCATTTTCAATTCCTTTTATAATTATATATAATTATTATATATTCTAACGACGACGTATATAATATATACGCCGAATTCTATTCAAAATAAATTTCTCGTTGATTTTATTTAAAATAATCTATTTTAAATGTAGAAAATTCGCTATAATTGCCAAAATAAAATTTTTAAACTGGCCCAGATCTTCCGGGTTGTTACAATCTCCCCCACTTAAAACTTTTCGTCCCCGAAAAGGAACAAAGTCGAAAGTGGTTTGATTATTCAGTTCTACGATCGATCAGGCTTCCATTCTCCAACTCTTTAGTTTCTGAGAATTTTCAAAATTTCAAAAATTTGGCTAACACCCTAAATTTTCGAAAATTTTCGCCATAACCTCCCCTGCACCGGGAGCATCGGGGAATTTCAAATAGCTTCCCCGGTCCTTCAGATCTCAAAAAGAAAAAGAAAAAGCCAAGCGGCTAGCCAATAGGCTCACAAAATCATCATCACCCAAACAAAACAGGAAATTATGTAGTAAACATGTAACGACCCGGATTTTCGGCCGTTGAATTCTGAATATTTAAATTTGTTTTAAATATTTTATTTGAATTATATATAGGAATTTATTTATAAAACGAAGTTTGAACGTTAATTTATAATATAATATAAAACGAGCTCGAAATCGCGCGGCAGTTCGTAATATGGAGTTTTGAACTTCAACTGAGTATACAGGATTCGTTATAACTCGGATTTCTGTGAAACAAGACACGTTGGAACCGTATTGATTATAATTTTCATATGAAAGAGAAAAATCTAGATTTCGTGTTATGATTTGTTAGTTATGGTCAAATCAAATTTTGAAATAGTCGCTGTGGAAATCGTTATTTAAATTATATGCGTTAAAATAGCCATTTTGCAAACGGACTTAGATTTCGACGAAATCAGTTTCATTGGGACCGTATCGTTAAATTATTGTATGGTGTTAAATTACGTGGCAAACTGATGTCGTATGTGACCACGGTAGCTGTAAACGCTCGTTCAGTGCAATTTAATTAATTCAACTGAATAAAGGAATATTAGAGTGTAACTTGAACAGACGATCGAATCAGGCCACGAAACCAGTTCCAGTGAGTTCGTAGCGTCGGATATAGTCAAGGTAGGTATATAGTTTGTTATTTTTAGAGATCGGCAAATTTGGTGTTCAGAAGGGCAGTGCGGTACGCGCCAAAAATAGCCTACCGGGGCAACAGTCTCAGAATGCGACGAAACTAGTGCCGTTGGGTTCGTATCGAAAAGTTATTGTCAGTGTTCGCAGTTTCAAGTTGATTTGATTTATCTGGTGATCATGAAAAATTTAAACGCGTGTTGATTTCTGGTTTTATAAAGGAAATTTTTCCAAACGATGTCGGAATTCAACGAAACTTGTGCCATTGGGTTCAGAATACCTTTTTACACCAAGAATAGCTTCTTTATCAGTAGACAGAAGTCAACTATGGTTAGTTTTACTTGATACCTCACCACGAAGTTTCGTTAAAATAAAATATTAATAAAATCTCCTATGTAACCACCATGCTCAAATCACCTATAGCTTTAAAGTATGTCTTTGCGACAGTTATTAATTAACAAAGCGAATAAAGGGTTTTGAGGGACAAGATTGACAGCTATGTTTATTTTCCTTGCCGACAAAGGATTGGAGAAGCAGACCTACAAACCTATCCTATGTATAGCCGTGATCCTCAAGTCATTACAGCCGTGTTTCCCAAGCCTTTCTTCTTTAAATACTGAACTCTCTCGTTTCATTCCCAAGGCAGAAAAATAGATTCAATACGGAAAAAAAAATTCGATCCTTGGAAAATCATTTTTATTTAATTTCTCCACAAAATCGCGTAGTCTTAGATCCATCGGACTCGCGAAACTGAAGGCTTCAACCCATGTACTCTTTGTTAAACTCGACGATGTTTTTCTTGGCTTCCATATTTTGACGTCGTCTTAGAGTCTCGAACTGCCGGCGAAATGAAAGGGGTTGGGTCGGTCAGAGGAGGTGTGGCGTTGGGAAGATCTAGGCACGCTCGTCAGTGGAGCTTCGAGGGTTTTCATGGTTTCTTTTCTTTTCTATCTGTTACTGTTGGGTGCGGGATTTATGTCCTGAGGGTGTAAATGGGTTTTAGGGTTGCATGGTAGTTGAATGAAGGAAGGACCAGTGATGTTTATGGTTGGAAGTAATACTCGCGTGATATACTGGAAGATGGGGTGGAAGCTGGGCTTTATGGTGTGGACTACCGTGTTTTCAGGTGGAGAATGGGGTTGCGAGTATTGATGAGGTGCTATTGAAATAGAAATTGGTAATAAAAAGAAAATATAACCGTCGATGTTCTTCCTTTGGGTACTGTGCTGGCCTAGCAACGGATTCAAGCAGGTACGAACTGTGTTGGACGCAAGCAAGGGCAGTGAATGAAGTAAACGTCAACCACAGTTGTTTGAAGTAAGGGAGAGACGTGAGGTATGAATGGAGTTTACATGGACGAAAAATTGGAAAATGGCCATTGAGAAGCACTCCTTGTTTCAGGAAGAAGCATATGGGAAGGGGAAAATCAGCAGTATAGCGTTTAAGCAGTGGGTGGGCAGTCAAACATAGGTCAAAAACATAGTGGGAAATATTAGGCCATGTTGTTCGAACAGTGTGTATATCTACTGAAATGAAGAAAAGGGAAAAAGGGATGACTTGAACGTTGGGGTCTTGATGTTGAGATGAACGATGCTACACTGACAGGAAATTCAAGGCACTCACTATAGCCGAGATCGATGGTTTTCTAGTAAAAGTGAACTGTCTTGGATCATCTACTAAAACTTGCAATATCTCTTGCTAAGAGGCCAGTTCGTGGTGATTTATCGGTGAAGTATGTCACGGGGTAGATGACTATCATTTAAAATGTTAAACTATATGAGAGAATGCTCAGTAGTGTGCTGATATTTTAGATAAAGGGAAACTTATGGTAGAAGTGGGGCTTCTCAAGTCAACTTGGAAATGTTTAGGCTCTGGTACCACCAGCCGGTGAAAGCTCAAACAAGAAAAGTGAACAAAGGCAAAGAGGGAAGAATCAAGTGCTTGTTTGATTTTAACAAAAACAAAAGCAGAACCATCAACTGCAGAACTCGGTGAGTAAACTCACTAACTCTTCCTCGTTTATATTTTTATATAAACAAGTTTTAAATTTATTTTATACTATGAAATGGTTGCTTGGTTGAATGGTCGATAAAATTGGTTGAAATGATTGCATCGTTAATCAATTACTAGTTCTGATATTTCACGTTGACGTGAAATAATATTATTGATGTTATTAACATCTGTGGATGCAGGGAAACAGGTTGGAGGGATCCAACTGGATCCCTCAACATTTTATCTACTGTTTTATTTAATAGTGACATATGTTATGCTACATTATCCATGGTTGAATTTGTGTGTTTGATTTACCCTGGCCTTAGGAACCTGGTATTTTAGATACCGTAAAATATCATCGAATGTGAAAAAGAAATTAGAATTTAAAAGTAGAATTTATTTCCAAATTAGAAACAATTTCTTTTCATTGAGTTGCAAATGGAAACCTATTCTATTGGATAAACCAAGAAAAATGTTATAAATAAAGATATAAATGAAGTGGATCATTAACCATTGGATAAATAAGAAAGGTGAGTTCAAACATGAATGTATATTTGAAAGTGAGTATCGGTTTTGAAACCAATATTTGGAAATGGATTTGAATTTAGCAAATTACAGAGGGAAGTTTAAAGAAAGATTTCCAAATGCTTAAATTAAAAGAATAAATAGTTTTAACAAGGAAATATTTTGCAAATAGAATGTATATAAAAAGGGGATTTATAGAAATCGAATTAAGTGGTTAGAAGAATGTATAGTTTATAAATATGTTTAAAGGAGAACCTGAATTGTCTAAAATAAACATAGTTTATAAATGAACAACGGAAGCGTGTGCGCCGCACACGGTATTTTATTCTAAATAGCGATTTTAACGCTGCCGTTATAATAATTGTTTTAATAGCAAATCTTAATGCTATGGTTATGATAAGTGTTCTATAATGCTAGACAGCAGTTCTAACGCTATTGTTGAAAGCAATGTTTGGTTTAAGGTTGAGAGTTCTGACTATTTCAAAGTTAAGGATGTCGTCCAGTTAAGGTCTGAGAGGTAATTATACCCCAACTTGACTGACTGCATTATTGACGGAGAAATGGTTAAGGCTCGATAGCAAGGGTTGGTTAGTGATATCGTTAGTTAACGAATGATTTATGATTTGAGTTATAATAACGATGTTTATAACATCAGTTTAATTCAAAGGATTTAGAAATGTTTTCTAACTGGGTAAAAGATATTTTCTCGATAAAGGAATTATATATATTGGAAATGTTTCCCAATAATCAAGAGAGAAAATAGAGCTTAGAAAGAACACGAAAGGTAGAAAATGGGAATTGGAAATGATAATGAAATAAAGAACTAATATAAAAAGGGCCAGTGTTGAATGATGTTTGGTCGATAGAATTTCCTTCTGGAAATAATATCATTGTTGCACACCGACATGTTTTTATTTGATAGTTAAATCACCGACTATCAAAGTTTTGACCATTTTAACGTTGTCAATATGGAGAGACCGGGATCAGATTTGATATCTGAAAACCACTCCGTATTGGCGTAAGCGTTATGAAGCAACTTATGCTGAAGAAAATTGAAGACGGAGTTATGCAAGGGCTATCCTGTTTACGGGATAGTGCCTTCGGTTTGTCCAGACCCAGGACAACTTGTATGGACGAGTGTCTGACAGAGTATTTCCAAAGGGGATTACGTACGTTGATTCCTTCAAACGTACGAAGTTGATGGCATAGAAGGGAAGCTTCTTTAGCCTAACAATCTGAGTATTTTTGTGGAAATCAATTAGTGATTTCCGATGGATCGGACGATGTGGCATTCAAAGTGAATGATGGCCAGATGTTCTGGAAGATAATTAAAACCTCAAGCCTCATCAACCCGGAAGTGGACAAAAATCGGGCAGGCAGCATGGCTATGTGGGTCGCACCCATTAGGATGTATGATCACCTATCTAGAGAAATTCCTTTTGTTCTTAAATCTATCGATGCTGCCCATTCGGGAGACGGTTGCTGATCCCAACCGTTGGTGATATACATTCGATACACTCAAGCGAAATGAGTGGTCGGTCATGTGTGGGCCGGGTTGCAAGATGTTCTTGTTGAACCCAGTGTATTTGCCCCTAGAGATACACGTTCGGAAGGTGGTCCCATACCTTGTCAAGTTGGAATCCAATCTCCAATAAGCGCCTGCGAGTTTGATTGTATATTATATATGTAGAGCGTGAGATGCAAGCGTTCTACTAGTTTTTAATTACTTGTGATTAGACATTATTATAATATCAGATAATATATGATTTCCAAAGTGTTTTGGGTTATCGTAAGGTAAAAGCCATCCGTATTTATGTGTGGATTGGTCTTACGATTATCTTTTCTTTTGAAAAGGATTTTGAAAGGTTAAACCAAATGATTGGAGTTTACTCACACCAGTCCCATGACTGACCCAGAGTTTATTTTGTTTGTTTTCCCTAAACTCTTGGGTGCCCAAATTTGTACGGGCAGTCAAGTAGTTAGGATTTTACAGATTTACTTGAAGAAGCTTGAAGCAGGAGGCTTCACCAGTTGGCTATAGACTATTATATTTTCCGCTGTGTACTATGTTGTATCTGGAAACAGGTGTTTATAACTGTTCCAGGGAAAATCGTTGTGCTCTGATAATGGTATGTTTATACAAATACTGATTTGTGCTTCAAAGTTATATTATCTAATATATTTTATTCGTTCCGCTGTGAGTTTGAGATCTTCGTTTCCTCCTATTCTAATATTTCTTTCTTTCTATTCCTCATCCTCTAACTTCTTTCTAATAATGGTTCGTATTTCTGTGCAATTTGAGTTGGACGTGTGGTGTTATTAGTCGACTCAAAGGGTACGGATTTGCGGGTCGTTTCAAAACATGTACCTATTTGTCGGGCAAACAAATTTTATTCTCTGGCTCTAGCCTCCTTGCTATGACCTGTTCAATGTAAGTATATGTATATGCAAGCAAATGCAACCAATTTTCAATATAATTCAATATGTGATTCAATTAGGCTAAATGGCTAAAAATTAGCAAACAAATAAACAAACAACACAAACATCAATCAATTAGTGAATTAGAGTTTTCAAATTGATAACTTTGATACATATACAAAAAATCATGTTTTTGATGCCAAATCACAACAATAAGCCCTATCTAATTTTGGTTCTCACACCAGCCTAATGGAAATATATAGATATCACACCTTCGTCACTCGAAAATAAATACTGGTAACGCTGCAGCATTATCAGAATCATCCCCGGGCAACTAGAATGTGATTCTATATCTACCCAATATATTAAAACTTTGAATACACGCGGATCAGACGTATACGCAAAACCTATACATACTGGATTGTCCAACTCAATATAAATAGATAATCAAATACGAATAATTGATTTAAATCTTTAAAACAAAAGTTTGTTTTCACTTGAAAAATATACTCTTCACACTCGTTCTAGGATACTACTGATCCTATCTCTAACGAGTCATTCTCGTTGGATATTACTAATCCAATATCTGATGAATTCTTTCGTACGGTTCTAATGTGCCTTGTTCTCTGCTTTGTAAACCAAAGCTCTAATACCAACTGTGAACACCCGTAACTTCCCCGTAAAGGAAAGCGTCGGATAGTTCGAGAACAAGCCACAACAGAACGTATACAGAAGAACATTTCATTGTATATTACAACAATGCATCAGATTACAAGAATATACAGAGTATAAATGAATATTACACAGAAATATCAGAGATTTAAATTACATTTAAATACATCGCAGCGAAAAATAATACAATACACAACTAGAATGAGATATACGGATACAAAGCTTTCCGGATATCGTTCCAGCTGTAAACCAGGATCCTGTGAATATAAATCTGCAAAACCAAAACTACTAGCTGCCCGTGTCAAAATAAGGGCACCCAGAGTTTAGGTTAAAACAATAAACTCCAGGTCAGTCATGTGACTGGTGTGAGAACTAAAACAGTTATTAATCTTTATTTTTAAAGTCAGGTAAATCAAGGGACCACGCCGTATAACACGGAACGGGTTTCCTCCCAAGAATACCAGTGCATAAAACAAACAGCGCAATGCTAAATAAAGAAAAATGAAGCTGTTATAAGACCCAGGTCCCATCACACAATGCAACGCAGCCGAGGATAGGGTTTTCCCTTATAACAGCCAAAGAATGCTTGATACGTTTAAAACAAATCATTTGATACTATTATAAGTGTATAGTGTATAAAACAACTTCAAATCATAAGTATCAATCATAGGCGGCATGGGTACCATATATCATGTCGCCATATATAGGTTTACAAATAAAACCGCAAATGTCACGTATTTGGAAATTGGATTTCCGTCTATGAACCGAGGCAAAAGATAGTCCTCAACCGATTCGAGACTGCCTAGCCCGAGTCTCAGGCAAGCGCGCAGGCAAGCCTTGGATCGTCAGGGCCGGTCCACACGGAGTGGATTAAAATGCCTGAGCACTACGTTTCGCCGCCCTTTGGGGCGTAAGCGAGCCAACGAATGACTCCATCGGACCCGGATCGTCCGATCTAACCGAGGCGCCTCGCAACAGCAACAACCACATAAGTCAAACTCGTCAGGGCGTGTAAAACCACTGACGCCACTTTTAGCTAGGAGGAAACGTAGGCCCTCCCTGAGGTCCGTCTCCCGTTTTTGGTTCATACCGGGTGTGAAACACGCGAGGTAAACGTTACACAAAGCTACGCCACAAAGGCCGTGCTTTGATCATCACCACAAGACTTTGCTTTTCAACAGAAGCCTCGATCAATTGCCACTTAGGCATGCCACACAGGCAATTCACTCCATGCGTTTGATATCCATCAATATATAACCCCTGAGCTCGTACGTCTCAGAGAAGGGCGTTAAGCAAGAGAATAAATTCTCCGCCGCCAAACAGATATATATTTAATAGAGATCAATCACACGGACTAAAATCCAATGTCAGACACACAGTCCATTTACAAGTCCGTTCTGGGTCTGAACGAAACCGGAGGCACCTAGTACCCCGCATATCCATCGATCTCCAAGTACGTCTGGACGATCACTAACTGTTTCCATCTTCTTGGGTGTACAGCCCAATCAAGATCATCAGTAATTACCCAAACGACGTGAAGACCTCCGGTCTTCGACCACCGTCTTCATCTTCGACTTATCGTCGTATCAGTTATTCAGAATGGGATAAACCCGGTCTTTCCGAATAACTCGCGTATATATTATAAAAGTGTTACACAAACACAACATACGCCTCATTCCAATTCATTAGTCACTAACCGTAAATTAATCAAGAGAATAATTCCCCAAATATTAACCCCGAAGGCCGAAACCAACATCAGATCAATATCCAGAAAACCATTCTACTTAGCTAACCGACAGTTAGTTTCTAATTTCACATTCATAGGGAAAGGTTCCCATTAATTTTATCAAAGATAAATTCTTGAATTTATTCTTTAATCAACTTTTGAATATCAATTCAAACTAGTCGGGATTAGCGAACCTTACCGAAGTATTCACTTGTTTTAATTTCCCAACCCCAACCTATTCATTCCATGAAGTAAAACTGGTTATACTTCATATCTAACACCACGGTGTTATTGGTAAATTCAATTACCATTTCACGTTCAAATCTGATTAAAGATTTAACTATCGCCTGGAGCAAAACTGGTGATACTCCATTTCGATTATTTCAATCTAATTAAAGATTCATTAAAACTCCACTTAGTTTTAATCGTTAACTGGGTTAAAGAATCAGTGTCATTTAAAACACGGTTCACGATAAACCCAAAATCACCTTCCATTAATTATCGGGTTAAAGAACAAGCGTTATTTAAAACACTGTTCACGATAAACCCAAAAATCAATACCAATTCAATTCCAATTAAATATTATTTAATTGGTACACTTCATTAAATCTAAATAAAAAGATTTAATCTTTTCTCAACTGGGTTCAAGAACAGTGTTAGTGAAGACACCATTCACGACAAACCCAAATCACATTTGATATTCAATACAAGGCTCTGAATAGAAAATATATCGGCTTATATTCAATATCAAATTTTACGACTAACAAATGTCGTATTGGAAATAACGATATAAATATATATCTTTCAAATTTCCATAACAACATCTGTATAATCACGAATTCCAACATCGAAATATTCCGAAGACAATTTCGATTCAATTCCACTCCAATGCAATCATTGGATATTCTGGTTATTTTCAAAACCATTTCAAATCCAATTTATTTATTTTAAAAATAAATAGAATTATAATTCTAGTTCAAAACTAGTTCATTTCGATAAAAATCTATTTTTATCTTTTCAAATATGGAGTTTTTCATCCCAATTCTTTCTAAATCATTTCTTATGATTTTACACAAATTATTACTATTTTTAATAATTTTATCAAGGCCCGTACAGTCGATTTCCATCAATGGCCATCGAACTGCACTTACAACGACCTTTTTCGAATTTGATTTGGACATAATTCCAAATCCAACCGTTAGATTTCTAATTTCTAGTATTTGTTAGAAAGCTCTTTTCGATACGAACCCAATGGTTCCGGTTTTAGGAGAATCCGACGGTCGGATCTCCCGTAATGCCCGTTTGAAATAAATGGTCGAAATTCGCGAACTGCCGCGGCGCAGCGCGTTCTATTCAGGCCATTATATTATATATATAATATATATATCGTCGATTTCTATTTAAAACGAATTATATAAATAGTTTTAAAATTCGTTTCAAAATCTATTTCAACTTCCATTTCAATTCAAAGCAAAATTGAATTCTTCTCTATAAATTCGTTTTAAAATTCATTTCTATTCAATTCAAATTTCAATTCAATTTGAATTCGTTTCAATTTGCTTTCAATTCAATTTGAATTCGTTTTCAATTCATTTCGAAATCGTTTTCAATTCACCTTGAAATCGTTTTCAATTCACTTTGAATTCGTTTTCAATTCACTTCATTTCGAAATCGTTTTCAATTCAATTCATTTCGAAATCGTTTTCAATTCAATTCATTTCGAAATCGTTTTCAATTCAATTCATTTCGAAATCGTTTAAAATCGATATAAATATCGTTCACGTCAAAATGGCGTCAATCTAATCAACACGGCTTCATATATTCCTTTATTTTCAAATATTCTATTTCAAATATTTCTTTTTCAAAATAGTTGTTATTATCAAAATATTTCGTTCAACACATGACCAATCTCAATGAATGAGTACTGTCAACACATGAACTTTTATTTTATATTAATAAAGATGTAAATTTTATTACTAAAATATTTCGTTCAACACATGACCAATCTCAATGAATGAGTACTGTCAACACATGAACTTTTATTTTATATTAATAAAGATGTAAATTTTATTATAAAAATAATTCGTTCAACACATGACTAATCTCAACGGATGAGTACAGTCAACACATGAACCTTTATTTTATATATTCTTTATTTTTCAAATTGGAATGAGGCCCAATCAATCACCATATAACGTTAATTATATGGATTTTCATACAACACATGTATATAATAGCATTGAAAATAATCAACCATCAGCCAAAGTGCACTACACTGTATAAGCATCAAATATAGATATCTAACGCTTATAACATCATGTCAATCAATCGATCGACATATTTAATCAGTCAGGATGAGTGAACTTTAAATTTCATCCCAACACCCGTGTAGGGTTTCAAACAATCAAACATAGATTTTATTCGTGCAGTTGGGCGATGTGTGAAATTTATCGTCCCAATCAATGTCAGTCAAATCAGTGTACATAAACAAACCGTCCGGTTTGTAAATGAATATTTTATTTTATTTACTTCACGTTAAAAATTATATTTTTAACGATAAAACATTTTATTTCAACATATGAATTTCTATTCAGTTCATTTATTCAATAAAAATGATATTTTTATTTTTCTAACATATTTTAGAAAATTTCGGCGGCATAACGGCACTATACTAGAAACGGGACAAGGCCTAGCCTTATCCCCGGTCTAGTGAAGGCCCACGCCATTCACACATCAATCAAATCAATCTCAATTCACCAAACAATTCAATTTAAACCAAATAGACTAACCAACTACACAACCAAACAATTTAACAAACAAGCCATCCATGGTCTGTGGATGACGGGTGTCGGGTGCTACTAAACACCGTCTACATCCTAGTATATATATATATAACTAGAAAAAGAATTTTGAGTGAGAAGTTCTCACCGAAAGCTATCCAATCATCTTGATTCTTCTTCTCGCCTTTTTATCATCTTCTTGTGCTCGTAGTCGCTATATATATAAAAATCACACATTTTTATATTTCGATGTTTTTAAAATAAAAATCACATTTTTATTTATTCACTTTCAATTTAAAAATCATATTTCTATAATCACTTCATATATTTAAAAATCGAATTTTTACTTTGCTATTCAATATAAAGATCTCGTCTTTTCAAATATTTCGCCTTTTCTACTTTAAAGATTTCACCTTTTCTAATTTAAAGATTTCACCTTTTCTAATTTAAAGATTTCACCTTTATAAAAATAAAGGTTTCGCCTTTATAAAAATAAAGTCAACATTTGATTTCGACGTATATAAAATAAAAATCAGATTTTTATTTTGCTACATACACAAAGATGATATTTTTATATTCTCTATCCTATAAAGATTATATTTTTAATACTTTAAAAATATAAAAATCATATTTTTATTACTTTAAAAATATAAAAATCATATTTTTATTACTTTAAAAATATAAAGATCATATTTTTAACTGAATAAAATCTTTTCTACTTTAAAAATCTCATCTTCTCTATTTTAAAAATCCGAACTTTCAAATTTAAAAATTCTAACTTTCTAATTTAAAAATCCTAACTTTACCGTTTTAAAGTAAATAAATAAATAAAAAAAAACAGTTTAAAGTAAATAAAATAAAATAAAAACAGTTTAAAGTAAATAAAATAAAATAAAAACAGTTTAAAGTAAATAAAATAAAATAAAAACAGTTTAAAGTAAATAAAATAAAATAAAAACAGTTTAAAGTAAATAAAATAAAATAAAAACAGTTTAAAGTAAATAAAATAAAATAAAAACAGTTTAAAGTAAGATAAAAAAAAAACACAGGGGACTTACAGGGGGGGGGGGGGGGCTCGTCGGCGGCTCGGAGGGGATGCGGGGTGGGGTCGGCGTAGAGCCTGGTGGTGGCGAGGTTGGCCAGGGCGTCGGATGGACCGGTGAACGGGGCGGAGGAGCTGGAGGAGAGATCTTCCTCCTCACGCGCGACTGATGGGGCCGATTTCGATGGAAGAGGGGAGGTCGCCGACGAGAGGGGGAGGGTGTAGCGGAGGAGAGAGGAAGGGCGTGCGCCTGCCGGGGAGGAGGCGGAGGTAGCTGCGACGAGGTCAACGGTGGAAGGGGGAGCGGGAAAAATTAGGGATCTGGTTTTTTTCTTTTTTTTTCTATTTTGTTTTCTGACGTGGAAGGGAGAGTGTGGAGAGAGGGAGGGGTGAGGATAAGTTTATATATTTATTTAATTATTTTATTATTTTAAATTTCAACAGCAACCTTTTATTTTCAACTCGAAATCGAACCCACCGACTGCCGTCCCTAGCTAATTACCCCCATTCCGAACACAATGGGATATGTATCGCAAGCTGATTCGACTGTTTCGATCAGTTTCCGTTGAATTTACATTTAAATCACTTTATTGAATTTTAAACGTACATTTCAATTTACCGGGGTCACATACTAACTAGAAAAATTCCAGAAAAATATTTTCTAGCTTCGTATTGACGATACGGTCTTTACAAAACTAGTTTCGTCGAATTCTTAGACCGTTGGAAAAATGGCCAATTTCCAGTCGATTAAAATCAACTGAAACTGGTCAAACGCGTTTTCCTTTGCCACGCTCACATATTGATTCGAAAAATTATGAAACTTGAAACCTAGCAATAACTTTACATCCCGGACCCAACAAAACTGGTTTCATCGAAATCCGAGGTCGTTTGCAAAATTGCTATTTTTAAGGGCCTTATATATATATATAAATATATATAAATTCCACAGCGACTATTTCTAATTTTAAACTGGACATATCTCATCATTTCTAAGATGAAATCTCAGTTTGTTAACTTCGTTACAAAGATATAGTTATACAGATTCAAATATTTCTTGTTTCGTTCCATTCTGACTTATATTGAATTCTGTATATTCATTTGAAATTAGAAATCGAATTTTCGAACTACCGCGCCATTTTCAATTCCTTTTATAATTATATATAATTATTATATATTCTAACGACGACGTATATAATATATACGCCGAATTCTATTCAAAATAAATTTCTCGTTGATTTTATTTAAAATAATCTATTTTAAATGTAGAAAATTCGCTATAATTGCCAAAATAAAAATTTTAAACTGGCCCAGATCTTCCGGGTTGTTACAGAACCGATCCGAGGTGGAGCACGATCCGACGATGGCGACCCGACCTGGAGAGTATGCCACGATCCGAGCAGGGGGAGGAGGTTACTCACGATCCAACGGTGATGACTACGAACTGAATGAAGACCGATCCGGAAGTGAAGACTATAACCCGAGATGCAAAGGAAGTCCAAATGAGAAGTTAGAGCTCAAGATTCAGATGGGAATCAACGAGTTCGCTTCATGGTTGGGCTTTGCTGCTGGACGCGTGCCAAGGAGTTATCGACGTCTATAGCTTTGGACCACTATGGTAGGAGGTATGAAGGCGGATTCAGGGCAATTATGGCATAGGTAGAACCAAGAGCTACAACCAATGAAGTGGGTCATTGAAATGTTTGGTCATGACTCCGTATGTTTAGCTTGGTCATAGCAGGGTTTCTACAAGTCGGGATTCGTCGTTACCTCAGTTTGTCTAGTGTTCCAAAGTGGTAGATATCGTATGCTTTACGCACTAAGTGAGAGATGTGAGGATGGTTGCTATGGTTGATTTGGTTGCTATCATTATGACATACACACCCCACCCCCATATTCTTACACTATTTATTATGGCACCTTAGGGTACTGTACGGTATGTGGTACTAACTCTTTGGTTGCAGGTCCAGGTTCAGGTATGGTTTAGTATACCTGTTATTACTCTGTTTAGATGCTTATCGCTCATACCAGGCTTTATGTCTGACCCAGAGTTTTATGTCTCCTCTTATTACTCTGGGTGCTCACACGAGCAGACTAGAGGCAGGTTAGCTGGTGATGCACGGGTAGATGATCCGGAGACGAGCAGGAGGCTTCCACGTAATATATATAATATTCTCCCTGTGTTGTTGGAGATCACTGCTTGGGCATTGGTGGTGCATCTTCTACTTTAGCTTTCTTTTGTTTAGAGACAGTAAATTTGGAAAATTGTAATAAGCTGTATATGGATTTCCGCTGCACTGATGATTGATGTTGATTTTAGTTATCAGCTTATACACTGTCTCACCTGTTTTATGTCAAGTATGTTGTTAATATATTTTATTCCATGCGCTGTGAGACATTCTACAGGTTCCTTGATTGGTTTATTCCCTTCTTTCCTTTCTCCTGACGACTGTCTCGTGCTAGTCGGGCTTGTGTACAGCGCACTTTCGGAGGAAATGCAGGCTGGTGCGGGGCGGGCCATCACACTTGGAGAAACCATTCTTCTTAGCTAATCTTACAGCTAGTTTCTAAATTTCATATTCTTAGGGAAAGGTTCCCATTAATTTTATCCAAGATAAATTCTTTGAATTTATTCTTTAATCTTCCTTTGGATGTCATTTCAAACCAAATTATGGTTTTCCAAACTAGTCGAGATTAGCGAACCACACCAAAGTAATTATTTGTTTTGTTTCCCAATCCCAACCTATTCATCCCATGAAGAAAACTGGTAATACTCCATATCTAACACCACGGTGTTATCGGTAAAATTAATTACCATTTCACGTTCAAATCTAATTAAAGATTTAACTATCGCTTTGGAGCAAAACTGGTGATACTCCATTCTCGCTCAATTTCTAAATTTGATAATTTTGATTATCAATTCACATTTCAATCTAATTACAGATTCATTAAAACTCCTTTTACTAGGTTAAAGAACTAATGTCATTTAAAACACAGTTCACGACAAACCCAAATCACATTCTATTTATTTATCGGGTTAAAGAACAAGTGTCATTTAAAACACCCTTCACGATAAACCCACAAATCAATTTTATTTACAGCCCATTTCAAATCCAATTTATTTATTTAAAAGTAAATGGGTTTTAATTTTAGTTCAAAACTAGTTCATTTTGATAAAAATCTATTTTTATCATTTCAAATATGGAGTTTTTCATCCCAATTTTTCCCAAATCATTTCTTATGATTTTACACAAATTATTACTATTTTTAATAATTTTATCAAGGCCCGTACAGTCAATTTCCAACAGCGGCCAGTGAACTGCACTTACAACGACCTTTTCCGAATTTGATTTGGACGTATCTCCAAATCCAACTGTTAGATTTCAAATTTCTAATATTAGTTAGAAAGGTCTTTTCGATACAAACCCAACGGTTCCGATTTTAAGAGAATCCGACGGTCGGATCTCCCGAAATGTCCGTTCGAAGTCAATGGTCGAAATTTACGAACTGCCGCGGCGCGGCGCGTTCTATTCAGACCATTATATTATATATATATAATATATATAATATATACTTCGTCAATTTCTATTTAAAACGATTTTTATAAATAGTTTTAAATTCGTTTCAAAAACATTTCCACTTCCATTTCCAATTCAATTCAAATCTCGATTCATTCTATATTCAATTCAATTCGAATTTGGTTTATATTCAATTCAATTCGAAATTTGTTTCCTATTCAATTCAATTCAAAATTGATTTATATTCAATTCAATTCGAAATTGCTTTATATTCAATTCTATTCAAATTCGTTTTATATTCAATTCAATTCGAATTTCTTTTATATTCAATTCAATTCGAATTCGTTTTCTATTCAATTCAATTCGAATTCGTTTTTTATTCAATTCAATTCGAATTTCTTTTATATTCAATTCAATTCGAATTTCTTTTATATTAAATTTAATTCGAATTCGTTTTCTATTCAATTCAATTTGAATTCATTTTCTATTCAATTCAATTCGAATTTCTTTTATATTCAATTCAATTCGAATTTCTTTTATATTCAATTCAATTCGAATTTCTTTTCTATTCAATTCAATTCGAATTCGTTTTCTATTCAATTCAATTCGAATTTCTTTTATATTCAATTCAATTCGAATTTCTTTTCTATTCAATTCAATTCGAATTTCTTTTATATTCAATTCAATTCGAATTTCTTTTATATTCAATTCAATTCGAATTCGTTTCCTATTCGATTCAATTCGAATTTGTTTTCTATTCAATTCAATTCGAATTTCTTTTATATTCAATTCAATTCGAATTTCTTTTCTATTCAATTCAATTCGAATTCGTTTCCTATTCGATTCAATTCCAATTCGTTTTCTGTTCAATTCAATTCGAATTTCTTTTATATTCAATTCAATTCGAATTTCTTTTCTATTCAATTCAATTCGAATTTGTTTCCTATTCGATTCAATTCAATTTTCTTTTATATTCAATTCAATTATAAAAATGAATATAATCGATATAAATATCGTTCGCGTCAAAATAGTGCATCTCTAATCAACACGGCTTTATATATTTCAATAATTCCGTTATTCTATTCAACAAATGAATATTTATTTCTTTCATTACATGACTCTATATTTTTGTCAACACACGACTAATCTTAACGAATGAGTACTGTCCACGTGTGACTATTTTTGTTATTTAATATATTTTACAAAAATTATGGTATCTATCGTTTGATTTCAAATCAGACTCCAACCGTAAACTAGTAAGAGAACGATTCCCTAAATATGAACCCCGAAGGCCGAAACCAGCATCAGATCAATATCCAGGAGACCACTCATCTTATCTATTTTCCAGTTAGTTTCTAATTTTATATATGATAAAGATGTAAATCTTATTGTTAAAATATTTCGTTCAACACTAGACTAATCCCAACGGATGAGTACTGTCAACACATGAACCTTTATTTTATAATATACTTTATTTTCTAAATTGGAATGAGGCCCAATCAATCACCATATAGCGTTAACTATATGGATTCCATACAACATAGGTATATAATAGCAACGATAAATGATCAACCATCATCCAAAGTGCACTACACTGTATAAGCATCAAATATAGATATCTAACACTTATAACAGCCTGTCAATCAATCGATCGACATACAACTAATTATTGGGATTAGTGTATGCCGTATTTTATCCCAATACGCATTTGGGGTTTCAAACAATCAAACACAGATTTTATTTGTGCAGTTGGGCGATGTGTAAAATTTATCGTCCCAATCAATGTCCTTCAAGTAGGTGTACACAAACAAACCGTCCGGTTTGTAAATGAATATATATTTATTCACATTCACGTTAAAAATTATATTTTTAACGACCAAATTATTTTATTCAACCTATGAATATATTTTATTATCTATTTCACATCAACATCACAAACAATTTTCACAACACATCAATCAAACAAACTAGCCATCCATGGTATGTGGATGACGGGTGTCGGGTGCTACTAAACACCATCTGCATCCTAGTATATATATATATATATATATATATATATAACTTGAAAATTTAAATTAAAGAGTGAGAAATTCTCACCAAAGCTAATCCAAACGTCATGACTCTTCTTATGTAGGAAATCTTCACCTTTTCATCTTTTGTCACTTTCGCTGCCCGTAGTCACTACATATATAAAAATCACATTTTAATTTCGCTATTCAATGTATAAAAATCGAATTTTTACTTCTCTATTCAATATATAAAAATCGAATTTTACTTCGCTATTCAATATATAAAAATCGAATTTTACTTCGCTATTCAATATATAAAAATCGAATTTTTACTTCGCTATTCAATATATAAAAATCGAATTTTTATTTCGCTATTCAATATATAAAAATCAAATTTTTACTTCGCTATCATGTGTATAAAAATCACATTTTTATACTTCTACTATATAGATAAAAATTCTATTTTTACACTGTGAAAAATCGTATCTTTTCTATTTTAAAAATCTAATCTTTTCTACTTTAAAAATCTAATCTTTTCTACTTTAAAAATATAATCTTTTCTACTTCAAAAATATAATCTTTTCTACTTTAAAAATCACTCCTTTATCTTCATGAAAACACTATAATTTTTTTTACTTTATCGTCCTTTTTAAAACAAAGTAGATTTTTATTGCTATCTTATATTTAAAAATAAGATTTTAATACAGTCATATATATATATATATATAAATCATGTTTAAATTTTAATGAACTAATTAATACCACTAAGATAATTATATAATTAAATTAACCAAATTTAATCCCTTACCCATCGTTCTTCACTGTTGCCAAAAACTGGAAGCCGCTCAACCCATTTCCAATCCAAAATCACCCCTTCTTCCTCTTCGTTCTGAAACAGGCCTCATTTGAACCCACTGATCAAATCGAAGAGCTCCATCGCGCCGCCAAACGGAGCAGTTGGTCGACGATCCAGGGATGCCGCGTCGTGCGCCTTGGAAGGGGATGCCATCGCCGTGACCGAGGCGGAGCTCAGTGGGCCCCTCAAGCCAGAAAATGGCGGCGAACTCTTGGACTTTGAGCAGCAAAATCGGACGAACCCCTTCATGAAATACGATGGAACCAACATGGATCGATAGCCCTTGAGATTCGCTTCGATATCAGCTTTGAAAAATCCTTGAATTGATTTGAGGATTTGAAGAAAAATCGATTTGAAGTTGGGATGTTTTCAGTCGTCGAAGGAAACAGGGGCGGCTACGCAGGTTTGACCGCACGAGTGGGTTCTGACCTAGTTTGACCGTGTAGTGATATTTATACCATTATTTATTTTATTTTATTTTTATTTAATTCCCAACAATCTCTGTTTATTAATCTGATCCCCAAATCAAACCCAACGAATGTCGCCCCTAGCTAAATACCCCCATTCTGCAACACAATGGGATATGTCCGGTGAGCCAATTCGACTGTTACGATTAGTTTCCATTGAATTTAAAATATAAATCTTTATATATTCAATTTAAACGCACATTTCAATTTACCGGGGCCACATACCGTCTCTAAAAATTCCCGAAAAATTATTTCTAGCTTCGTATCGACGATACAGTCCTAAGAAAGCTAGTTTCGTCGAATTCTGAGACCGTTTGAAAAATGCCCATTTTCTGGTCGATCAAAATCAACTGAAACTGTTAAAACACGTTTTCTTTTGCCACGCTCACATATTGATTCAGAAAATTACGAATTTTGGAATCTAGCAATAATTTGACATCCTGGATCCAACAAAAGTGGTTTCGTCGAAAACCAAGGTCGTTTGCAAAATTCTCATTTTTAAGGGCCTGGATTCCATAGCGACTATTTTGAAATTTCAACTGGACATATCTTTATATCCCTGCTATGAAATCTTGATTTTTCGGATTCGTTGGAAAGATATTCTCTATTAGATTCCATTATTTTTGGTTTCGCTAAAATCTGGTTTATTTTGAATCCTGTACATTCATTTGAAGTTTGAAATCGAATTATCGAACTACCGCGCCATTTTCAATTCCTTTTATAATTATATATAATTATTTATATTCTAACGACGACGTATATAATATATACATTCTAATTCTATTCAAAATAAATTTCTCGTCAATATTATTTAAAATAATTCATTTTAAATATTCATCATTCGCCAAAATTGCCAAAATAAAAATTTTAAACTGGCTCGCATTTCCGGGTTATTACAATCTCCCCCACTTAAAACTTTTCGTCCCCGAAAAGGAACAAAGCCGAAAGTTGTTTTAAAAACCAACTCAACTTTCATTATTTTGACTACGGCTTAAGTTCTTCAACTTTTCAGTTTCTAATAACTTTTCAAATTTCTCAAAAATTTGGCTAACACCCTAAATTTTCGAAAAATTTCGCCATAACCTCCCCTGCACCGGGAGCACCGGGAAAATCCCAAAATTGCCATACAGGCCCTCTGATCTCAAAATAAAAATAAAAAGCTAAGCGGCTAGCCAATAGGCTCATAAAATCAGCATCACCCAAACATAACAGTAAATTATAGTAAACATTTACCTATTTGTCGGGCAAACAAATTTTATTCTCTGCTCTAGCCTCCTTGCTATGACCTGTTCAAAATATGTATATGCAAGCAGATGCGACCAATTTTCAATACAATTCAATATGTGATTCAATTAGGCTAAATGTTTCAAAATTATCAAACAAATAAACAAACAACACAAACATCAATCAATTAGTGAATTAGAGTTTCAAATTCATAATTTTGATACATATACAAAAAATCATGTTTTGATGCCAAATCACAACAAATAAATCTAGCTATATAAGTTTTGGTTCTCACACCAGCCTAATGGAAATATATAGATATCACACCTTCGAAACACGAACATAAGTTCTGATGATGATCGATCAATCATCAGAACCATATCCGGGTGTCTAGAATGTGATCCTATATCTATCCAGTATATTAAAACTTCGAATATACGTTCATGACGCGTATATGCAAAATCTTTATATACTCGATTGTCCAAATTCAAAATAAATAAATATACAAATACGTATAAAACGATTTAAATTTTCAAAACAAAACTGTTTTTATTTGAAAAATATACTCTTCACACTCGTTCTAGGATACTACTGATCCTATCTCTAACGAGTCATTCTAATTGGATATTGCTAATCCAATATCTGATGAATTATTTCGTATAGTCCTAATGTGCCTTGTTCTCGAGCTCTGTAAACCAAAGCTCCGATACCAAATGTGACGGCAAGGAATTTTGCTCGATCCGAATCAGTCGTTAAACCGATCTAGACCGTTCGAAACCCCTGATCGTTTGAGAACAGGAAAAATCAGAACGCAGACGGAAGAACATTTCATTGCTATTACAACAATTCCATCAGATACAAGAATATACAGAGTATAAATGAATAAATTACATTCGATAAATATCAGAGATTACAATAAATTACATAGCAGCGGAAAAATAATACAAAGCACAACTGAAGGTGATATACGGATACAGAGCTTTCCGGATATCATTCCAACTGTAAACCAGGATCTTGTGAATATAAATATGCAAAACCAAAACTACTAGCTGCCCGTGTCGAAAATAAGGGCACCCAGAGTTTAGGTTAAAACAATAAACTCCAGGTCAGTCATGTGACTGGTGTGAGAACTAAAATAGTTATTTAAAGCTTTACTTTAAAAGAGAGTAATTCAAGGGACCACGCCGTATAGCACGGAACGGGTTTCCTCCCAAGAATACCAGTGCATTGAATAAAAAGCGCAATGCTTTTTCGAAAAATGAAGCTATTATAAGACCCAGGTCCCATCACACAATGCAACGCAAGCCGGAGGATAGGGTTTTACCTTATAACAGCCAAACATGCTTGGTACGTTTAAAAACAAATCATTTGATACTATAATAAGTGTATAGTGTCAAAACAATTTCAATCATAAATATCAATCATAGACGACATAAGTGCCCCATCCCACTATGTCGCCATACTAGGCTCTACAAATAAAGCCGAAATACACGTATTGGAAATTGGATTTCCGTCATGAGTCGAGGCAAGGGGCAAGCTCCTCTCCGCTTTTGAGACACTCCAGCAAATGTCTCAGGGCTACGCACTCTGGGCAACCCTAGGATGCTTCAGGGTTGGTCCTCTCTTACATTTGAGGATTAGTTATTCCTGAATACACGTTTCCCGGTCCTTACAGACCTAAAATCGAGGCGTCTCATCCAACAACCACATAGGTGAAAAGTATATAAATGTCAGGGCTGGTAAGTCACTGACACCACCAAAGCTAGAAAGAAACGTCGTGCTCTCCCTGCAGCCCTTATCCCGTTTTTAACTCATACCGAGGTGTGAGGCTCGCGAATTCATGTTATACACAAAGCTGCCACGTAGGCCATGCTTTGATCATCAACCACAAGACTTTGCTTTTCAACAGAAGCCCTGATCCATGCAACTTAGCGTGCCACATAGGTAATTCACGCCATGCGACTGATGTCCATCGATATACAACCTCTGAGCTCGTACGTCTCAGAGAAGGGCGTTAAGCAAAATAATAAATTCTCCGCCGCCAAACAGATGTATATTTAATAGAGATCAATCAACATAGAATAAAATCCAATGTCAGACACACAATCCATTTACAAGTTCGTTCTAGGTCTAAACGAAACCGGAGGCACTTTCCTCGCATATCCATCGATCTCCAAGTACGTCTGGACGACCACCGACTATTTCCATCCTCTTAGGTGTACAGCCCAATCAAGATCATCAGTAATTATCCAAACGATGTGAAGACTTCCGGTCTTCGACCACCGTCATCTTCTTCGACTTATCGTCGAATCGGTTATTCAAAATGGGTATAAACCCGGCCTTTCTGAACAACCCGCGTATATTAAGAACAAATGTTACACAAACACAACTTACGCCTCATTCCAATTCATTAGTCACTTACCGTAAATCAGTAAGAGAGCAATTCCACAAATATTAACCCCGAAGGCCGAAACCAACATCAGATCAATACCCAGGAAACCATTCTTCTTAGCTAATCCTACAACTAGTTTCAAAATTTCATATTCTTAAGGAAAGGTTCCCATTAATTTTATCCAAGATAAATTCTTTGAATTTGTTCTTTAATCTTCCTTTGGATGTCATTTCAAACCAAATTATGGTTTTCCAAACTAGTCGAGATTAGCGAACCACACCGAAGTAATTATTTGTTTTATTTCCCAATCCCAACCTATTCATCCCATGAAGAAAACTGGTAATACTCCATATCTAACACCAAGGTGTTATCGGTAAAATTAATTACCATTTCACGTTCAAATCTAATTAAAGATTTAACTATCGCTTTGGAGCAAAACTGGTGATACTCCATTCTCGCTCAATTTCTAAATTTGATAATTTAGATTATCAATTCACATTTCAATATAATTACATATTCATTAAAACTCCTTTTACTGGGTTAAAGAACTAATGTCATTTAAAACACAGTTCACGAAAAACCCAAATCACATTCTATTTATTTATCGGGTTAAAGAACAAGTGTCATTTAAAACACCCTTCACGATAAACCCACAAATCAATTTTATTTACAGCCCATTTCAAATCCAATTTATTTATTTAAAAATAAATGGGTTTTAATTTTAGTTCAAAACTAGTTCATTTCGATAAAAATCTATTTTTATCATTTCAAATATGGAGTTTTTCATCCCAATTTTTTCCAAATCATTTCTTATGATTTTACACAAATTATTACTATTTTTAATAATTTTATCAAGGCCCGTACAGTCGATTTCCAACAGCGGCCATCGAACTGCATTTACAGCGACCTTTTCCGAATTTGATTTGGACCTATCTCCAAATCCTACCGTTAGATTTCAAATTTCTAATATTCGTTAGAAAGCTCTTTTCGATACGAACCCAACGGTTCCGGTTTTAGGAGAATTCGACAGTCGGATCTCCCGAAATGTACGTTTGAAGTCAATGGTCGAAATTTACGAACTACTGCGGCGCGGCGCGTTCTGTTCAGGCCATTATATTATATATATAATATATATAATATATACTTCGTCGATTTCTATTTAAAACGAATTTCATAAACAGTTTTAAATTCATTTCAAAAACATTTCCACTTCCATTTCCAATTCAATCCAAATCTCGATTCATTCTATATTCAATTCAATTCGAATATGGTTTATATTCAATTCAATTCGAAATTTGTTTCCTATTAAATTCGAAATTGTTTTATATTCAATTCAATTCGAAATTGCTTTATATTCAATTCTATTCAAATTCGTTTTATATTCAATTCAATTCGAATTTCTTTTATATTCAATTCAATTCGAATTCGTTTTCTATTCAATTTAATTCAAATTCGTTTTCTATTCAATTCAATTCGAATTTCTTTTATATTCAATTCAATTCGAATTTCTTTTATATTCAATTTAATTCGAATTCGTTTTTTATCCAATTCAATTCGAATTCGTTTTCTATTCAATTCAATTCGAATTTCTTTTATATTCAATTCAATTCGAATTTCTTTTATATTCAATTCAATTCGAATTTCTTTTCTATTCAATTCAATTCGAGTTCGTTTTCTATTCAATTCAATTCGAATTTCTTTTATATTCAATTCAATTTGAATTTCTTTTCTATTCAATTCAATTCGAATTTCTTTTATATTCAATTCAATTCGAATTTCTTTTATATTCAATTCAATTCGAATTCGTTTCCTATTCGATTCAATTCAAATTCGTTTTCTATTCAATTCAATTCAATTTCTTTTATATTAAATTCAATTTGAATTTCTTTTCTATTCAATTCAATTCAAATTCGTTTCCTATTCGATTCAATTCAAATTCGTTTTCTATTCAATTCAATTTGAATTTCTTTTATATTCAATTCAATTCAAATTTCTTTTCTATTCATTTCAATTCGAATTCGTTTCCTATTCGATTCAATTCAAATTTCTTTTATATCCAATTCAATTATAATAACGAATATAATCGATATAAATATCGTTCGCGTCAAAATAACGCATCTCTAATCAACACGGCTTTATATATTTCAATAATTCCGTTATTCTATTCAATAAATGAATATTTATTTCTTTCATTACATGACTCTATATTTTTGTCAACACACGACTAATCTCAACGAATGAGTACTGTCTACGTGTGACTATTTTTGTTATTTAATATATTTTACAAAAATTATGGTATCTATCGTTTGATTTCAAATCAAACTCCAACCGTAAACTAGTAAGAGAACGATTCCCTAAATATGAACCCTGAAGGCCGAAACCAACATCAGATCAATATCCTGGAGACTACTCATCTTATCTATTTTCCAGTTAGTTTATAATTTTATATATGATAAAGATGTAAATCTTATTGTTAAAATATTTCGTTCAACACATGACTAATCTCAACGGATGAGTACTGTCAACACATGAACCTTTATTTTATAATATCCTTTATTTTCTAAATTGGAATGAGCCCAATCAATCACCATATAGCGTTAACTATATGGATTCCATACAACACAGGTATATAATAGCAACGATAAATGATCAACCATCATCCAAAGTGCACTACACTGTATAAGCATCAAATATAGATATCTAACGCTTATAACAGCCTGTCAATCAATCGATCGACATACAACTAATTATTGAGATTAGTGTATGCCGTATTTTATCCCAATACCCGTGTGGGGTTTCAAACAATCAAACACAGATTTTATTTGTGCAGTTGGGCGATGTGTAAAATTTATCGTCCCAATCAATGTCCTTCAAATAGGTGCACATAAACAAACCGTCCGGTTTGTAAATGAATATTTATTTATTCGCATTCACGTTAAAAATTATATTTTTAACGACCAAATTATTTTATTCAACCTATGAATATATTTTATTATCTATTTCACATCAACATCACAAACAATTTTCACAACACATCAATCAAACAAACAAGCCATCCATGGTATGTGGATGACGGGTGTCGGGTGCTACTAAACACCGTCTGCATCCTAGTATATATATATATAACTAGAAAATTTAAATTAAAGAGTGAGAAATTCTCACCAAAGCTAATCCAGACGCCACGACTCTTCTTATGTAGGAAATCTTCACCTTTTCATCTTTTGTCACTTTCGCTGCCCATAGTCACTACATATATAAAAATCACATTTTTATTTCGCTATTCAATGTATAAAAATCGAATTTTTACTTCACTATTCAATATATAAAAATCGAATTTTACTTCTCTATTCAATATATAAAAATCGAATTTTACTTCGCTATTCAATATATAAAAATCGAATTTTTACTTTGCTATTCAATATATAAAAATCGAATTTTTACTTCGCTATTCAATATATAAAAAGCGAATTTTTACTTCGCTATCATGTGTATAAAAATCACATTTTTATACTACTACTATATAGATAAAAATTCTATTTTTACACCGCTAAAAATCGTATCTTTTCTATTTTAAAAATCTAATCTTTTCTACTTTAAAAATCTAATCTTTTCTACTTTAAAAATCTAATCTTTTCTACTTTAAAAATATAATCTTTTCTACTTTAAAAATCACTCCTTTATCATCATGAAAACACTATTAAAATCTTTACTTTATCGTCCTTTTTAAAACAAAGTAGATTTTTATTGCTATCTTATATTTAAAAATCAGATTTTAATACAGTCATATATATATATATATATAAATCATGTTTAAATTTTAATGAACTAATTAATACCACTAAGATAATTATATAATTAAACTAACCTAATTTAATCCCTTACGCATTGTTCTTCACTGTTGCCAAAAACTGGAGGCCGCTCAACCCATTTCCAATCGAAAATCACCCCGTCTTCCTCTTCGTTCTAAAACAGGCCTCATTTGAACCCACTGATCAAATCGAAGAGCTCCATCGCACCGCCAAACGGAGCAGTTGGTCGACGATTCAGGGATGCCGCGTTGTGCGCTTTGGAAGGGGATGCCGTCGCCGTGACCGAGGCGGAGCTCGGTGGGCCCCTCAAGCCAGAAAACGGCGGCGAAATCTTGGACTTTGAGTAGCAAAATCGGATGAACCCCTTCATGAAATACGATGGAACCAACATGTATCGATAGCCCTTGAGATTCGCTTCGATATCAGCTTTGAAAAAAAAAAAATCCTTGAATTGATTTGAGGATTCGAAGAAAAATCGATTTGAAGTTGGGATGTTCTCAGTCGTCGAAGGAAACAGGGGCGGCTACGCAGGTATGACCGCGCGAGTGGGTTCTGACCTAGTTTGACCGTGTAGTGATATTTATACCATTATTTATTTTATTTTATTTTTATTTAATTCCCAACAATCTCTGTTTATTAATCCGATCCCCAAATCAAACCCAACGAATGTCGCCCCTAGTTAAATACCCCCATTCTGCAACACAATGGGATATGTACGGTGAGCCAATTCGACTGTTACGATTAGTTTCCATTGAATTTAAAATATAAATCTTTATATATTCAATTTAAACGCACATTTCAATTTACCGGGGCCACATACCGTCTCTAAAAATTCCCGAAAAATTATTTCTAGCTTCGTATCGACGATACAGTCCTAAGAAAGCTAGTTTCGTCGAATTCTGAGACCGTTTGAAAAATGCCCATTTTCTGGTCGATCAAAATCAACTGAAACTGTTAAAACACGTTTTCTTTTGCCACGCTCACATATTGATTCAGAAAATTACGAATTTTGGAATCTAGCAATAATTTGACATCCTGGATCCAACAAAAGTGGTTTCGTCGAAAACCGAGGTCGTTTGCAAAATTCTCATTTTTAAGGGCCTGGATTCCATAGCGACTATTTTGAAATTTCAACTGGACATATCTTTTGATCCCAGCTATGAAATCTTGATTTTTCGGATTCGTTGGAAAGATATTCTCTATTAGATTCCATTATTTTTGGTTTCGCTAAAATCTGGTTTATTTTGAATCCTGTACATTCATTTGAAGTTTGAAATCGAATTATCGAACTACCGCGCCATTTTCAATTCCTTTTATAATTATATATAATTATTTATATTCTAACGACGACGTATATAATATATACGTTCTAATTCTATTCAAAATAAATTTCTCGTCAATATTATTTAAAATAATTCATTTTAAATATTCATCATTCGCCAAAATTGCCAAAATAAAAATTTTAAACTGGCTCGCATTTCCGGGTTATTACAATCTCCCCCACTTAAAACTTTTCGTCCCCGAAAAGGAACAAAGCCGAAAGTTGTTTTAAAAACCAACTCAACTTTCATTATTTTGACTACGGCTTAAGTTCTTCAACTTTTCAGTTTCTAAGAACTTTTCAAATTTCTCAAAAATTTGGCTAACACCCTAAATTTTCGAAAAATTTCGCCATAACCTCCCCTGCACCGGGAGCACCGGGAAAATCCCAAAATTGCCATACAGGCCCTCTGATCTCAAAAGAAAAATAAAAAGCCAAGCGGCTAGCCAATAGGCTCATAAAATCATCATCACCCAAACATAACAGCAAATTATAGTAAACATTTACCTATTTGTCGGGCAAACAAATTTTATTCTCTGCTCTAGCCTCCTTGCTATGACCTGTTCAAAATATGTATATGCAAGCAGATGCGACCAATTTTCAATACAATTCAATATGTGATTCAATTAGGCTAAATGTTTCAAAATTATCAAACAAATAAACAAACAACACAAACATCATTCAATTAGTGAATTAGAGTTTCAAATTCATAATTTTGATACATATACAAAAAATCATGTTTTGATGCCAAATCACAACAAATAAATCTAGCTATATAAGTTTTGGTTCTCACACCAGCCTAATGGAAATATATAGATATCACACCTTCGAAACACGAACATAAGTTCTGATGATGATCGATCAATCATCAGAACCATATCCGGGTGTCTAGAATGTGATCCTATATCTATCCAGTATATTAAAACTTCGAATATACGTTCATGACGCGTATATGCAAAATCTTTATATACTCGATTGTCCAAATTCAAAATAAATAAATATAAAAATACGTATAAAACAATTTAAATTTTCAAAACAAAACTGTTTTTATTTGAAAAATATAATCTTCACACTCGTTCTAGGATACTACTGATCCTATCTCTAACGAGTCATTCTAATTGGATATTGCTAATCCAATATCTGATGAATTATTTCGTATAGTCCTAATGTGCCTTGTTCTCGAGCTCTGTAAACCAAAGCTCTGATACCGAATTCGACGGCAAGGAATTTTGCTCGATCCGAATCAGTCGTTAAACCGATCTAGACCGTTCGAAACCCCTGATTGTTTGAGAACAGGAAAAATCAGAACGCAGACGGAAGAACATTTCATTGCTATTACAACAATTCCATCAGATACAAGAATATACAGAGTATAAATGAATAAATTACATTTGATAAATATCAGAGATTACAATAAATTACATAGCAGCGGAAAATTAATACAAAGCACAACTGAAGGTGATATACAGATACAGAGCTTCCCGGATATCACTCCAACTGTAAACCAGGATCTTGTGAATATAAATATGCAAAACCAAAACTACTAGCTGCCCGTGTCGAAAATAAGGGCACCCAGAGTTTAGGTTAAAACAATAAACTCCCGGTCAGTCATGTGACTGGTGTGAGAACTAAAATAGTTATTTAAAGCTTTACTTTAAAAGAGAGTAATTCAAGGGACCACGCCGTATAGCACGGAACGGGTTTCCTCCCAAGAATACCAGTGCATAGAATAAAAAGCGCAATGCTTTTTCGAAAAATGAAGCTATTATAAGACCCAGGTCCCATCACACAATGCAACACAAGCCGGAGGATAGGGTTTTACCTTATAACAGCCAAACATGCTTGGTACGTTTAAAAACAAATCATTTGATACTATAATAAGTGTATAGTGTCAAAACAATTTCAATCATAAATATCAATCATAGACGGCATAAGTGCCCCATCCCACTATGTCGCCATACTAGGCTCTACAAATAAAGCCGAAATACACGTATTGGAAATTGGATTTCCGTCATGAGTCGAGGCAAGGGGCAAGCTCCTCTCCGCTTTTGAGACACTCTAGCAAATGTCTCAGGGCTACGCACTCTGGGCAACCCTAGGATGCTTCAGGGTCGGTCCTCTCTTACATTTGAGGATTAGTTATTCCTGAATACACGTTTCCCGGTCTTTACAGACCTAAAATCGAGGCGTCTCATCCAACAACCACATAGGTGAAAAGTATATAAATGTCAGGGCTGGTAAGTTACTGACACCACCAAAGCTAGAAAGAAACGTCGTGCCCTCCCTGCAGCCCTTATCCCGTTTTTAACTCATACCGAGGTGTGAGGCTCGCGAATTCATGTTATACACAAAGCTGCCACGTAGGCCATGCTTTGATCATCAACCACAAGACTTTGCTTTTCAACAGAAGCCTGATCCATGCAACTTAGCGTGCCACATAGGTAATTCATGCCATGCGACTGATGTCCATCGATATACAACCTCTGAGCTCGTACGTCTCAGAGAAGGGCGTTAAGCAAAATAATAAATTCTCCGCCGCCAAACAGATGTATATTTAATAGAGATCAATCAACATAGAATAAAATCCAATGTCAGACACACAATCCATTTACAAGTTCGTTCTAGGTCTAAACGAAATCGGAGGCACTTTCCTCGCATATCCATCGATCTCCAAGTACGTCTGGACGACCACCGACTATTTCCATCCTCTTAGGTGTACAGCCCAATCAGGATCATCAGTAATTATCCAAACGATGTGAAGACTTCCGGTCTTCGACCACCGTCATCTTCTTCGACTTATCGTCGAATCGGTTATTCAAAATGGGTATAAACCCGGCCTTTCTGAACAACCCGCGTATATTAAAAACAAATGTTACACAAACACAACTTACGCCTCATTCCAATTCATTAGTCACTTACCGTAAATCAGTAAGAGAGCAATTCCACAAATATTAACCCCGAAGGACGAAACCAACATCAGATCAATACCCAGGAAACCATTCTTCTTAGCTAATCCTACAACTAGTTTCAAAATTTCATATTCTTAGGGAAAGGTTCCCATTAATTTTATCCAAGATAAATTCTTTGAATTTGTTCTTTAATCTTCCTTTGGATGTCATTTCAAACCAAATTATGGTTTTCCAAACTAGTCGAGATTAGCGAACCACACCAAAGTAATTATTTGTTTTATTTCCCAATCCCAACCTATTCATCCCATGAAGAAAACTGGTAATACTCCATATCTAACACCAAGGTGTTATCGGTAAAATTAATTACCATTTCACGTTCAAATCTAATTAAAGATTTAACTATCGCTTTGGAGCAAAACTGGTGATACTCCATTCTCGCTCAATTTCTAAATTTGATAATTTAGATTATCAATTCACATTTCAATATAATTACAGATTCATTAAAACTCCTTTTACTGGGTTAAAGAACTAATGTCATTTAAAACACAGTTCACGAAAAACCCAAATCATATTCTATTTATTTATCGGGTTAAAGAACAAGTGTCATTTAAAACACCCTTCACGATAAACCCACAAATCAATTTTATTTATAGCCCATTTCAAATCCAATTTATTTATTTAAAAGTAAATGGGTTTTAATTTTAGTTCAAAAATTGTTCATTTCGATAAAAATCTATTTTTATCATTTCAAATATGGAGTTTTTCATCCCAATTTTTTCCAAATCATTTCTTATGATTTTACACAAATTATTACTATTTTTAATAATTTTATCAAGGCCCGTACAGTCGATTTCCAACAGCGGCCATCGAACTGCATTTACAGCGACCTTTTCCGAATTTGATTTGGACCTATCTCCAAATCCTACCGTTAGATTTCAAATTTCTAATATTCGTTAGAAAGCTCTTTTCGATACGAACCCAACGGTTCCAGTTTTAGGAGAATTCGACGGTCGGATCTCCCGAAATGTACGTTCGAAGTCAATGGTCGAAATTTACGAACTACTACGGCGCGGCGCGTTCTGTTCAGGCCATTATATTATATATATAATATATATAATATATACTTCGTCGATTTCTATTTAAAACGAATTTCATAAATAGTTTTAAATTCATTTCAAAAACATTTCCACTTCCATTTCCAATTCAATTCAAATCTCGATTCATTCTATATTCAATTCAATTCGAATATGGTTTATATTCAATTCAATTCGAAATTTGTTTCCTATTCAATTCGAAATTGTTTTATATTCAATTCAATTCAAAATTGCTTTATATTCAATTCTATTCAAATTCGTTTTATATTCAATTCAATTCGAATTTCTTTTATATTCAATTCAATTCGAATTCGTTTTCTATTCAATTTAATTCAAATTCGTTTTCTATTCAATTCAATTCGAATTTCTTTTATATTCAATTCAATTCGAATTTCTTTTATATTCAATTTAATTCGAATTCGTTTTTTATTCAATTCAATTCGAATTCGTTTTCTATTCAATTCAATTCGAATTTCTTTTATATTCAATTCAATTCGAATTTCTTTTATATTCAATTCAATTCGAATTTCTTTTCTATTCAATTCAATTCGAGTTCGTTTTCTATTCAATTCAATTCGAATTTCTTTTATATTCAATTCAATTTGAATTTCTTTTCTATTCAATTCAATTCGAATTTCTTTTATATTCAATTCAATTCGAATTTCTTTTATATTCAATTCAATTCGAATTCGTTTCCTATTCGATTCAATTCAAATTCGTTTTCTATTCAATTCAATTCAATTTCTTTTATATTAAATTCAATTTGAATTTCTTTTCTATTCAATTCAATTCGAATTCGTTTCCTATTCGATTCAATTCAAATTCGTTTTCTATTCAATTCAATTTGAATTTCTTTTATATTCAATTCAATTCGAATTTCTTTTCTATTCATTTCAATTCGAATTCGTTTCCTATTCGATTCAATTCAAATTTCTTTTATATTCAATTCAATCATAATAACGAATATAATCGATATAAATATCGTTCGCGTCAAAATAACGCATCTCTAATCAACACGGCTTTATATATTTCAATAATTCCGTTATTCTATTCAATAAATGAATATTTATTTCTTTCATTACATGACTCTATATTTTTGTCAACACACGACTAATCTCAACGAATGAGTACTGTCCACGTGTGACTATTTTTGTTATTTAATATATTTTACAAAAATTATGGTATCTATCGTTTGATTTCAAATCAAAGTCCAACCGTAAACTAGTAAGAGAACGATTCCCTAAATATGAACCCCGAAGGCCGAAACCAACATCAGATCAATATCCTGGAGACTACTCATCTTATCTATTTTCCAGTTAGTTTATAATTTTATATATGATAAAGATGTAAATCTTATTGTTAAAATATTTCGTTTAACACATGACTAATCTCAACGGATGAGTACTGTCAACACATGAACCTTTATTTTATAATATCCTTTACTTTCTAAATTGGAATGAGGCCCAATAAATCACCATATAGCGTTAACTATATGGATTCCATACAACACAGGTATATAATAGCAACGATAAATGATCAACCATCATCCAAAGTGCACTACAATGTATAAGCATCAAATATAGATATCTAACGCTTATAACAGCCTTTCAATCAATCGATCGACATACAACTAATTATTGAGATTAGTGTATGCCGTATTTTATCCCAATACCCGTGTGGGGTTTCAAACAATCAAACACAGATTTTATTTGTGCAGTTGGGCGATGTGTAAAATTTATCGTCCCAATCAATGTCCTTCAAATAGGTGCACATAAACAAACCGTCCGGTTTGTAAATGAATATTTATTTATTCGCATTCACGTTAAAAATTATATTTTTAACGACCGAATTATTTTATTCAACCTATGAATATATTTTATTATCTATTTCACATCAACATCACAAACAATTTTCACAACACATCAATCAAACAAACAAGCCATCCATGGTATGTGGATGACGGGTGTCGGGTGCTACTAAACACCGTCTGCATCCTAGTATATATATATATATATATAACTAGAAAATTTAAATTAAAGAGTGAGAAATTCTCACCAAAGCTAATCCAAACGCCACGACTCTTCTTATGTAGGAAATCTTCACCTTTTCATCTTTTGTCACTTTCGCTGCCCATAGTCACTACATATATAAAAATCACATTTTTATTTCGCTATTCAATGTATAAAAATCGAATTTTTACTTCACTATTCAATATATAAAAATCGAATTTTACTTCTCTATTCAATATATAAAAATCGAATTTTACTTCGCTATTCAATATATAAAAATCGAATTTTTATCTTGCTATTCAATATATAAAAATCGAATTTTTACTTCGCTATTCAATATATAAAAAGCGAATTTTTACTTCGCTATCATGTGTATAAAAATCACATTTTTATACTACTACAATATAGATAAAAATTCTATTTTTACACCGCTAAAAATCGTATCTTTTCTATTTTAAAAATCTAATCTTTTCTACTTTAAAAATCTAATCTTTTCTACTTTAAAAATCTAATCTTTTCTACTTTAAAAATCACTCCTTTATCTTCATGAAAACACTATAAAAATCTTTACTTTATCGTCCTTTTTAAAACAAAGTAGATTTTTATTGCTATCTTATATTTAAAAATCAGATTTTAATACAGTCATATATATATATATATATATATATATAAATCATGTTTAAATTTTAATGAACTAATTAATACCACTAAGATAATTATATAATTAAATTAACCTAATTTAATCCCTTACGCATCGTTCTTCACTGTTGCCAAAAACTGGAGGCCGCTCAATCCATTTCCAATCGAAAATCACCCCTACTTCCTCTTCGTTCTAAAACAGGCCTCATTTGAACCCACTGATCAAATCGAAGAGCTCCATCGCACCGCCAAACGGAGCAGTTGGTCGACGATTCAGGGATGCCGCGTCGTGCGCCTTGGAAGGGGATGCCGTCGCCGTGACCGAGGCGGAGCTCGGTGGGCCCCTCAAGCCAGAAAACGGCGGCGAACTCTTGGACTTTGAGCAGCAAAATCGGATGAACCCCTTCATGAAATACGATGGAACCAACATGTATCGATAGCCCTTGAGATTCGCTTCGATATCAGCTTTGAAAAAAAAATCCTTGAATTGATTTGAGGATTCGAAGAAAAATCGATTTGAAGTTGGGATGTTCTCAGTCGTCAAAGGAAACAGGGGCGGCTACGCAGGTATGACCGCGCGAGTGGGTTCTGACCTAGTTTGACCGTGTAGTGATATTTATACCATTATTTATTTTATTTTATTTTTATTTAATTCCCAACAATCTCTGTTTATTAATCCGATCCCCAAATCAAACCCAACGAATGTCGCCCCTAGCTAAATACCCCCATTCTGCAACACAATGGGATATGTCCGGTGAGCCAATTCGACTGTTACGATTAGTTTCCATTGAATTTAAAATATAAATCTTTATATATTCAATTTAAACGCACATTTCAATTTACCGGGGCCACATACCGTCTCTAAAAATTCCCGAAAAATTATTTCTAGCTTCGTATCGACGATACAGTCCTAAGAAAGCTAGTTTCGTCGAATTCTGAGACCATTTGAAAAATGTCCATTTTCTGGTCAATCAAAATCAACTGAAACTGTTAAAACACGTTTTCTTTTGCCACGCTCACATATTGATTCAGAAAATTACGAATTTTAGAATCTAGCAATACTTTACATCCTGGATACAACAAAAGTGGTTTCATCGAAAACCGAGGTCGTTTGCAAAATTCCCATTTTTAAGGGTCTGGATTCCATTGCGACTATTCTGAAATTTCAACTGGACATATCTTTTGATCCCTGCTATGAAATCTTGACTTTCCGGATTTGTTGGAAAGATATTCTCTATTAGATTCCATTATTTTTGGTTTCGCTAAAATTCGGTTTATTTTGAATCCTATACATTCATTTGAAGTTTGAAATCGAATTATCGAACTACCGCGCCATTTTCAATTCCTTTTATAATTATATATAATTATTTATATTCTAACGACGACGTATATAATATATACGTTCTAATTCTATTCAAAATAAATTTCTCGTCGATATCATTTAAAATAATTCATTTTAAATATTAAACATTCGCCAAAATTTCCAAAATAAAAATTTTAAACTGGCTTGCATTTCGGGGTTATTACACGTTTCGACGTCGAAATAAAAAGTACCTTTTTGAAAATAAATTAATTAAATAAAATAAAATAAAAACCTCTCCTATCTCTCTCCCCTTATCTCCTCAGCCCCCCCACCCCCCGGCGTTAAAAATCAAAATCGAAAAAAAGAAAAGAAAGAGGAGCGAGCGAAGGGGGGGGGGGAACCGCCGCCGCCGCTTCCATCGCGGCCCCCCCAGGTGGCTCACCGCCACCGTCAACCGCCCCCTCCCCTTCTTCTTCTCTCCTCGTCGAAGCCCCCCCAAGAACCGATGCAAACCGCACCCCCCTTTAAAACCCTAGCCGCCCTCTATCTCGCCACCACCGCACCCTCTTCTTCCACCTCCACTCCCGCGACAGTTCCAGCCCACCACCGTGAAGCGGGGCCCGCCGCTGGCCAAAACCGCCCCCCCAACGCCGATCCCGACTCCGACGACCTTTGCAACACCTCCTCCTCTGAAAACAATAAGCTTTTCCTTTTTAGTTTATTTTAATTCAGTTTTAAATTATAAAATGCTTTGTTTGAATTCAGTTTAAGTTTGTAAAAATACATAGAAATGATTAGATTCTTCGCAAGGGATATGGCGTTTCTATGTGTGAAAAATAAGGCATTTGATATAGAAAGATTATATTTTTATTTATAAAAATATGATTTTTATATTTTAAAAAGAATAAAAATTCGATTTTTAATTCATAGAAGAGATAAAGAAATGATTTTTATAAAGAAATGGCAAAAAGATTACATCTTTGGAGTAGGAAAGGTATGATTTTTATTCATGTAGAGTAATAAAAATATAATCTTTATTAGGGGAAGGGCAATATAAAAATATAATTTTTATAACGAAGTGAAGATAAAAATTTGATTTTTATATATATGAGGTGAAAATAAAAATTCGATTTTTATATGTGTAGGGAAACAAAAATATGATTTTTAGTGAAGTAAAAATACGATTTTTATATTGTATAGATAGTAAAGATTAGATCTTTATATTTGAAAAGATTAAATCTTTATATTTGAAAAGGCGAAATCTTTATATTTGAAAAGGCGAAATCTTTATATAGAGAATAGCGTGATAAAAATATAATCTATAGTATATGAACACCGTTATAAAAATAGAATTTTTATCTATATAATAGCGATGTAAAAATAGAATTTTTATCTATATAATAGCGATGTAAAAATAGAATTTTTATCTATATAGTAGCGGTGTAAAAATAGAATTTTTATCCATATGAAGTGATTATAAAAATATGATTTTTATATACATAGCGACAATATAAAAATGTGATTTTTATATATGTAGTGGCTACGGGCAACGAAAGTGACAAAAGGCGAGAACAGTGATGATTCCCCACATTAGAAGTGTCGTGGAATTGGGATAGCTTTGGTGAGAACTTCTCACCTTTTAATTTAATTTTCTAGTTAAAATATATACTAGGATGCAGATGGTGTTTAGTAGCACCCACACCCGTCGTCCACAGACCATGGACGGCTTGTATGCTTGTTTGTTTGATTTTGATGTGTAGTTGATTATGTGATGTGATGTGTAATAAAATAAAATATTTTATAGTGGAAAATATTTTATAGTTAAAAATAGAATTTGTAATGTGTATATGAAATGAAATAAAAATAAACAAATCGGATGATTTGTTTGTATACACACATTTGACTGATATTGATTGGGACGATAAATTTTACACATCGCCCAACTGCACAAATAAAATCTGTGTTTGATTGTTTGAAACCCCACACGGGTATTGGGATGATATTTGACGTACACTAATCCCGATTGTTTAGTTGTATGTCGATCGATTGATTGACAAGCTGTTATATGCGTTGAATATTTATATTTGATGCTTATACAGTGTAGAATGCAGTTTGGATGATGGTTGATTATTCATCGTTGTTATTGTATACATGTGTTGTAGAAAATCCATATAATTAACATTATATGGTAATTGATTGGGCCTCATTCCAGTTTTGAAATAAAATATTTGAAATAGAATATTTGTGAACAGAAATATATGAAGCCGTGTTGATTAGATTGATGCCATTTTGACGTGAAAGATATTTATATCGATTTTATTCATTTTTTTAATGAATATCGAAAGTGATTTCAAAATCTGATATTTTGAAAAGAAATGAATTCGAATTGAAATTGAATAGAATTGAAATTGAATATAAATGAATTCGAATTGAAATTGAAAAGAAAATGAATTCGAATTGAAATTGAATGGAATTGAAATTGAATAGAAATGAATTCGAACTGAAATTGAATTAAAAATCGATTTGAATTGAAATCAATTTGAAGTGAATTTAAAACGAATTTATAAGGAAAAATTCAATTTTGATTTGAATTAGAAATGAAGTTGAAATCTCTTTGAAAACGATTTATATAATACATTTTAAAAGGAAATCGACAAAGTATATATTATATATATATAATATAATGGCCTGAATAGAACGCGCCGCGGCAGTTCGTGAATTTCGACCATTGACTTCAAACGGATATTACGGGAGATCCGACCGTCGGATTCTACTAAAACCGGAACCGTTGGGTTCGTATCGAAAAGAGCTTTCTAATGAATATTGGAAATTTGAAATCTTACGGTTGGATTTGGAAATATGTCCAAATCAAATTTGAAAAAGGTCGTTGTAAGTGCAGTTCGATGGCCGTTGATGGAAATCGACTGTACGGGCCTTGATAAAATTATTAAAAATAGTAATAATTTGTGTAATATCATAAGAAATGATTTGTGAAGAATTGGGGTGAAAAACTCCATATTTGAAAAGATAAAAAAATTGTTTTTTATCGAAATGAACTAGTTTTGAACTAGAATTATAATTATAATTCATTTATTTTTGAAATAAATAAAGTGAATTTGAAATGGTTTTGAAATATAACCAGAATTTCCAATAATTGAATTGGTAGGGATTTGAATCGAAATCATCTTCGGAATAGTTCGATGTTGGATTTCGTGATTATACAGATGTTGTTACGGAAATTTGAAAGATATATATATATATATATATATATATATATATATCGTTATTTCCAATACGATATTTGTTGGTCGTAGAATTTGATATTGAATATGAGGCGATATATTTTCTATTCAAAGCCTTGTATTTAATATCAAATGTGATTTGGGTTTGTTGTGAATGGTGTCTTCATTTACACTGTTCTTAAGCCCAGTTGAGAAAAAGATTAAATCTTTTTGTTTTGATTTAATGAAGTGTACCAATTAAACGGTATTTAATTGGAATTGAATTTAAATTGATTTTTTTTGGTTTATCATGAACGGTGTTTTAAATAACACTTATTCTTTAACTCGATAATTAATGGAATGTGATTTTGGGTTTAACGCGAACCGTGTTTTAAATAACACTGATTCTTTAACCCAGTTAAAGATTAAAACTAAGTGGAGTTTTAAGGAATCTTTAATTAGATTGAAAAGATCGAGAATGGAGTATCACCAGTTCTTGTTGCTGGTCCTGTGTGGGCTGGGTACGCATGATAGAGGGTTCTCGCTTTTTGGTTTGGTGGTAAACGGGAGACTCTTACCCCTACATGTCCCCGTTGAGGGTTGGTTAGGCAGTGGCCGGGAGGCTCGAGAGGGTCGCCGTAAAACAAGGGTACTGGGGGACCAGTGTGAGCCACGGTAGGTTTTACCTGCTGTACTGGAGGATGAAGGGATGGTTGCAAAGCCTAACGGATTTCGCGGTATCTTCACAGTTGGTATCATAGCTTTGGTTTACAAAGCTCAGAGAACAAGACATGTTAGAACCAAACGAAAGAATTCATCAGAAATTGGATTAGTAATATCCAATAAGAATAACTCGTTAGAGATGGGATCAGTAGTATCCTAGAACGAGTGTGAAGAGTATATTTTTAAATTGAAAACAAGTTTTGTTTTGAAAATTTAAATCAATTATTCGTATTTCATTATTTATTTTAAATTGATTTGGACAATCCGATATATAAAGATTTTGCATATGCGTCTTGCAAACGTGTATTCGAAGTTTTAATATACTGGATAGTTATAGAATCATACTCTAGTTGCCAGGGGATATTCTGGTGATGGGGCACCATCGCTAGTATTTATTTTCGAGCGACGAAAGTGAGATTTCTATATTTCCATTAGACTGGTGTGAGAACCGAAACTAGATAGGGCTAATGGTTGTGATTTGGCATCAAAAAACTGATTTTTTACTAGATATCAAAGTTATGAATTTCAAAATCTAATCAACTAATTGATTGATGTTTGTGTTGTTTGGTTATTTGTTTGAAATTTTGAACCATTACGCCTAATAGAATCAAATAGTGAATTTTATTGAAATTTGGTCGCATTTGCTTCCATATACATGTACTTACATTGAACAGGTCATAGCAAAGAGGCTAGAGCAGAAGAATAAAATTGTTTGCCCGACAAATAGGTACATGTTTACCATTATTTACTGTTTTGTTTGGGTGATGATGATTTTATGAGCCGATTGGCTAGCCGCTTGGCCTTTTCTTTTTCTTTTTGAGATCAGAAGGCCTGTATGGCAATTTCGGGATTTTCCCGTGCTCCCGGTGCAGGGGAGGTTATGGCGAAATTTTTCGAAAATTTAGGGTGTTAGCCAAATTTTTGAAAAATTTGAAAAGTTCTTAGAAACTGAAAAGTTGAAGAACTTAAGCCGTAATGAAAATAACGAAAGTTGAGTTGATTTGTTAAACAACTTTCGGCTTCGTTCCTTTTCGGGGACGAAAAGTTTTAAGTGGGGGAGATTGTAATAACCCGGAAATCTGGGCCAATTTAAAATTTTTATTTTGGCAATTTTAGCGAATTTTGATTATTTAAAATGAATTATTTTAAATAATATCGACGAGAAATTTATTTTGAATATAATTCGAACGTATATATTCGTTTGAATCAACGATAGAATATAAATATTTATTTATATTTATAAAAGGAATTGAAAATGGCGCAGTAGTTCGATAATTCGATTTCAAACTTCAAATGGATGTACATGATTCAAAATAAACCGGATTTTAGTGAAACCAAAAATATTTGAATCTAATTGATAATACCTTTCCAACGAATCCGAAAAATCGAAATTTCATAGCGGGAATCAAAAGATTGGTCTAGTTGAAAATTCTGAATAGTCGCTATGGAATTCAGGCCCTTAAAAATGGGAATTTTGCAAACGACCTCGGATTTTGACGAAACCACTTTTGTTGGATCTGTGATGTCAAGTTATTTCTAGATTCCAATTTTCATAATTTTTCGAATCAATATGTGAGCATGGCAAAGGAAAACGTGTTTGACCAGTTTCAGTTGATTTTAATCGACTGAAAAATGACCATTTTTCCAACGGTCTCAGAATTCGATTAAATTAGTTTTGTTAGGACTGTATCGTCAATACAAAGCTAGAAAATATTTTTTTGGAATTTTTCGAGTTAGTATGTGACCCCATTAAATTGAAATGTACGTTCAAATTCAATATATAGAGTTATATGTTGATTTTAACGGAAACTGATCGAAACGGTCGAATCAGCTTACGGTACATATCCCATTGTGTTCGGAATGAGGGTAATTAGCTATGGACGACAGGCGGTGGGCCTCGTTTTGAGGTCGAAATAAAAAGTACCTTTTTGAAAATAAATAAAATAAAATAAAATAAAAACCTCTCCTATCTCTCTCCCCTTATCTCCTCAGCGCCCCCCCTTAAAAATCAAAATTGAAAAAAAAAGAGGAGCGAGCGATGGGGGGGAACCACCGCCGCCTCTTCCATCGCGACCCCCCCAGGTGGCTCGCCGCCACCGTCAACCGCCCCCTCCTCTTCTTCTTCTCTCCTCATCGAAGCCCCCCCCAAGAACCGACGCAAACCACACCCCCATTTAAACCCTAGCCGCCTTCTATCTCGCCACCACCGCACCCTCTTCTTCCACCTCCACTCCCGCGACAATTCCAGCCCACCACCATGAAGCGGGGCCCGCCGCAGGCCAAAACCGCCCCTCCCAACGCCGATCCCGACTCCGACGACCTATGCAACACCTCCTCCTCTGAAAACAGTAAGCTTTTCCTTTTTAGTTTATTTTAATTCAGTTTTAAATTATAAAATGCTTTGTTTGAATTCAGTTTAAGTTTGTAAAAATACATAGAAATGATTAGATTCTTCGCAAGGGATATGGCGTTTCTATGTGTGAAAAATAAGGCATTTGATATAGAAAGATTATATTTTTATTTATAAAAATACGATTTTTATATTTTAAAAAGAATAAAAATTTGATTTTTAATTCATAGAAGAGATAAAGAAATGATTTTTATAAAGAAATGGCGAAAAGATTACATCTTTGAAGTAGGAAAGATATGATTTTTATAGTATAAAAATATGATTTTTATTCATGTAGACTAATAAAAATATAATCTTTATTAGGGGAAGGGCAATATAAAAATATAATTTTTATAACGAAGTGAAGATAAAAATTTGATTTTTATATATATGAGGTGAAAATAAAAATTCGATTTTTATATGTGTAGGGAAACAAAAATATGATTTTTAGTGAAGTAAAAATACGATTTTTATATTGTATAGATAGTAAAGATTAGATCTTTATATTTGAAAAGATTAAATCTTTATATTTGAAAAGGCGAAATCTTTATATTTGTATAGGCGAAATCTTTATATTTGAAAAGGCGAAATCTTTATATAGAGAATAGCGTGATAAAAATATAATCTATAGTATATGAACACCGTTATAAAAATAGAATTTTTATCTGTATAATAGCGATGTAAAAATAGAATTTTTATCTATATAATAGCGATGTAAAAATAGAATTTTTATCTATATAGTAGCGGTGTAAAAATAGAATTTTTATCCATATGAAGTGATTATAAAAATATGATTTTTATATACATAGCGACAATATAAAAATGTGATTTTTATATATGTAGTGGCTACGGGCAACGAAAGTGACAAAAGGCGAGAACAGTGATGATTCCCCACATTAGAAGTGTCGTGGAGTTGGGATAGCTTTGGTGAGAACTTCTCACCTTTTAATTTAATTTTCTAGTTAAAATATATACTAGGATGCAGACGGTGTTTAGTAGCACCCGACACCGGTCGTCCACAGACCATGGACGGCTTGTATGCTTGTTTGTTTGATTTTGATGTGTAGTTGATTGTGTGATGTGATGTGTAATAAAATAAAATATTTTATAGTGGAAAATATTTTATAGTTAAAAATTGAATTTTTAATGTGTATATGAAATGAAATAAAAATAAACAAATCGTATGATTTGTTTGTATACACACATTTGACTGATATTGATTGGGACGATAAATTTTACACATCGCCCAACTGCACAAATAAAATCTGTGTTTGATTGTTTGAAACCCCACACGGGTATTGGGATGATATTTGACGTACACTAATCCCGATTGTTTAGTTGTATGTCGATCGATTGATTGACAGGCTGTTATAAGCGTTGAATATTTATATTTGATGCTTATACAGTGTAGAATGCACTTTGGATGATGGTTGATTATTCATCGTTGTTATTGTATACATGTGTTGTAGAAAATCCATATAATTAACATTATATGGTAATTGATTGGGCATCATTCCAGTTTTGAAATAAAACATTTGAAATAGAATATTTGTAAATAGAAATATATGAAGCCGTGTTGATTAGATTGACGCAGTTTTGACGTGAACGATATTTATATTGATTTTATTCATTTTTTTAATGAATATCGAAAGTGATTTCAAAATCTGATATTTTGAAAAGAAATGAATTCGAATAGAAATTGAATAGAATTGAAATTGAATATAAATGAATTCGAATTGAAATTGAAAAGAAAATGAATTCGAATTGAAATTGAATAGAATTGAAATTGAATAGAAATGAATTCGTACTGAAATTGAATTAAAAATCGATTTGAATTGAAATCAATTTGAAGTGAATTTAAAACGAATTTATAAGGAAAAATTCAATTTTGATTTGAATTAGAAATGAAGTTGAAATCGCTTTGAAAAAGAATATAAAACGATTTATATAATACGTTTTAAAAGGAAATCGACAAAGTATATATTATAGATATAATATAATGGCCTGAATAGAACGCGCCGCGCCGCGGCAGTTCGCGAATGTCGACCATTGACTTCGAACGGATATTACAGGAGATCCGACCGTCGGATTCTCCTAAAACCGGAACCGTTGGGTTCGTATCGAAAAGTGCTTTCTAATGAATATTGGAAATTTGAAATCTAATGGTTGGATTTGGAATTATGTCCAAATAAAATTTGAAAAAGGTCGTTGTAAGTGCAGTTTGATGGCCGTTGATGGAAATCGACTGTACGGGCCTTGATAAAATTATTAAAAATAGTAATAATTTGTGTAAAATCATAAGAAATGATTTGTGAAGAATTGGGGTGAAAAACTCCATATTTGAAAAGATAAAAAAATAGATTTGTATCGAAATGAACTAGTTTTGAACTAGAATTATGATTCATTTATTTTTGAAATAAATAAAGTGAATTTGAAATGGTTTTGAAATATAACCAGAATTTCCAATAATTGAATTGGAAGGGATTTGAATCGAAATCATCTTCGGAATAGTTCGATGTTGGATTTCGTGATTATACAGATGTTGTTATGGTAATTTGAAAGATATATATATATATATATATATATATATATATATATATATATATATTGTTATTTCCAATACGATATTTGTTGGTCGTTGAATTTGATATTGAATATGAGCCGATATATTTTCTATTCAGAGCCTTGTATTTATTATCAAATGTGATTTGGGTTTGTCGTGAGTGGTGTCTTCATTTACACTGTTCTTAAGCCCAGTTGAGAAAAAGATTAAATCTTTTTGTTTTGATTTAATGAAGTGTACCAATTAAATGGTATTTAATTGGAATTGAATTTAAATTGATTTTTTTTGGTTTATCGTGAACGGTGTTTTAAATAACACTAGTTCTTTAACCCGATAATTAATGGAATGTGATTTTGGGTTTATCGTGAACCGTGTTTTAAATAACACTGATTCTTTAACCCAGTTAAAGATTAAAACTAAGTGGAGTTTTAAGGAATCTTTAATTAGATTGAAAAGATCGAGAATGGAGTATCACCAGTTTTGCTCCAGGCGATAGTTAAATCTTTAATTAGATTTGAACGTGAAATGGTAATTGAATTTACCGATAACACCGTGGTGTTAGATATGAAGTATGACCAGTTTTACTTCATGGGATGAATAGGTTGGGATTCGGAAATTAAAACAAATGATTACTTCGGTAAGGTTCGTTAATCCCGACTAGTTTGAATTGATATTCAAAAGAAGATTAAAGAATAAATTTAAAAGAATTTATCTTTGATAAAATTAATGGGAACATTTCCCAAAGTATAAGAATATTTGAATAAAAGAATATCCTGAATTGGAATGAGGCGTATGTTGTGTTTGTGTAACACTTTTTTATTATATACACGAGTTATTCAGAAAGACCGGGTTTATCCCATTTTGAATAACTAATTCGACGTGGTGTCGAAGATGAAGACGATGGTTGAAGACCGGAGGTCTTCACGTCGTTTGGGTGGTTACTGATGATCTTGATTGGGCTGTACACCCAAGAAGATGGAACCAGTCGGTGATCGTCCAGACGTACTTGGAGATCGATGGATATGCGGGGTACTAGGTGCCTCCGGTTTCGTTCAGACCCAGAACGAACTTGTAGATGGACTGTGTGTCTGACATTGGATTTTAGTCTGTGTGGTTGATTTCTATTAAATATATATCTGTTTGGCAGCGGAGAATTTATTCTCTTGCTTAACGCCCTTCTCTGAGACGTACGAGCCCAGAGGTTATATACTGATGGATATCAAACGCATAGAGTGAATTGCCTGTGTGGCATGCTAAGATGCAAATGATCAAGGCTTCTGTTGAAAAGCAAAGTCTTGTGGTTGATGATCAAAGCACGGCCTGTGTGGCGTAGCTTTGTGTAACGTTGCTTCTCGAGCCTCACACTCCGGTGGTGAACTAAAAACGGGAGAGAACCTCAGGGAGGGCATGCGTTTCTTTCTAGTTAGAAGTGGCGTCAGTGGTTTTACACGCCGTGACGAGTTTGACTTATGTGGTTGTTGCTGCTGCGAGGCGCCTCGGATATATCGGTCGTTCTCGAACCGATGGAGCCATTCGTTGGCTCATTTACGCCCCAAAGGGCAGGGAAACGTAGTGTTCAGGCATTTTAATCCACATCGGTGGACCGGCCCTGACGATCCAAGGGTCGATGCGCTCTGACCCTGAGGCTCGGGCTAGAGAGTCTCGAAGTCGGTGAGGACTATCTTTTGCCTCGGTTCACAGATGGAAATCCAACTTCCAATATATGACGTATCGATTCTAGTTGTAAACCTATATACGGCGACATAGTGGCATGGGACGCTTATGCCGCCTATGATTGATACTTATGATTTGAAGTTGTTTTATACACTATGCACTTATAATAGTATCAAATGATTTGTTTTAAACGTATCAAGCATTCTTGGCTATTATAAGGTAAAAACCCTAACCTTCGGCTTGCGTTGCATTATGTGATGGGACCTGGGTCTTATAATAGCTTCATTTTTCTTATTTAGCATTGCACTGTTTGTTTTATGCACTGGTATTCTTGGGAGGAAGCCCGTTCCGTGTTATACGGCGTGGTCCCTTGATTTACCTAACTATAGAAATAAAGATTAATAACTGTTTTAATTCTCACACCAGTCACATGACTGACCTGGAGTTTATTGTTTTAACCTAAACTCTGGGTGCCCTTATTTTCTACACGGGCAGCTAGTAGTTTTGGTTTTGCAGATTTATATTCACAGGATCCTGGTTTACAGCTGGAACGATACTCGGAAAGCTTTGTATCCGCGTATTACTTCTAGTTGTGTATTGTATTATTTTCCGCTGCTATGTAATTTATTGTAATCTCTGATATTTTATGAACTGTAATATTTATTTATACTCTGTATATTCTTGTAATCTGATGGAATTGTTGTAATAAGCAATGAAATGTTCTTCCGTCTGCGTTCTGATGTGGCTTGTTCTCGAACTATCCGCGTTGTCCTTTATGGGGAAGTTACGGGTTTTCACAGGTGTAGTACTGTTTCTTGAAAACAACATGGCATGGTATTGAATTTTAATATGATTTTTTTTAGTTCTTTGTATATTTTTGGCTTGTCATTGATTTTGAATCCGAGATTAACCGTATCTGAATATATATATATATATATATATATATATATATATATATATAGTTCTGTAGATTTGATGTATGAGAAATTTCTTTAGCTGTTATGTATACTTAATTTTTTTAAGCTGTTCATTTAGCTGTTTAGCTATTTTATTTATCTAATTGTACTGCAGCTTCCTTACTTGAAAGAACAAGGCATACTTTGATAGTGAAATTTTAAATGAATTCTTTGTTCAGTCGGTTTGGCATGTGTACAAATAGTTTATGGATATATGTTATCTTTCTGTATTGATCATTTTCTTTTTTCCAGTTTTCTTATTCATGTAGCAGCTTGGTTTGTTGTACAGGTAAAATGTATGTAGTACCCACACTTTAGGTGTGTTATTTATAAATGCCATATAATATCAATACAATATATATACATTAAATACGAACAACTAAATTCAACGATAATAAATTAATATCATCGTATGTATTGAAATAACAGTTTTCAATTTCAATCAGTATAGAAGTCAAAACGCAATATTAAAAATTTTGGTAAATAATATTCCATTTATATAAAAATCCTTTAATATTAATAAATAAATAAATCGTTATAATTTAAAAACGATTTCATAGCGACTATTTGAAAATTTGAATTGGACATAACTTGAAATTTATAAGCTGAAATCTCGATTTTTCTCTTCCATTAGAAAAATATAATAAAATCGGTTCAAACGTTTCTTGTTTCATAGAATTCCGATTTATATCGGATCCTGTATATCTAATTAAAGTTCAAATCGAAAATTTCGAACTACCGCGGCGTTTCGAGCTTGTTTTAATTAATTTTAAATATATATATATTCGAATTCCATTTTATATAAATAATTTCGATTAAAAATCCATTATATTTCAAATATAATATATAAACAGATTTAAATATTCCAATTTAAATGGCAGAAAAATCTGGGATGTTACATTTATTCTTTTTTCAATTGGGTTTAAGAACAATGTTATTAAAGACACCGTTCATGACAAACCCATTATCCAATTTGATATCAAATACAAGGCTCTGAATAGAAATTTTATCGACTTATATTCAATATCAAATTATGAAACTAACGGATATCGTATTGGGAATAATAATATATATATCTTCAAAATTCCTAAATAATATCCGTATAATCACGGAATCCTTTATCGAAATATTCCGAAGATTATTTCCGTTCGAATCTGTTTCAATTCATCGTTGGAAAATTTTGGTTATATCAAAACCATTTCAATTCCTTTCTTATCTTTACTCAATTCGGTAAATAACTTATTCAGATAAAAATATATTTTGTCTTTACAAACTTGAAATATTTCTTCCAAAATCATTTCAAATCAATTATTATGATTTTACATAGTTTATTCATATTTTCGTTAATTTTAATAAGGCGCTTACATTCAGTTTCCAATATCAGCCACTGAATTGCATCCATAGCGTCCTTTTCCAAAACTGGTTTGGACATATCTTAAAATATACTGTTAGATTTCAAATCTCTTATTATCATTCGAAAGCGCTTTTCGATACGAATCCAACGGTTCTGGTTTTAGTAGAATCCGACGGTCGGATCTCCCGTTATGCCAATTCGAAGTTAATGGTTGAAATTCGCGAACGGTCGCTGCACGATACGTTCTATTCAAACCATTTAAATATATATAATATATTTTGTTGATTTCTATTCAAAACATATTTTATAAATCATTTATAAATTCATTTTAAAACCATTTCAACTTTCTTTTTAATTTTAAACCAAAATTGAACAATCTATATTATTATAATATCAAAATTAATAATATTTCAACATATTAGATTTTGAAATCTAATCATTTCAATATTCATTATAAAATGAGTAAAATCGACAGAAAAATCCGTTCGAGTTAAAATGGCTACATCTACTTAACCCGGCTTCATATATTTCAATATTTTCGCGTCCATCCAAAATCGGACATCAAAATCATATTTTGATTCTTCACTGAATATTATTTTAAAATATTCGTTATTTATGAATTGGAATCAAACTCAATCAATTACCATATAATTTTATTTATATGGATTACATACATAGCATGTATTCAAAAATAGTGATAAAAAACTATTAAACAGTTAATTCACATCTTGAGTGCAATTTACAACTGTATAAGCATTAAATAATTAAATAACGCTTATCACAGTTTGTTAATCAATCGGTTGACATACGATTAAATTCAAGGGAGATGTGAATTAATTGTCATTCCAAGACCCGTGTGGGGTATTCAATCATCAACAAATAATTGGGCGATGTGTAAAATTATCGTCCCAATACTCGTGTGGAGGTTTACATCACAATCCATATGAATTTGTCTAATATTTTCACAGTTTAATAATGATAATATTTAAAACTGTAACATCTATCAACCACTAAACAAATATTGCAAGCACAGGCAGTCAAGATATATTCAGTTATAAAAATAAATAACTGTATGTAACGGCGCGATTTTCGATGCCTTGAAAGTCGTGTCATTATTGAAAGAATTTAGATGATGAGATAGAAAAGATAGAACTAATAGAATAGAAGAGTAAGAAGAACATTAGAATCTCACAGCGGAATTTAACAAATATAATATCACATCATGTATTACATATCAGAGTTTGTTACATCATAAAATACTTCATACATCTTACATGGATACTGGCCTAACATAAACATTCATCTTGATACTTAGATATAGATATAACTGATAAGCTGACTCCATGACATCCTGTTCCAAAATACTTCAAAGGATTTCCATTCATCACCTGGATCACTTGTCTACCCATAACAATTGTTATGAGTACCCAAGAGTTTAGGAAACACAGAAAATAAACTCTGGGTCAGTCAGGGGACTGGTGTGAGTAAACACAGTTAAAAGACTTTAAACAGGGAAATAAGAATAAGGTTTTCCATATTGGACAGATTTATTTACTTTGGAAATCTTTAGACCAATCCATAACTAATATATGGATGACGACCCAAATATTTTATATCTAAACATTTGATATTATGATAGTTTTTATCAAATAAATAATAATCTAGTGAAACGCTTGCATCTCACGTTCACGTATATAGTATAAAATCTAAAACCGCAGAGCGCTTATTGGATATTGGATTCCAACAGACAAGGTAGGGGAGCACCTGTCGATCAGTGTACTCTAGAGATGATACATTGGGGTTCAACAAGAACGTCTTGCAACCTGACCTCACATGACCATCCACTCTTTTAGCTTGAGTGTAACGAATATATTACCACCTCCACGATTGGGATCAGCAACCACTACCGAATGTTACAGCAGTGAAAAAGAGATGAGAAAACAAAAGGAATTACTCTAGATGGTGATAATACACCCTGCTTGGGTATGACCCAACTAGCCATGCTGCCTTGCCCGGTTTTTTGTCATTTCCTGGTTGTGAGGTTTGAAGTCACGTTTATTCTTTTGACAGATTATTGCTTCAATTACTTTGAATGCCACATCTTCATATCTGTCAGAGCACTCATTCTATTTCCCAAATATATTGCGGGCAATAAAGCTAAGAGAAACGAATTTCTCCGCCACCAACGTAATATACTTACGTAAATTCGATGTGTAGAATCTAATAGATATACGTTGTCAGATACCCGTCCATTCGGGTGTGTTCTGGGACTGAACAGACCGAAGATACTATTCAAAATAGCCCTTTCATATCGTCGTCTTCAGTATTATGACATGCGTCTTATAATTCGAGTCGATGTGGAGTATTTATCCCGATCTCTTCGAAACGATGTACGTAATGTCTTTTACAGTCGATAAATAATTATCGGTCTATCATGATTATAATTCAGTTTACACATTCTTTATTTTCAAACAAACAGTATATGTTAACATTGTTCATATCTGGATAATTTAATTATCCTTTATAAATGAACAATTTAAGTGTGTGCGTCGCACACAATATTTTATTCAGTTTTTGACCATCATTTAGAAATGAACAGATAAAGCGTGTGCGTCGCACACGGTGTTTTACTTTGTTTGTTGACTATGTGTATACGGTGTTTAATACTCCAGCTGTCCTTATAAATTATTTTCTTACTTCTAATTTATCATAAATAAATTAAATTAATAATTTATTTAAATTATTCCTTTTATATTTCTATTTTCAAAACTCGTCAATCTTCAACAGTCGAGCTTCTGTACTTCGATCTTCTGCTATTGCTGTCTTTCTTCCACTTTCCTACGATATTTAAATAAAATTTCTCTTTTTATTTATTAATTAGTTAATTAATTTCTTCTTTATTCTATTTTATTTTTATTTTAATTAAACCTGATTTTAAATAAACTTTGTTCAGAATCTCCTTTGTTTGCGTATCTGCCAAAGTACCACTTTTACTGAAGTGCCATTTCCAAAATGCCATGGTGCGCACGTGAAAATCACTTCAGCACCCGTGTTGCAGCTAAACTACCAAAGTGATAGATTTTTCGGAAGTGCCAAAGTGCCAGTTTATCGGAAATACCAAAGTGCCAGTTTACTGGAAATACCGAAGTACCAGTTTATCGGAAATACCAAAGTACCAGATTCTCGGAAGTACCACTTTTTGGAAATGCCACTTTTTGGAAGTGCCACTTTTCGGAAGTGCCACTTCTCCAACCCCATGCTGCGCTCGCTCGTTCACCACCAAAATGCCATGCCAAACCAGTTTCTTCCATCGTGCCAAGTACCCCCTGGTAGTACCACATTTCAATGTACCACCCCCCTACCCCACCAAAAAAACAAGTGCCACGCTCGATTGATCACCTCCAGATCCTCACGCTCCATACGCATTTCCCAAGTGCCAAATTCCTTCCTCCCTTTCCTGCTTCTTCTTCTCCAGCAACAACCTGAACTTCGACGCCTTCATCCTCGACTCCGACCTCGCCTGCCTCGACTCCATCCATACTTTAAAATCCTTTTCATTCGCTCGATCAACTTAGCGTGACTACAATAGCCACGGCTGATCGACCCTACGACTGTTTCGCTGCTCCTCCTTCTTAGTTTACTGAAGCTTTCCCCTTGTACACACGTGCACACAGTACACGTGCACATGCACACCCCCGGCCTCGCTCCTTTGATCGCCTCCGCAAATCCCAGTTCACGTGCTACCTCCATTTCCTCACCCAGATCCGATCACCCTATCTCTACAGTATTTTCATCCTTCACTTCGTCTTCACTCAAAAAGCTCGATCCAGGAATACTCACGCTGCTACCTCCTTCGCCTACTAGAACACGCCAACCTCCGGTCACACCATGGTGGCGACCTTTTCCACAGTTTCCCCCCTTTGCGCAACCCCCTCGAGACGCCGTGGTGGTGCAGTTCCACCGTGAAGCAGTGGTCACTCCATATAACTCAAAAACCCTATTTCCACTTGGATCACTTAAATCACATTATATAAAAATTATTTACTATTTTATTCGTATTCACCGACCCGTTGCGCTTCTCCGGACCCATTCCCGTTGAACCCGTTCGGGTAGGTTGTTGGAAATTGCCCCATGAACGTTTTCCGTTCATCCCTCAAAATCTCGTTCACCGCTTAATTAAAAATTATGAAATTGCTATTAAAATTCATCATTTCTTCATATGATTTCATTCATATATCTGGAATCATAAAATCCCATGATCGACAGTCTGCTTTTGAAAAATCCCTTTTACTGTATCCTATATATATCTTTACAGGTATGTATTCTTATTGGAGTAATCCTTATTTTTAGATTTAACTACTCTCCATATTGAACAATTCTATGTTGTATTCAAAACTTCACCCATGTTGGATATTGAGTTCTCGATTTTGTTTTATACATGTACTTATTTTATTTTAGATAAACAGAGCCTGTTTTTATTCTGTTTCCAGGTTTCTACCTGATTCTAAATAGTTGCCATTTTTTTCCTAGTTTAATCTAAAGACTGAATTGGTTTAATGCATATAAGCAGCAACACTTAACACACACCTAAGTTTACATTATCATATCAGTAATAGATTTGCATGGAAAGGAAGAAAACTATTTTTTCACTTTAGTTTATATTTCCTTCCAGGTATGAAAAATCTACCTTATTACATTCACTACATTTAAACCAGATATGCCTATATACATATGTTTATAAGTTACTATACACAAACATAAGTAGTTCTAAGTGGGGTAATAAAGGGAGTTATACTCTGTTTTAGCCCACTGTATATGTTATTCTTCATTCTTAGGCTTTTGCCATTTCAGTTTTGATAAGAAAAATATAGAAATGTATATATGTATATATTTACTTAACATTAACCAGTAAAGGAAAGAGGTTTATTCACCTTACAAGCTGATGTTGTTCTCTGTTTCTACTACAGTCTAACTTAATCATCTATCCCAAGGTTTAAACTAAATTATTTGATAACCTCAATACAACATATTCAAACTAATATGTCTCCTATATCAATTAGAATGATTAAAAGAAAGAACAAAAAGTTTACTCATCACTTAAAACAGTAAATCTAAGGAAATGGTTATAGTTTGGTTCCAGTTTTGTATAGGAGTATAATAACACATAAACAAGTATTCATGTATATGTTTAGCACTACTATATATTTATAAAAATCAAAGATAAGGATAGTTTACTCACTTATATGCTTTCCAATTTCCATCTAGAAAGAACTTCAGTATTTTGTGCGTACTTTAGTGTTTTGTTGTGAAAGAAAAATGCAGGTTTTTGTGTGGTATTTATAGCCAAGCCTCATGTTTTTAAAACCATTTTCCTTTCCTATTCACTACAGTAATTTTATGTTTAGCCTTTCCCCTTTTTTCTAGTTCCTATGCCATGCTTCAGGGAGACAATTCATGGAAAAATGTTTGTTTACTTAGATATTTTAGCCAATCATTTTGTCCTATGTTCAAGCTTCTAGAAGCCCACAATCTCTTACCATTCTTTCATTAAATGCTGTATATCCTTCTCATATTTTCAGCAATAAACAATGGTTTTCTTATCCCTTAAGTATTGAGATATTTTGCTAACAATTCTTCTATATTTGCAAGTTGTTGCTTAGGATTCTTAGGTGATGGTTTTAGCTATATTAGCTATCTATTCAAGGTAAAATCATATTTGACTTTGGATGATTTCTCCTTTGTTTTGTTGTTACATGACCTTCCCTTTGATATTTCTTTCTTGATTATTTTACAAAACATGTCATATGCATGTTCAATATATATATATGTTTATATATATTTGAATGGCCGATTTGTTTTGCACATGCTTACTATTTGTTTCAAGATCCCTTATATTTTTATACAAATATTTATACTTGTTCTACTTTGTTAAGTAAACATATTTCCTTGATTTACTTACCTTATTAAATCAAAATTTATCATTAACCATGACTAGCTAAAAACCGCGACATTACACTGTACAAAAAGTTGAGTGAGAGAGTTTTCACTTTGATTTCCACTCCGTCAGTATTTAATGGAGGATTTTATTTTTAAGTTAAATTAAACAGGCGTTTAAGTAAGCTAAAAATCCAACTTGCTCTGTTTCTGTTCTGGTCAGTTCAATGTTGTCGTGTTTGTCTCCACGATCTCAACACAACTGAAATCATCAGATTTCGATCTCGTATGAAAAAGATATGGTATTACGAACATTAATTACAAAAATTAATATAATTAATTACACATTAATCATCATTAAGGGGTAATTACCCCGCTTTCCTTCCAGCCATTGTTCAAACCCATCGTCGAAGAAGAGAAATCAACCGCCGCCGCTCTCAGGTCGACCGGACTATCATCGCCGACCGACGATCAAAGCGCCACCACCCCATCTTCCTCCGCCTCGAGCCTCGCGCCACTCGGTGGCCCCCACTTCCACCAATTTCAATCAAAATTCCAGCTCTTCCTTTTGAGAAATCGAACTTCAGATTGCACAAAAATCCATCATCCATATATGGATTCGAAGGTCATTCGAAGCTCTTCAATTTTCGTTCACAAAACATGATTTAATTCGTACTGGATGAGGAGAGATCAAAGCAAGAAATTTCGAGCACTCTTGGTCCTCGAAATAGAACTGACGGCAGAAAAAATGAAGTGGCCTATGGTTTTTAATTTTCCAAAGGGTTATATATATATTTAAATAATATTTAATTCCACAAATACTTGTTTTATCACGAACTCCCAATCAAACTCAACGACTATCGTCTCTAACCAAATACCCACATTCTGGACACAATGGGATATGTTTCGTAAGCCATTTCGACTGTTTCGATCAGTTTTAATCAAAATTAAAATATAAATTAATATAACGGTCAATATTGAATTTCAACGTACATCCTAACTTACCGGGGCCACATAATGACTCCAAAAATAATGAAATTTGAAATCTAGCTATGTTTTGACGATACGACCCTAATAAAATCAATTTCATCGGATTTCGAGGCTGTTTGAAGAATGGCCTTTTAACTAGCTTATTGAATTTAAACTAAAATTGAAAACGCGTTTAAATTTACTACGCTTACATACTGATTCTAAATGACTTGAAATTTTAAACCTGGCAATAATTTGACAATCCGGATCCAACAAAAGTTGTTTCATCGAAAACGGAGGTCATTTTGCAAAATGGCTATTTTTAAGGGCTTTATATAATATTTACATATATATATATATATATATATATGTAAATTCCATAACGACTATTCTAAATTTTAATCTTGTCATAAATTACTATTTATAAAATGAAATCTAAAATTTTCACATTCATTAGAAAGATATAATTAAATAGATTCTAACGTTTCTGGTTTCATCAAATCCTGACTTATATTGAATTACGTATATTCAATTGAAGTTTAAAACCAAAATTTCAAACTACAACGCCATTTCGAGTTTGTTTTAATTAAATTTGAATATGTTCTTAGTTTGTTTTAAAATAAATTTTAAGTTGTTATTTATCAAAATAAATTATTTTAACATTGAAAATCCATTAAAATAAAATTTTAAATTGGTTCCAAAATTACGGGTTGTTACAATCTCCCCCACTTAAAAACTTTTTTGTCCCCGAAAGAGGAACGGATCTGAAAGTTGTTTAACCAAGCAACTCAAATTTCTTTCTGGCTTCAGTTCTTCAACTTTTCAGTTTCTGAGAACTTTCAAATTTCTCAATAAAATTTCTCCATAACCTCCTTTGTACGGGTTGATCGGTAAAACCACAACTTGTTTCACATGGCCCTCATCAATCAAAAAGAAAAAGCCAAGCGGCTTACCAATCGGCTCATAAAATCATCAAACCCAATGAATATAGTAAATATGTACCTATTTGTCGGGCATACAATTTTATTCCTCTTGTTAGCTTCCATGCTATGACCTGTTTACACACACACACATGTATATATATACATACACACACACACACACACACACACATATATATATATGTACATGTATGCAATTCCAATTAAATTTTGATTCAGTTTAATATTTGACTTGATTTGGCTTTATTATTCCAATATTTTTATTAGTTGAATTAATAATCACACATCACACCCAGTAATCAATTAGTTGATTAGCTTTTCAAACATATATAACTTTTATATAATCAAAAATCATATTTCAATGCCAAATCACAAACATAAACCCTAACTAAGTTTTTAGTTCTCACACCAGTCAATTGGAAATATATAAATATCCTACTTTCAAGACTCGAACATAAATGTTGATGATGAGATCTCAATCATCAGAATCATCTCCGGACGACGAGAGTGTGATTCTGTATCTATCCAATATATTTGAGACTTCGAATACACGTGGATCAGACATATATGCAAAATCTTCTAATACTCGATAGTCCAAATTCAAAATTAATTAAAATATTCAAATATGTATAATAAGATATAATTTTCAAAACTAAATTCATTTTTATAAATAATACTCTTCAAACTCATTCTAGGGCATTACTAACCCTATCTTTAACGAGTTATTCATATAGGAAGTTACTAATCCTATATCTGATGAATTCTTTTGTTTGGTTCTAATGTGTTTTGTTCTCAAGCTTTGTAAACCAAAGTTTTGATACCAACTTTGACGATCTAGGTTTCCCCGATCGTCGAGGAGACGGAGGAGCCCAGATTGTTTTGAGAACACGACTCATCAGAACACAAACATGATAACATTTCATTTCAATTACAACAATTTACATCATAGTACAAGATATCATAGTTCAAATAAATAATTTACAATGGAAAAATATCAGAGATTAAAATACACAAATTTAAAATGTATAAATACAATGCTCAGCGAAAATACATCAACTAACACAACTGAATGCAATACACGGATACAAAGTTTTCCGAATATAGCTCCAGCTGTAATCCAGAATCCTGCTAAAAAGAAATCTGCAAAACAAAAATACTAGCTGTTCGCGTAGAAAATATAGGCACCTAGAGTTTAGCTGAAAACAATAAATTTCGAGTCAGTCATGGGACTGGTGTGAGAACTAAAACAATTATTATCTTTATTTTAAATTGGGTAAATCAAGGGACCACGCCGATAACACGGAATGGATTTTCTCCCGAGAATACCATAAAACAAACAACGCAATGCTAAAAGGAAAAATGAAGCTATTATAAGACTTAGGTCCCATCACCCATTACAAACACAAACTAGAGGATAGAGTTTTATCTTATAATAGCCAAACATGCTTGATACTCTTTAAACAAATCATTTTAATATTGCTATAAGTGTATAGTGTATAAAACAAATTCAAATATAAATGTATCAATCATAGACGACATAGTACCCCCATCCTACTACGTCGCCATATAGGTTAACAACGAAAACCAAAAGGTCACGTATTAGAAACTGGATTTCCGTTATGAGTCAAGGCAAGGGATGCCTCCTTACCGGTTCGGATCACCTTTAGCAAGATGACCCAGGACTACACAATTTAGGCAACCCTTGGATCTTGCAGGGCCGGTCCACACTTACTTTAGTAGATTGGTTATTCCTGAACAATATGTTTCCCGGTCCTACTGGACCTCCAAAATGGTCAGTATGTCGACCAGTGATACCCGAGGCACCTCGCATCCATCATCCACATAAGTAAAAATGTTTGTGCTCCATACCATGAAACCACTTCTAGCTAGAAAGAAACGAATGCACTCCCTACTATCCTTAATCCCGTTTTTGAATCATACCAGGGTGTGAGGCTCGCAAATTAACGCTATACACACAGAGGTGCTAATTAAAGTTGTGCTTTGATCATCAACCACAAGACTCTGCTTTTTAACAAAAGCCTTGATCATTTTCATCTTAGCATGTCACATTGACAATTCATTCCATACAAATGATGTCTATCAATATATAACCTCTAAGCTCGCACATCTCAGAGAAGGGTATTAAGCAAGAGAATAAATTCTCCGCCACCAACTAAATATATATTTAATAGAAATTAATCAACACAGAATGAAATCCAATGTCAGACACACATCCATTTGCAAGTCCGTTCTGGGTCTGAATGAAACCGGAGGCACCTTATTCCTCGTCCCATATGTCTATTACAGGAGAGAGGCCCTCGCTTATCCGGTCGATGTCCAAGACGTCTGGACGATCACCACTAATTACCTTATCTTGGGTGTACAGCCCAATCAAGACATCAGTAATCATCCAAACGATGTGAAGATCTCCGATCTTCAACCACCATCTTCATCGTCGACTTTTAGTCGCCATATCGGTCATTCAGAATGGGTTAAACCCGGTCTTTTCGAATAACTCGCATATTTTATAATCAATAATCAAGTGCTATAAAAACACATCATACGCCTCATTCCAATTCAGAATATTCTTTTATTCAAATATTCACATCTTAAGGGAAAGGTTCCCATTAATTTTATCAAAGATAAGTTCTTTCAAACTTATTCTATAATCTTCGTCTGGATATCAATTTCAAAAGATTTTATTTTATCTTTCTACAACATAAATCAATTAAGGTTTAATAACTAGTCGGTATTATCGAGCCTTATGGAAGTAACCATTTATTTATTAATCCCAATCCCAACCTATTTATGCCATGGAGCAAAATGGGTAGTACTCCATATCTAACACCCACTGTGTTATCGGTAAATTTTAATTACCATTTCATGTTTTAAATCTAATTAAAGATTTAACTATTGCCTGGAGTAAAACTGGTGTTGCTTCATTCTCGATTATTTCCTGAATTCGATAAATTTAATTATCACATTCTCGTTTTAATCTACTTAAAGATTCATTAAAACTCTAGTTCAGTTTTAATCTCAAAAATCATTACTTAATGATTATCCAAATTTTAGGAAATAAATTCTGTCTTTACTTGGGTTAAAGAACAAATGTCATCTAAAACATTATTCATGGTAAACCCAAAATTCTCTTCTATTAAGATGGAACTTTCACGGAATTCATAACAGTATATAATCGATATAACTTTCCGTATCGTACTAATACTATAATCGGAATAATGGCAAGGCGTTTTAAATTTCATAAATAGTAACGGTCTTCCTTAACAAAATTTCCATTATCACTAAATCGTATTCCATTCAGTTCCAATTTAATATATTAAAATATATTAAATTGGAAAATTTTACTTTGGACCATTTCCATTAAATCTTAATTAAAAGATATATAAATTCCAGATTATAACTTCACTGTTATTCGGGTGTAAGAACTAATGTCATTTAAAACATTGTTCACAATGAACCCGTAATCAACTACCATTTAATTCCAATTATATTATTTAATTGGAAAACTTCATTATATCTTGGTTAAAAGATTTATTCTTTTCTCAACTGGGTTTAAGAACAGTGTTATTAAAGACACCATTCACGGAAAATCCATTATCCTATATTATATCAAACACAAGGCTCTGAATAGAAATTATATCGACTTATATTCAATATCAAATTCTGAAACTAACAGATATCGTATTGGGAATAACAATATCTATATCTTCCAAATTGCTCAATAATATCCGTATAATCACGGAATCTAATATCGAAATATTCCGAAGATTATTTCCATTCGAATCCGTTTCAATTCATACTTTGGAAAATTTTGGTTATATCAAAACCATTTCAATTCCTTCTTGATCTTTACTCAAATCGGTAAATAACTTATTCAGGTAAAAATATATTTTATCTTTACAAGCTTGAAATATTTCATCCAAGATCATTTCAAATTAGTTATTATGATTTTACATAATTTGTTCATATTTTCATTAATTTTAATAAGGCGCTTACAGTCGATTTCCAATATTAGCCACCGAATTGCATCCATAACGACCTTTTCCAAAATTGATTTGGGCTTATCTTCAAATCTAAACGTTAGATTTCAAATCTTTTATCCTCATTCGAAAGCACTTTTCGATACGAACCCAATGGTTCTGGTTTTAATAGAATCCGACAGTCGGATCTCCGTTATGCCAATTCGAAGTTAATGGTTGAAATTCGTGAACGGTCGCTGCGCGATACGTTCTATTCAAACCATGTAAATATATATAATACGTTTTGTCGATTTCTATTCAAAACTTATTTTATAAATCATTTATAAATTCATTTTAAAACGATTTCAACTTTCTTTTCAATTTTAAATCAAAATTGAACAATCTATATTATTATAATATCAAAAATAATAATATTTTCAACATATCAGATTTTAAATCTAATCCTTTCGATATTCATTATAAAATGAATAAAATCGACAAAAAAATCTGTTCGAGTTAAAATGGCGTACATATATTTAACCCGGCTTCATATATTTCAATATTTTTGTGTCCATCCAAAATCAGACATCAAAATCATAGTTGATTCTTCACTGAATATTATTTTAAAATATTCGTTATTTCTGAATTGGAATCGTGCTAAGTCAATTACCATATAATTTTATTTATATGGATTTCATACATAGCATGTATTCAAAAATAGTGATAAACAACTATTAAACAGTCAATTCACATCTAGAGTGCAATTTACAACTGTATAAGCATTAAATAATTAAATAACGCTTATCACAGTTTGTCAATCAATCGGTTGACATACAATTAAATCCAAGGGAGATGTGAATTAATTATCATCCCCAGAGCCGTGTGGGGTTTTCAATCATCAACAAATAATTGGGCGATGTGTAAAATTATCGTCCCAATACCCATGTGTGTGTTTACATCACAATCCATGTGAATTTGTCTAATATTTTCACAGTTTAATATTGATAATATTTAAAACTGTAACATCTATCAATCACCAAACAAATATTGCAAGCACAGGCAGTCAAGACATATTCAGTTATAAAAATAAATAACTGTACAAAAAGTTGAGTGAGAGAGTTCTCACTTTGATTTCCACTCCATCATTTTTAGTGGAGGATTTTATTTTTACACTAAACTAAACAGGCATTTAATTTAGCTAAAAATCCAACTTGCTCCGTTTCCGTTCTGGTCAGTTCCATGTTGTAGTGTTTGTTTCCACGATCGCAACGCAACTGAAATCGTCAAATTTCGATCTCATATGAAAAAGATATGGTATTACGTACATTAATTGCAAAAATCAATATAATTAATTAATTAATTACACATTAATCATCATTAAGGGGTAATTACCTCGCTTTTCTTCCAGCCGCTATTCGAACCCATCGTCGAAGAAGATAAATCAACCGTCGTCGCTCGTCGGGCCGACCAGACCATCACCGCCGACCGGCGATCGAAGCTCCACCACCCCACCTTCCTCCGCCTCGAGTCTTGCGCCACTCGATGGCCCCCAACTCCACCAATTTCAATCGGAAGTCCAGCGCTTCCCGGCGAGAAATCAAACTTCAAAGTCCACGAAAATCCATCATCCATATATGGATTCGAAGATCATTCCAAGCTCTTCAATTTTTGTTCACAGACCATGATAATTCGTCGTGGATCAGGAGAGATCAAAGTAAAAAATTTCAAGCGCTCTTGGCCCTTGAAATAGAATTGACGGCGGAAAAAATGAAGTGGCCTAGGGTTTTTAATTTTCCAAAGGGTTATATATATTTAAATAATATTTAATTCGACTAATGCTTGTTTCATCTTCGAACTCCAAATGAAACCTAACTTCCCCAACCAAATACCCCCATTCCGGACACAATGGGATATGTTTCGTAAGCAATTTCGACTATTTCAATCAGTTTTTATCAAAATTAAAATATAAATTAATATAACGGTCAGTATTGAATTTCAACGTACATTTTAACTTACCAGGGCCACATTTCAACGGATTTGGAGATCGTTTAGAAAAATGGCCTTTTAACTAGCTTATTAAATTTAAACTGAAATTGAAAATGCATTTAAATTTACTACGCTTACATACTGATTCCAAATGACTTGAAATTTTAACCTTGACAATAATTTGACATTTCAGATCCAACAAAAGTGGTTTTGTCGAAAACGGAGGTCTTTTGCAAAATGGCTATTTTTAAGGGCTTTATATAGTATTAATATATATATATATTTCATAGCAACTATTCTAAATTTTATTCTTGTCATAACCTACAATTTATAAAATGAAATCTAAAATTTTCACATTCGTTAGAAAGATATAATTAAATAGATTCTAACGTTTCTGGTTTCATCAAATTCTGACTTATATTGAATTATGTGTATTCAACTGAAGTTTAAAACCAAAATTTCAAGCTACCGCGCCATTTCGAGTTCGTTTTAATTAAATTTTAAATTAATATATTCTTACTTTGTTTTAAAATAAATTTCAAGTCGTTATTTATCAAAATAAATTATTTTAACATTAAAAATCCATTAAAAATAAAATTTTAAATTGGTTCCAAAATTATGGGTTGTTACATGAACCTTAATATATATTTTTCTCTCAGAACATGCATCTCTTTAGCCGCCTCTCCAAAATAAAAAAAACATGACATCGACGTTACTCGAGCTTCTGACCTCTACCTTGGGAAGTACATGCCTTACCAGCTCACCTGACTTAGCTTCTGTTCACAAGACTAAAAACATTGGTAGCCATTGTTCTTATTTGTGTTTCTTTTGTATCTTATTTTTCATGTTTTAAATCTGTTTTTTGCAAACCACAGGTCTATATTAATCAGAAAATTGCCACAGACGCAATGATGCTAATTACATGACCAAATTTTGAATTTTTTTTACAAATTATTATTTTATTATTTATTTAAAAATGTTGGGTTTTACATTACCCCACCCTTAAGAAATTTCATCCACGAAATTTGGTGAGGGTAAAATTAAGTAATTCCTCACATAATTTACAACCATCATGTGTACATCCATTTTTTCAACCATTTGTGCTTTAATGCAAAGTGTAATACGATATAATAATACATCAAGCTGTACCTCCTATATAAATGCAAATTTTCTTGAAAACCTTTCTGAAAACATGATGCACACATCCTAAATATACTAGCAGTTTCTGTATAAATGCAATATTTTGAAAATCAAAATACTTTTTCTTCTAATTTTCCTGCATTCTTAAAGAGCAAGAGCGTATTTCATCCAATTTTTGCATTCAAACCCTTCCAAAAATCTTTAGATTTGCGAATCAAAGAAAATTCTAATTTTCTGAATTCAATTTCTTATGTCAGAAAGATGTAAAAAAATGGAAAATCACATATTTCCATCCACTTTTACGTAACCTTTTTCCTTATACTTGGAAAACTTAATTGTTAATTTTACAAAAAATTCTAATTTCTACTCCAAGCACAGTTTGCATAAGTAAAAACATTTTTAGTTTTTTCCAAACTTACTTTGGAAGAACTAATTCTCCATTATTGTTCTTTATTTTTGCAATTGTCATCATTGTTCGTTTTCTTTAAGTTATATCATCATATTTTCCTTATCTTATCTAACTTAATCCACCAATCTAAGCTTAATTTTTAAATAAACATTTTAATTCTTTCAAAACTAAAATAGGAAAACAAGCACACTACACAGCTACCACCTAGGGATAAAAATCCTAGGACATGTCCCTGTTGACAAAGAAAGTTCAAATCATAGGATCTAAAAAACTCTCTTGCCCTCTATCTTCAACTTGTCACAACTAGTCCTTGCCATGTACTAACAGTCTTTTCCAAGCAACAACTTAGGCTCTATAGTGCTTACCATTCTATAGAATTTATGTAACGAACCAAAAAATTAGATGCTCGAATTTTCGACACAAATGCATCCAGTGTCCAAACTCGAGTGCCGAACATCTAAAAAGTTATTAGAAAGAAATTAGAGGATGAGATAAGAAAGAAAGAAATATTAGAATAGAAGAATAAGAAGAAGAACCAACACCATACAGTCTCACATCGCAGCGGAATAAAATATGATATAAAGAAAAATATTTATTGATCTTGAAAAATGTATACTTATAATCATCAGAGTACAACAGTCAATCAATCTGAACAGTTGTAATAACCTGTCCTCATACACAACACATAGCGGAAAAATCCTAGATAATATTATACATCTGAAGTCCTCCAGCTCGTCTCTGGACTTCATAACATTCGATAACATGAACCTGTAAACCAGGCTAACCCGAGCATTATAAACGACCGGTCAGTCTGGTGAACTAGAGTGAGAAAAACATGCTAAGTTTATATAACATCCACATTGATTTTAGAGTTAAAAAATCCTTTGGAAAGAAAAAGATAATTGTAAGACCAGCCCACACATAAACACGGACGATTTTTACCTTACTATAACCCAAACCAGTTTTGAAATCATATCCTACTCGGATATTATAATAGTGTCTAAATACAAATAAATTGCAATCTAGCATAACGCTTACATCTCACGCTCTATATATATAGTATACAATCAAAACCACGAGCGCTTATTGGAGATTGGATTCCGAATATGACAAGGTATGGAACCACTTGCCGATAGTGTATCTCTAGAGGGGAATACACCGGGTTAAACAAGAACGTTTTGCAAACCGGCCCACACATGACTGACCACTCATTTCAGTTGAGTGTATCGAATGTATATCACCAGCGGTTGGGAGCTACCCACCATTTCTCGAAAACGGACAGCATCGATAGATTAAAAAATCAAAAGGAATTTCTCTAGAACAGTGATTATACACCCTAATGGGTGCGACCCACATAGCCATGCTGCCTGCCCGATTTTTTCATTTCCCGGTGGAGGTCATAACATATCTTTTGAGACACCCGAGCACCATTCACTTTGAATGTTACATCATCAAATCGTCCAGAAATCACTAATTGATTTCCACAAAAATACTTGGGCTGTTAAGTTAAGAGAAGGTGACTTCTCGCCACCACAAAAATACGTTTGAGGAAATCAACGTACGTGAGCCCTTTGGAAATACTCTGTCAGACATTCGTCCATACAAGTTGTCCTGGGACTGGACAAACAGAAGGCACTTTCCTACTGCATCCTTGAATTACCCGATGGATCAGTAGCGAGTATTCCTTGTAATCCAAAGATTCCAACCATGACTGAATTACTATCAAAACCCTCTGGTTGCAAGCCAGAGAAATTCGACAGTAATCCTTCCGCTTATGAAGATCCACGGTCTTCAATTGCTCGATCTCGATCAGCTTCTGAATATCTTCAACGTTAACATATTTGTTGGTCGGAATGGTTTTCGAATATAAATTCGATCCTGGTCTTTCCGTAACAACAATTGATTTGGCCAGATTTTGATAATCGGTGATTTAACTATTAATATAAACAACCGTCAACCATAAAAGTGAAACGAATTCACTAATTTAGTACTCATCATCACTTGGCCTTTTTAATTAAAAATCATTAACAAAGATTAATTTAAAAACTCTTAAATTTTTTTAATACTTAGAATATAGTTTTAACTTCTTATTTAACTAACTTACATACTGGAAATTAAATCAAATATATACATATTCTCACTTTGGATTCAATTCAATTTTACGTGAAACATTATTATGATAACTCTTTTGTTTCATTTCTCGAAAACAATAACTAACATTCCTCCTTTGAATAAACTTATTTAAACTCATCTTGATCTTAAACATATCGTTATATTTTCACCAAACCTCTTTTCGTTTCCATAAACATTTATTCAGCTTATAACTTTTCAAATATAGTTTATAATATTCTTTATGGAAATATTATTTTAATCCCCTCAACTACCCTCGTTTCTAAACTAATATCATCCTTGGATAATTCTGAAGTCATTCAAGTTGGGGTATTTTATTTACCTCTCAGACCTTGGGTCGACAACATTCTTATCTTTGGAATGGATAGAAGTTTATTAACGAAATCCCATTCCAATAAATATCCAACACTTCTATTTACCACACGTTTTAGACATGGGTTTTAACTTCATCTATTTCCTTTTGAAAACTTTGTTTCAATTCCAAAACCCCGCTTTCTCAATTTAAAACATCATTATTTCCCCATCCTTAGGCTTTTAAATTCCACTTTATCTCCTTTAGATTACAAACCTTATTTAGACTTGTTTTGACTCTTATAACATTATTTTCAACTTGCTTTTAGTGCCCAATTTGGATTTTATAAGAAAATCCGACTAATGGAATTCTTAAAAGGAGTTCATATTAAATATAAATTTGTTTGCAATTTAATTTAACGATACGTAAGGCTTTCCACTTCATAAACTTTCATTAAAAGTGTCTGGTTTCAAGATTTGTCACTTTGATTAATAATCAATTCCAACATTTTCGAACTAATTGGTTTACTTCAACATTAACTACTATAATAGTTAATCTTCCTTTTAAGGTTATTTAAGTAATTATTGATTTAAAATAATACTTAAAGATCAAATAATTAAAGATCTATCTTGGTTTAAAATATTTGATTCAGTCCACTCAAAGCAAGGTTAATTCGTTAACTAATTCCATTAGTCCTTTTCGTTAATCACTTTAAATAATTTCCATTAATTTAATTAAATTAAATAATCACATTTAATTGTTATTTGAAACAGTTACTTCAACCTTAACCATTCGGTTAATTTCAGCTCATTTCTTATAAAATTCCTTAATTTACGAATCTCACTTAATATACTCCCTTTATAATTTCAAGATAAAAACAATCATTTATTTCCTTTAATAACCAATATTCAAATAATCTATATAAAATAGATTTAATGATCTGTTTTGGTTATAAATAAATTCTTATAACCTTATTCGTATCGATTTACCTGACTGTAAGTCAGTGTTCAGAAAATGATTCATTTTTAGGCCAACTTTTGCCAATTACTTAACCAATATCATCCATAATAACAAACAATTATTGAAAAACAATAACTCACTTCATTTCTATCATGTTGGTTAAATAATTCATATAATATAATATGAATATAAACAATCATATTTGAGGAATCCGGTTGGATTCCTCCAACCTGTCCTTCTCTGCATCAAATGAGTTACATCAAATTCAATACGATAATATATTTATCATGGTAAACAGAAATAAACAATTTAACTAATAACAGTAAACAAACGATGTATAACGTCCATTCAAGCATCAAATTATTTATTTAATATGTTTATATTATTATAAACGTAACCAACAAGTTAAGTTACCTTGTTTGGAATCTAATCGTTAAAATAACGATTTAATTTGATCAAATTAAACAAACGTTTAATCTAACCCATGAATATTAAAAATTCTCAGCACACATGCAAACAGTTATTCAGTCATCAACCATTAGCAAACAGTACACACAAAATAAAAACCTGGTTTATATAAAATACAAACGGGAAAAACTGAGTGAGTTGAACTCACCTTGATTTTTGTCGTCAAAAACGATTGTTTTAATTAAATTAAACATATGTTTAATTTAATTAAAAATCTCAGCTACCTTCATCTCTGCCCAAATCAGCTCCATTTGTCGTACTCGTCGATACAGACCCGAAGCCACTTGTTTTATCCAATTCTGTTAATGTATGTCACAGTTTTCAATACGGTATCACTTTAATAAATTAATATTATCAATACTAAAAACAATAAATTATTTCTTAAACCCTTTCTTACGTTTAAATAAATCCGTTTGTCGCGTGTAAACTAAGTTCGGCATATTTTGTGGTACAAACATCGGGTCATTACATACTTTCATTGAAAGCAACCGTTTGTTTACCAAAAGTGAACTCTAACCAAAACTCAAGTTTGCTAATATAATTAAAACAAATTAGAATAATGTATATGGGTCTTACCCCATTCTTACTCATGTTTATTTCTTCCCGCATAGTTTAATCAGGTCACCTTCTTTCTACTAGAAACGACACATTTTGCTTTTCTCATGCAAAGGCCCAAAAGCCTATTGTCAGTCCATGCCCAAAATGGAAACCGCCCCTTCCCAGTTTTCTTCTTTTGTTTTATAGACCTGCTCCAAGAACCTCACCGCTTTTACTGCTTCTAGAACCCGACGCCATGCAACACTACACCTTCGCGTTTACATTAGAACTGACCATACACCTCCATTAGAACACCCCTTGCTCCACCGTTGCTCGTCACCCCAGTTTTCCGACGTTGCCGCCCGTAACTCCGGTCATAAGAGAACCATCGGACGGCGCCTGACCTCTCTTCCTCCAGTCACATCTCCGTACAAACTTCCCAGTCCAATATCCGACAAGCCGCCTTCCTCCACTAGATTACACAACACCCACATCAGTTTCTGGAAGTGAGAACCACTTCACAACTTCCCCTTCTACTACAATATCTGCTTCCTTCCTCCCCCTTGAAAAGAATGTCACGCCACTTCACTTCGAACACAGTACTCTACTATTCTTTTTTTCCTTCTTACTTTCGTAGTCAAGGCGAACTTCCTCATACTTCTCTATCTTACCACCTGCTACTCACGCATTTCCCAACTTCCACGTAATAAGACAGAACCCCTTCCACTACCGCCCATTTAGCCTTCCACCGCCATGTCTTCATCTATGCGTTCTATTTCGAATGGAGGGTTTAATTATATAGTTGATGGCCACGAAGATTTCAGTACATGATTTCGTGATTAGTATAATGGCAAAGAGGAGATATTTTTTTGGAATGATCGTATGAAGTTCGCATTTTAATTATTTGGTGGAAAGAAGAATAAATCTGCTTTATTTGAGGACGGGAAAGACTGAGGTTCTGCTGTGAAACCAGAAGAAGGATTGGCACATGTATATATATACACACATAAAAAGGAAGATAAGCATCACATCTTTTCTCCTTTGGTAGCCATGTTCTTAGATCCAATAGATAGAGTTGCAGCGTGGATAGGTTTACTGTGTGCAGCATGTTGGAAAAGAAATATATGTTGCTAGCCTGTTTTTGGAAAGAAGGTATATGTTATACAGGGTGTTTTCTTTTCGGATGGGAGACAATACCAGCGGTAGGCTAAAATGATATTGACAGGCTTGAAAAGAAAATTTAGAGAAGAGGGTAGGCCGGTTTGTTTCCATTTAGGGTAGGTCAGCTACTGCTGAACGTGTCTTGCCTAGTCTATCAACTCGAAGAGGTCGTACAAATTTACATATACAGCGCATGGTACAAGTCAGAATAGTCATAAGGAAGGAGGTTAGCATGTGCAAAAAGAACTTAGGCATGCAGACTATTTTTATTTCCTTTTCTTGATTTGATTTTATTTACTATGGTTATATTTACGCGGTCATTAATTTCTGTCGGTATTTACCGTTTTTACATTGATCGTTTAATATTTTCACCGACATATGCGAACTTCAAAATATAACGAGAATGTACATACCATTATGTCTTGGCATTCTGGTCCCCATGAAATTAATTTTGTTGAAAATGGACTTTGTTTGCATAACGACATTATTTTAATTTATCGGTTCACCTCTAAATTGCACGCACCGATAAAACAAGTCTAATTGGCTCCAAACTAAAAATATAGCAATAATTAATTATACGCATTCCAATAATTTCGTTTCATTGGAAACGGTGGTCGTTAGAACAGAAAACATTCTTAAGGCCTATAATATGTCGATAAAATAATATTTAAAATTCCAAAACAATTCTAATTAAATAACAATAAATTATTATCGTCGTAATTATCCACATGAAACTTTATACAACTTCAAATTAAACCAATATATTTTTAAAAAATATTTACAAATTCTAGATTAAACGATATTCACATTATATAGAAATTCCCTTATATTTTATCAAATAAACGCTATCGTTTATTAACGAATTCCATGGCGACTATCCTAAATATTTGAATTGGACATAACATGCAATATATAAGCTGAAATCTCAATTTTTTCCTCTTTTTTTAGAAAAATATAATCAAACCGGTTCAAACGTTTCTTGTTTCACAAAAATCCGACTTATAACGGATTGTATATTCAGTTGAAGTTCAAATCGTAAATTAGGAACTACCGCGGTGTTTCGAGCTCGTTTATTTAATTTGAAATTATATATATTCGAACTCCATTTTAATAAATAAAATTTGATATAAAATCCATTATATTTCCAATATAATATATAAACAGATTTAAATTTTCCAATTTAAATAACTGAAAGATATGGGATGTTACATTCTTCTCCCCTTAAAAGAATTTTGTCCCCGAAATTACAAGGTAAGAAGAATACTCCGACCCAATTATTATTTTTGAATTATCATCAAAACAAATCCAAACTCTTAAAATTTTCGAAAGATTCGCTAGCATCTCCTCTGAGTGTTTCGATTGGTACAACTACCATTTCCACTTCGGGCCTCAAATTTTCCAAAAGAAAATCAAAAACCAAATGGCCACCTGTAACAACCCAAATTTTTATAACATGTTAATACAAGAATCAAGGCCGAATTAAATTTTAAAATAAAAATCAAGAGAAATAGGTTGCGCCATTACGTTCGTCTCGGAATTCTAGTTGGAAACAAGTCCGAAATTTCGTAAATCGGAGTCCGTATGACCAAGATATGGCCTCTAGAAGTTTCACGAAAAATCAAAAAACAAAAACAGATTTTCAAATTTCGAATTTACCCCAAACAGACTGGGCGGGAAAATTTCCCGCCCTGCCCTAGGTCGACTGGGGAGTCAACTGGGGAGTCGACCCCCCAGGACCAGGTCGACTGGGCAGTCGACCTGGGTGTCAACCTAGGGGTCGACCTGGGTGTCGACCTGGGGGTCGACCTCCTTGGTCGGGCCAGGTTGGCCTGGTACACCTGCTTGCACCTTTGGGTCTGTTCTGTTGGCCTGTGACGAGATTGGATGGTTCAGATCTAAACTAGGGTTAATCTAAGGGCCTAAACTAGTTCTAAATCCTATATAAACCCCCTGATGCCTAAACTCTAATTCACTACAACACATCTATCCACCATTACTCTGCTGAAATCCCTCTTGGTCATGGCCGCCGTCTCTAATCTTCTTCGTAAGCTTTCATACGCAATCCAATGCAAAGATGAAGACTTCTACAACAATTCAAGGAGATGAATTAACAACTCTACAACGTTTCTACATCGATTTCAGTTCTTAATTCGCTAGCCATGCTATGTAAGTTCTAGTTACTTTTTAGATTAAAATACTTAATTTTAATATGGCTATGAAATAAAATGTAATTGGATATAAGCATGTTCATCAATTCAGATCTATTCCTGTTTATCTTTGAACCTTGGGTTTTGAGACTTATTCATCTCCATTCTTATGTCTAGTTCATGCCCTATTCCGTTGTTGTAAATCAGTTTCTTGGATTCATGTTGGTATTATTATCAAGATCTAATCTTTATGCCTATCATGATGATTTATGCCGTTTTCTCTCTGATCTTGTTTTATTGCAAAATTCTACCTTTTCCCTATTTATTTTCTTTTGATGAACCTAGATCAATTTCGGATATAGGCCTAAACCACGATTTTGCGTATGAATGAATACAGGGAAAAGTATGGTAACTATTTGGATATATGTGATTGGTGGAATTGATGGCATAACATGAAAATTGGATATATGGGTATTATTGCAATTAATATGAAATTTGATAATTGGGTATTGGCATTAAAATGGTAATTGTAAGAATTGGATTTGGCATATGTAATTTTTGGCTAGAACTTGATATGTGTAAATTGACATATACAAAATTGACATACGTATAAAACAGCATGAACTGAACATATGTAGATTTGCTATGAATTGGGCATATGTAAAATTTATATGTAATCTAGAACTTGGGCATATGTTAATTATGTGAGATTTGTAGTTGAAACACATATGATAAATTATGTCTTGAAAAGGGGCTAATATGAACACGCCTAAGTGGGTTTTGGGTAGTTGGAATGTAATAGCCCTAAAGGAGGGATAAATATAAATTGAGATAAGTTACCTTTAATGGCATAAGATAAATTGTGATAAAATTGGTATGATTTTGCATACCATTAATTGATGAACATAATTGAGTCAATTATGGACATCGTTAAATTAGGAATTAATTAATAATTTGAATAGGGAAATTATTAAGACTGGGGTAAATGATTATAAGTGATAATCAATGCTTAGGACACGAGGTTGGACTCATTTGTGACGTAAAACTGCCCGGACCCGCCCGACAAATCCAGTAGTCACAAATGGTAGCCCAATGTGAGAGGTCCTAGGCCCAAATTTAAAGCTTAACAGTTGTAAAGACACGAGGTTAGACTCTTTTATGGTGTAAGACTGCCCGGACCCGCCCGACAAATCCAGCTGCCATAAATGTCAGTCTAATGTGAGAGGTCTTTATAGGGTTACGACCTTAATGAATTAAGAAATACTTAACCAGATAAACATGTGGTGGGACATCGGGTTAAGTAATATGATTAGGCTAATGACACTTAACCAATATGGTATGAATGGGTGGGTTAAGTAATATGACCAGGCTAATGACACTTAACTGTTATGACATGAATGGTTGAGTTAAGTAAATCTTAATTAATGCTTAAGTGGGAATGATAACTTATGGAATAGAGTAAGTTAGGCGGAACAATAGATAAGATGAGATAACTTATGTAATAAGGAAAGATGTGCTTCATTGTAGATTAAGCAATATGTAAAGACAGGAATGAATTTACAATTGAAGGCGACATAAGTTATATTATAAAAAGGAACAAAACATTGGTTTGGTTGGATAATCCTCTGAGTATCAATCTGATGTTGATTCCGGTCTTCGGGGTTGGTATTTAGGGAATTATTCTCTCTCTCTAGTGTGTTTGTAAGTTCAGGGGTACTTGGTTGTAAAAGATTGAACAAGAACATGTTATTGTACCATAACGGGGGTTAATGTATGAATCATAGGAATAACATGTTGTGGGCTTATTAATGGACTTAATATAGTGCAAGTTAAGAATTGAATTAATAAGCAAAGTTGAAGGTTGGTATGAATGGAAATAACCAAGTTAAATGATAAGAATGATGAGGTAGCACAAGCGCATAATTAATGGATAGACATAGGGTCTAATGGCAGATAAAGCCAAGGCTCTTTCATGTATGACTTGGATTTCTCTTGGCTATGGCTTGCTTTGCTTTATTGGGGAATACTATAGTTTGTTTTTATGCTTCTTTGTTTTTTAGCAAGACAGATATTTTAACTATGTAATTGGGTATTGGAAGTTGATGGGCTTTTATTGTAAACATTTATATTTAATAAATGATTTTAAGTACTTCCACTTTACTTTCCGCTGTTTTATATATGTCTGTCTTGTAATATTTCTGTTCCAGTACCCATAATGCTCCATTGAAGTTAAGGCATTTTCTTTGTGAGTGACCTTAATGGACATGGGTTGTTACATTTGGTATCAGAGCAGAAGGTTACCAGACTGGGCAAAAGTTTTCAAAAACCTTCTGAACTAGTTTTCAAAACATTTACAAAGAAGCAAATTTTCAAGAAAATTTTGTTTTGATTAAAAGGCATATTCCCCAAAGCCATATGCACTATCTTTTGATTCCCTCTTGAAATCTCTCCTCTCTCTCTTTTCACCATAGTTTCGTACGCATTTGACATATGTCGGAGGGCAAAGAAGTGCCCAACCTCCATCTGTAGCCACAGTAGTTCCATCTGCATCTAATCTTATTTCAAATTGTGTAGAGTTGCCTTGCGTTGGAGGTAGCTTCCAAGGACTTGTCAACAAACTATACAAGGACAGTAAGAACAAGAGACTAGTTGTTATAGCTTAATCCACGAAGGAGGAAAAAGGTGAAAGGAAAAAGGCCAAAGTGAAAGAATAGTAGAACCCATGACAAGAGAGAGTATCTTTATTATGGTAAGGAGGGAGTGTAGTTAAGTATTATAGGACAAGAACAAGGGCAAAGGACAGGATCGTCGAGAGGGCAATTGTATGCTCTCACTACTAGCGTACCTAAGGGAGGTGGTAACGTTACCGTTAAAGGTTTAGCTTTTCTTTTCTATCATCCCGCTAGAACTTTGTTTTTGTACATCGCATCCTTTTAATTCTGCTTCGGTAGTTGAGTCTCTGCACCTTAGTACTAGCGTAGTAGAGGATCCCATTTTTGTCTCAAATCCTGTTGGGGAATCGGCTCATTTATTCATGACTTGTTAGGATTTGAGAATGTCTATGCTAAGTGTTGAGTTTAGATGGAATGCTCATGTTTTTGTGAGCTATGGGTTGATTCTAGGGATGAAGTGGTTATCCAATAAGGGTGCCATTCTCGGTTTCGAAAGGAGGGTAGTTAGACTTTTGACTTGCCTTGGTAATACCCTCGAAGTCGCATGTAACCTTTAGGGTTCTATTAGGATTAGTTACCTAGAATCTCTTGATACATTAGTTGATCCGCTCGAGTAGTGTTCGCCACTAAGGCGGATGGGTCATTTCGCTTATGCATGAGTTGTAGAGAGTCACCTAAGTAAGTACATTTGGCAACATGGTTGACATTTGTTTATTTTCAAGAGATAATTCATCTATGTGGAATACCTTCTAGTAAGTGAACGAGACCCAAGATTCACTAGTGAATTTTGGAGAGCTTACATGGAACCCTCAGTACACAGTTATGTTTGAGACCGAGTATACTAGAGGGAGAATAAGTGAAAGTGGAACGAGAGGCAACAGTGAAATGAGTTCCAACTCGTATTTTGGAAATAAGAATCAAAGAGCTATGAAATTGTGAAGTTAAAGACGGTCAAAGCACAATGGAGTTAAGCTCAAGGAAATGCGACTTAGAAGATTGAAGACTAGATTCGAGCATCACACCTCTTTTTAAGAATATATTCTTGATTCCTTTTTCCTGTAGAGCTTACTTGCATGCTATCTTTTGTGTATATCCTCTCGGTCCTATTCTCAATCCTATTTCTGTTGCAAACCCCATAGGGAGTATGACTCATCTGATAGTTTTACATGTTGGGGCTTGAGGGTGTCCGTTGGGTTGATTAAACCTTTTGGGTTTTATAGGATATGGGTTGGTTGTAGGAAGGAATTTCTTGTGACCTAAAAGGAGTCCATCATGCTTAGTTTCCTAGAATCACATATATATTGGTTGGGTTGAGAATTTCTTTGGGTGTCAGTCTGATGTTGATTTCGGTCTTCGAGGCTGGTGCTTAGGGAATTCTTCTCCTAATCAGTATATATGTGACGTAGATTTCCAGCTTTGATGGGTGCAGAGTTTTTACTTGCTTCTATCATTCGACTATATCTTTAGGTAGGAACAGTTGGGTGTAAACTTGTGTTTGAGACATATTATGATTGATGGTTGCAAGTGGTTGCTAGTGGTTGCCCGTGGATGCATATACACGCACATTAGGCACTAGATCGCCTCAGTCACCTTTCATATTGCATATGCATGAGTGTTTACCCTTGTTTGTGGATGAAATCGGATGTGTTATCATATGGATGTTGCATATGGATGCATGTTTGTGCACACATATAGTGTTTATGTGACTAGGACTATTTGCATACATGTTGGACTCATGGCACTAAACATATTTTGCATCTAGAAGATCAATCAGGCCTGATCATTTGCATTAGACAAGGAACATATACACACACTTCTTGCATATGTTCATACAACATTAGAAATTTCTTAAGGACAATGAATGCCTGTGATTGATGATTGAGTAGATGGATGATTGGATGGTAGGACACATTCTTCTTAACTTGAAGATTTCGGGGACGAAATCCTTTAAGGAGGGGAGAATGTAACAACCTGAATTTTTGTAACATGTTAATACAAGAATCAAGGCAGAATTAAATTTTAAAATAAGAATCAAGAGAAACGGGTTGCGCCATTGCGTTCGTCTCGGAATTCTGGTTGGGAACAAGTCCGAAATTTCGTAAATCGGAGTCCGTATGACCAAGATATGGCCTCTAGAAGTTTCACGAAAAATCAGAAAACGAAAACAGATTTTCAAATTTCGAATTTAGCCCCAAACAGACTGGGTGGGAAAATTTCCCACCCTGCCCTAGGTCGACTAGGGAGTCGACTGGGGAATCGACCCCCCAGGACCAGGTCGACTGGGCAGTCGACCTGGGTGTCGACCTGGGGGTCGACCTCCTTGGTCGGGCCAGGTTGGCCTGGTACACCTGCTTGCACCTTTGGGTCTGTTCTGTTGGCCTGTGACGAGATTGGATGGTTCAGATCTAAACTAGGGTTAATCTAAGGGCCTAAACTAGTTCTAAATCCTATATAAACCCCCTGATGCCTAAACTCTAATTCACTACAACACATCTATCCACCATTACTCTGCTGAAATCCCTCTTGGTCATGGCCGCCATCTCTAATCTTCTTCGTAAGCTTTCATACGCAATCCAATGCAAAGACGAAGACTTCTACAACAATTCAAGGAGATGAATTAACAACTCTACAACGTTTCTACATCGATTTCAGTTCTTAATTCTCTAGCCATGCTATGTAAGTTCTAGTTACTTTTTAGATTAAAATACTTAATTTTAATATGGCTATGAAATAAAATGTAATTGGATATAAGCATGTTCATCAATTCAGATCTATTCCTGTTTATCTTTGAACCTTGGGTTTTGAGACTTGTTCATCTCCATTCTTATGTCTAGTTCATGCCCTATTCAGTTGTTGTAAATCAGTTTCTTGGATTCATGTTGGTATTATTATCAAGATCTAATCTTTATGCCTATCATGATGATTTATGCCGTTTTCTCTCTGATCTTGTTTTATTGCAAAATTCTACCTTTTCCCTATTTATTTTCTTTTGATGAACCTAGATCAATTTCGGATATAGGCCTAAACCACGATTTTGCGTATGATTGAATACAGGGAAAAGTATGGTAACTATTTGGATATATGTGATTGGTGGAATTGATGGCATAACATGAAAATTGGATATATGGGTATTATTGCAATTAATATGAAATTTGATAATTGGGTATTGGCATTAAAATGGTAATTGTAAGAATTGGATTTGGCATATGTAATTTTTGGCTAGAACTTGATATGTGTAAATTGACATATACAAAATTGACATACGTATAAAACAGCATGAACTGAACATATGTAGATTTGCTATGAATTGGGCATATGTAAAATTTATATGTAATCTAGAACTTGGGCATATGTTAATTATGTGAGATTTGTAGTTGAAACACATATGATAAATTATGTCTTGAAAAGGGGCTAATATGAACACGCCTAAGTGGGTTTTGGGTAGTTGGAATGTAATAGCCTTAAAGGAGGGATAAATATAAATTGAGATAAGTTACCTTTAATGGCATAAGATAAATTGTGATAAAATTGGTATGATTTTGCATACCATTAATTGATGAACATAATTGAGTCAATTATGGACATCGTTAAATTAGGAATTAATTAATAATTTGAATAGAGAAATTATTAAGACTGGGGTAAATGATTATAAGTGATAATCAATGCTTAGGACACGAGGTTGGACTCATTTGTGATGTAAAACTGCCTGGACCCGCCCGGCAAATCCAGTAGTCACAAATGGTAGCCCAATGTGAGAGGTCCTATGAAGCGACCTGAACTTCCCCGGTCTCCGAAGAGATGAGAAAGAACGAATTACTGTAAGGACAAAACAAATCAGAACGCAGACGGAAGAACATTTCATTGCTTATTACAACAATTCCATCAGAATACAAGAATATACAGAGTATAAACGAATAAATTACATTTGATAAATATCAGAGATTATAATAAATTACATAGCAGCAGAAAATAATATAAAACACAACTGAAGGTGATATACGGATACAGAGCTTTCCGGATATCATTCCAGCTGTAAACCAGGATCCTGTGAATATAAATCTGCAAAACCAAAACTACTAGCTGCCCGTGTCAAAACAAGGGCACCCAGAGTTTAGGTTAAAACAATAAACTCCAGGTCAGTCATGTGACTGGTGTGAGAACTAAAAACAGTTATTAAAACTTTATTTTAAAAGAGAGTAATTCAAGGGACCATGCCGTATAACACGGAACGGGTTTCCACCCAAGAATACCAGTGCATATCAATAAACAACGCAATGCTTTTTCGAAAAATGAAGCTATTATAAGACCCAGGTCCCATCACACAATGCAACGCAAGCCGGAGGATAGGGTTTTCCCTTATAATAGCCAAACATGCTTGGTACGTTTAAAACAAATCATTTGATACTATAATAAGTGTATAGTGTCAAAACATTTTAATCATAAATATCAATCCTAGGCGGCATGGGAACCATCTATCATGTCGCCATACTAGGCTCTACAAATAAAACCAAAATACACGTATTGGAAATTGGATTTCCGTCATGAGTCGAGGCAAGGGGCAAGCTCCTCTCCGCTTCGAGACACTCTAGCAAATGCCTCAGGACTACACACTCTGGGTAACCCCTGGGATCCTCCAAGACCGGTCCTCTCTTATGTTTGAGGATTAATTATTCCTGAACACACGTTTCCCAGCCCTGTAGGACCTATAATCGAGGCGCCTCGCATCCAAACCACAAAGGTGAAAAGTATATAAATGTCAGGGCTGGTAGGTCACTGACACCACCCATAGCTAGAAAGAAACGTCATGCACTCCTTGGGTCCTCATCCCGTTTTTGACTCATACCAAGGTGTGAGGCTCTCGAATCCACGCTATACACAAAGCTTCCACGTAGGCCATGCTTTGATCATCAGCCACAAGACTTTGCTTTTCAACAGAAGCCTTGATCCATGCAACTCAGCGTGCCGCACAGGCAATTCATGCCATGCGATTGATATCTATCGATATATAACCTCTAAGCTCGTACGTCTCAGAGAAGGGCGTTAAGCAAGAGAATAAATTCTCCGCCGCCAAACAGATATATATTTAACAGAAATCAATCAACACAGAATAAAATCCAATGTCAGACACACAATCCATTTACAAGTTCGTTCTGGGTCTGAACGAAACCGGAGGCACTTTCCTCGCATATCCATCGATCTCCAAGTACGTCTAGACGACCACCAACTATTTCCATCCTCTTAGGTGTACAGCCCAATCAGGATCATTAGTAATTATCCAAACGATGTGAAGACTTCCGGTCTTCGACCACCGTCATCATCTTCGACTTATCGTCGAATTGGTTATTCAGAATGGGTATAAACCCGGCCTTTCCGAACAACCCACGTATATTAAAAACAAATGTTACGCAAACACAACATACGCCTCATTCCAATTCATCAGTCACTAACCGTAAATTAGCAAGAGAACAATTCCCCAAATATTAACCCCAAAGGCCGAAACCAACAACAAATCAATACCCAGGAAACCATTCTTCTTAACTAACCTACAGCTAGTTTCTAAATTTCGTATTCTTAGGGAAAGGTTCCCATTAATTTTATCCAAGATAAATTCTTTGAATTTATTGTTTAATCTTCCTTTGGATGTCATTTCAAGCCAAATTATGGTTTTCCAAACTAGTCGAGATTAGCGAACAACACGGAAGTAATTATTTATTTTATTTCCCAATCCCAACCTGTTCATTCCATGAAGCAAAACTGGTAATACTCCATATCTAACACCATGGTGTTATCGGTAAAATTAATAACCATTTCACGTTCAAATCTAATTAAAGATTTAACTATCGCTTTGGAGCAAAACTGGTGATACTCCAATCTCGCTCATTTTCCAAATTTGATAATTTAAATTATCAATTCACATTTCAATATAATTGCAGATTCATTAAAACTCCCTTTTCTGGGTTAAAGAACTAATGTCATTTAAAACACAGTTCACGATAAACCCAAATCACATTCTAATTATTATCGGGTTAAAGAACAAATGTTATTTAAAACACCGTTCAAGATAAACCCATAAATCAATTTTATTTAAAACCCATTTCAAATCCAATGTATTTATTTAAAAATAAATGGGTTTTAATTTCAGTTCAAAACTAGTTCATTTCGATAAAAAACTATTTTTATCTTTTCAAATATGGAGTTTTTCATCCTAATTTTTCCCAAATCATTTCTTATGATTTTACACAAATTATTACTATTTTTAATAATTTTATCAAGGCCCGTACAGTTGATTACCATCAACGGCCATCGAACTGCACTTACAGCGACCTTTTCCAAATTTGATTTGGACGTATCTCCAAATCCAACTGTTAGATTTCAAATTTCTAATATTCGTTATAAACCTCTTTTCGATACGAACCCAACAGTTCCAGTTTTAGGAGAATCCGACGGTCGGATCTCCCGTAATGTCCGTTCGAAATCAATGGTCGAAATTCACGAGTTGCCCGGCGCGGCGCGTTCTATTCAGGCCATTATATTATATATAATATATATAATATATATTTCGTCGATTTCTATTTAAAACGAATTTTATAAATAGTTTTAAATTCGTTTCAAAAACATTTCAACTTCCATTTCCAATTCAAATCAAAATTGAATTTTTCCTTATAAATTCGTTTTAAAATTCATTTCAATTCAATTCAAATTCGTAATATATTCGATTCAATTCAAATTCGTTATATATTCGATTCAATTATAAAAACAAATATAATCGATATAAATATCGTTAGCGTCAAAATAGCGCATCTCTAATCAACACGGTTTTATATATTTCAATAATTCCGTTATTCTATTCAACAAATGAATATTTATTCTATTCAATATGTGAATCTATAATAAATAAATAAAAATTAGAAACTAACTATATGCTTGTTAATGGCGACAGGAGAATTCTTTTCCCCTGCTTTCGCTGTGCGTGAGCCTTCTTATTTCTTGCTGATTTCGTTTCCTTCTCATCCGATTTCTATCTGAAACCTTCAACGTGTTTTTCACGTTGATAAAACATATGTTTTCCTTCATCTTATTTCACTTTTTATATCAGTTCTTACTTCCATCTCTTCAGATGGCTTTATTCTCAGATCTGTCCTCTATCATGATGATTCTATGCTTTAAACCTAGATCCACAACCGATTTGAATGCTGTAGAACAAGACATTGGGTGATTCGGGATCTGGCATGGCCGGCGCAAGTGGAAACACTTCCGAGTCTTCATAACCGTTTCTTCGGTTTGTTCATTATCTGGTATGTGTTTAGATCTGTTAATTGGACTTTGTGTCGGATTGGGGATGGATGTTTGGGATTATTGGTCATTTTATGGTATGGGGTTAGCTGACAAATAGTTACACAGGTCAGATCTGAAAATTCATCTCGACTTTTTACCCTAATTTTCTCAAACCGCCAGATCTGTTACTTACCAGTAGTTTCCTTTTATTTTCCAATAAGAGATGGATCTATTTTTAGATCTATAGATGGATTCGTTTTCTAGTTGCCAGACTTCCTGTTATATGCCTATATCCGCCAGTTTCCACTTCCTTAATAGTTTTCAGTATCCAGAGCTAATTTTGATTTGTTTAGGTAGATGACTTTGGGACTATTGATAATATGAATTAAGGGATCAGTGAGATGGTTTGTATTGGATTCAAATTAGAGATGGTTACTGGATATTAAGGTAGCAGATGGTTTCTTCATGGCTATTAATTCTGATTTTTATAACGCCCCTAGTATGATGCTGTCTTGCAGTAATCGATAAACTCTCCTATTTCCAGCTTCCAGAACTCCATCACAAGATTTGATTATGGCTTGGATATAATTCATAAATGCATGAGTGTGGTTCATTATTCACAGTATGCATATTTTTTGTTACAGTTCTTTGTATAGCGGCTTTTGGTTCTATGAAATCTGCAGGATTTTAAATCATTTCTAGGACTAAGATTGATTCACAGATGTCTGTGAATCATCAACCAGACTTAGTTTTAGGATTTGAATTTTTGGGGTTTCATTAGCTTGTTGCTGTAAGTGTAAGGATTGTTATGGGGTGGATGTATATGCTGCGTTTGGATGATGAACTGTTTGGCTGCAGTTATGGATGATTAAGTCATGGATTTATTATCTTTAATTGTAGAAGATGCTATCCATTTTTATATTTGGTGAAGTTTAGACTGCAGTATCAAATGTTAGGGTAATTTCTTTCATTTCAATTATGAAGAAGCTAATTGGTTGTATTGATGGTCACAAGCAAGAGGATTTTAATAAGGCTTTTATATGGTGTTGATGCAGTTTGGCTCTAGTGGAGTCATGAGAGGTGCTTACAGTGCACGGAAGCGGGATAATGGCTTCATCATGGGCCGTTTATTACTAGTTAGGTTTTTTTCTATTTGTATTTTCTGTTTTTTCTTTCTGTTTTGCTTTTGTAAAGGTTAGTATGCTAACCTCTTGCTTGTATGTCTTTTTTTGTTAGAAATAAAGTGAACCAATTTCCAAAAAAAAAAAATATGTGAATCTATATTTTTGTCAACACATAACTAATCTCACGAACGAGTACTGTCCACGTGTGACTATTTTTGTTATTCAATATATTTCATAAAAATTATGGTATCTATCGTTTGATTTAAATTAGACTCCAATCGTAAATTAGTAAGAGAACGATTCCCTAAATATTAACCCCGAAGGCCGAAACCAACATCAGATCAATATCCAGGAGACCACTCATCTTATTTATTTTCCAGTTAGTTTCTAATTTCATATATGATAAAGATGTAAATTTTATTGTTAAAATATTTCGTTCAACACATGACTAATCTCAACGGATGAGTACTGTCAACACATGAACCTTTATTTTATAATGATAAAGATGTAAATTTTATTGTTAAAATATTTCGTTCAACACATGACTAATCTCAACGGATGAGTACTGTTAACACATGAACCTTTATTTTATAATATAAAGATGTTAATTTTATTGTTAAAATATTTCGTTCAACATATGACTAATCTCAACGGATGAGTACTGTCAACACATGAACCTTTATTTTATAATGATAAAGATGTAAATTTTATTGTTAAAATATTTCGTTCAACACATGACTAATCTCAACGGATGAGTACTGTCAACACATGAACCTTTATTTTATAATATTCTTTATCTTCTAAATTGGAATGAGGCCCAATCAATTACCATATAAAGTTAATTATATGGATTCCATTCAACACATGTATATAATAGCAACAATACATAATCAACCATCATCCAAAGTGCACTACACTGTATAAGCATCAAATATAGATATCTAACGCTTATAACAGCCTGCCAATCAATCGATCGACATACAATTAATTATTGGGAATGGTGTATGTCGTATTTTATCCCAATACCCGTGTGGGGTTTCAAACAATCAAACACAGATTTTATTTGTGCAGTTGGGCGATGTGCAAAATTTATCGTCCCAATCAATGTCAGTCAAATCAGTGTACATAAACAAACCGTCCGGTTTGTAAATGAATATTTATTTATTCATATTCACGTTAAAAATTATATTTTTAACGATCGAATTATTTTATTCTACCTATGAATATTCTATTCGGTTCATTTATTAAATAAAATGATATCTTTATTTTTCTAACTTATTTTAGAAAATTTCGGCGGCATAACGGCACGATACTAGAAACGGGACAAGGCCTAGCCTTATCCCCGGTCTAGTGATGGTCCACGCCATACACATATCAATCAAATCCATTCCATTTCACCAAACAATCAAATTCAAATCAAACAATCTAACCAACTACACAACCAAACAAACAAGTCCATGGTCTGTGGACGATGGTGTCGGGTGCTACTAAACACCGTCTGCATCCTAGTATATATATAACTAGAAAAAGAAATTAAAGTGAGAAGTTCTCACCGATAGCTAATCCAATACCATGACTCTTCTTATGTAGAAATCTTCGTCGTGCTCGCCTTTTTGCCAATTTCACTGCCCGTAGTCACTACATATATAAAAATCACATTTTTTATATTGTTGCTATGTATATAAAAATCACATTTTTTATATTGTTGCTATGTATATAAAAATCACATTTTTATACTACTACTATATAGATAAAAATTCTATTTTTATACCGTTGTTCATATAGTAAAGATCAAATCTTTACTATCTATATAATATAAAAATCGTATTTTTATTATCTATACTATATAAAAATCATATTTTTATTCTTCCTCTAATATAAAAATCATATTTTTATTCTACTTCATTCGTCAAAAACCATAGAAGCTTTAAAACGAAGAAAACTCACATTTTTTCTAATGCCCGGATTCGCTGTTCGGGTTCCAGAATTTGCAAACGAGCTTCAATCTTCACACCAACTTATTTTCTAGTTTAAACGGGCCATTCCGGACAACTTTCGCCTAAGAGATTTTTTGTCAAAAATGCTCCAATTCGCCAGAATTCGCGAAAGTACACGAATTTTGCCGCTTTTGAACAGCAGATTTCGAACGCGTTTTCCGAGAAGCTCCGAACTCCAAAATGCGACTTCCATATAGCGAAATCGAAGAGAATTTCGTGCTCTACAACTTTGGTTTAGAGGGACTTTGACCAGAAACGCACCGTTTGAGAGATATAAGCCAAAACAGTCCGGGGTGTTTTGTGCAAAACGGGAATTTTGGTGAAAATGAGTTTTTGAGTGTAGCGGGGCCCACGGCCGGAGTTGGGTGGCCAGCGGGCGGTGGCGGGCCTGATGGACGTGGGGGAGGGTGCTAAGGGCGGTGGTGGGGCCCGTGGTGGCCGCGGTGGTTGGTGATTTGGGGCTTATGGTTTGCAAATGGAGAGAGGAGAGAGAGGAGGAGGAAGAGGAGGAGGAGGGGAAGAGGAGGAGGGGGTGCGGCGGCCTGAGGTGGTGCGGCGGCCTGAGGTGGTGCTGCTAAGCACCGTCTGCATCCTAGTATATATATAACTAGAAAAAGAAATTGAAGAGTGAGAAGTTCTCACCGATAGCTATCCTAACTCCACGGCACTTCTAATGCAGGAAATCTTCACTGTTCTCATCTCTTATCACTTTCTTCGCCCGTAGCCACTACATATATAAAAATCGAATTTTTACTTCGCTATTCAACATATAAAAATCGAATTTTTACTTCGCTATTCAATATATAAAATCGAATTTTTACTTCGCTATTCAATATATAAAAATCGAATTTTTACTTCGCTATTCAATATATAAAAATCGAATTTTTACTTCGCTATTCAATATATAAAAATCGATTTTTTTTCAGTTTTTATCGCTTTAACTTCATGTTAAAAATCTGATTTTTCATTTTTAAAAATCAAATAGAATTCAGTTTTCAAATCTAAAAATCAGTTTTAAAATCAAAATAGAACGATAACTAAAACTTTGAAAAATAAATAAAATAAAATAAATAAAAACTTATAGACGAAAACTGGAGAGGGGGGGTGCTGCGCGTCAGTCGAGGCAGGGGAGGGGGGTGCTGCGCATCAGTCGAGGTAGGGGAGGGGGTGCTGCGCATCAGTCGAGGCAGGGGAGGGGGTATCGCGAGGCTCCAGGAGGGGGGTATCGCGAGGCTCCAGGGGGGGTATCGCGAGGCTCCAGGAGGGGGGGTGCTGCGTCGCGATGCCTGGCGGCTAGGGTTCCGCCCTCCTCTTTTTTTTTTCTGTTCGCTCAGAAATGAATCGGGGGGGAGGGGGGGCAGAAGGATTAACGAGAGAGGAGAGAGAGTGAGGATTTTTTTTATTTAGTTATTTAATTTCAAAAAGCAACTTTTTCATACGACCTCTAAACGAGGCCCACCGCCTGTCGCCCATAGCTAATTACCGCCATTCCGAACACCATGGGATATGTATCGTAAGCTGATTCGACCATTTCGATCAGTTTCCATCAAAATCAACATATAACTCTATATATTGAATTTGAACGCGCATTTCAATTTACTAGGGTCACATACTAACTCGAAAAATTCCAGAAAAAATGTTTCTAGCTTCGTATTGACGATACAGTCCTAACAAAACTAGATTCGTCGAATTCTGAGACCGTTGGAAAAATAGCCATTTTCCAGTCGATTAAAATCAACTAAAACTGGTCAAACGCGTTTTCCTTTGCCACGCTCACATATTGATTCGAAAAATTATGAAATTTGAAACCTAGCTATAATTTGACATCACGGATCCAACAAAAGTGGTTTCGTCGAAATCCGAGGTCGTTTGCAAAATGTCCATTTTTAAGGTCCTGAATTCCATAGCGACTATTCAGAATTTTCAACTGGACATATCCTTTGATTCCCGCTATGAAATTTTGATTTTTCGGATTCGTTGGAAAGATATTCACAATTAGATCCTATTGTTTTTGGTTTCGCTAAAATACGGTTTGTTTTGCTCCCGGTACATTCAATTGAAGTTTGAAATCGAATTATCGAACTACCGCGCCATTTTCAATTTCTTTTATAATTATATATAATTATTTATATTCTAACGACGACGCGTATAAATATATACGTTCGAATTCATTTCAAAATAAATTCCTCGTCGTTATTATTTAAAATAATTCATTTTAAATAATCAAAATTCGTTAAAATTGCCAAAATAAAAATTTTAAACTGGCCCAGATTTTCGGGTTGTTACAACGCTCTCTCGTATATACTCTCAAACTCAATTTACGGTGTTACTAAACCCATCTCTATCGAGTTAAGCCACAGAGCCAAGGTTACTACTCAACCAATAACTCTGATACCCCTGCAACGAGCCAGAAAATTCGATGCTCGAATTTTTGACACAAATGCATCCAGTGTCCAAACTCGAGTACCGAACATCCAGAAAGTTATTAGAAAGAAATTAGAGGGTGAGATAAGAAAAAAGAAATATTAGAATAGAAGAATAAGAAGAAGAACCAACACCATACAGTCTCACATCGCAGCGGAATAAAATATGATTTAAAAATAAATCTTTATTGAACTTGTAAGAATGTATAATTACAATCATCAGAATACAACGGTCAATCAATGTGAATAGTTATGATAACCTGTCCTCATACACAACATGCAGTGGAAAAGTACTAGATAATATTATACGACTGATCTCCTCCAGCTCGTCTCTGGACTTCATAGCATTCGATAACCTGAACCTATAAACCGGGCTAACCCGAGCATTACAAACGACGGGTCAGTCTGGTGAACCAGAGTGAGAAAAACTCGGTAAGTTTATATAACATCCATATTGATTTTAAAGTTCAAAAATCCCTTTGAAAGAAAAAGATAACAGTAAGACCAGCCCACACATAAACATGGACGGTATTTACCTTACTATAACCCAAACCAGTTTTGAAATTGTATCTTATTCTGATATTGTAATTGTAACACCCCACGTCCATTATTGTCACTCACAAAGGGAATGCATTAACTTCCATGGAGGTTATAAGTGAATATAGAACAGAAAAATTACAACAAGACAGATAATAAGTAGTACTTGGAAAACTAAAACTTCATTTTATTGCAGCGGAATTTAAACATGTTTATTACATCATAAAACCATAAATCAGAGTCAAGTACAATATCCATCTTCATAAAAACAAAATACATAATCCCATTACACAAATAGCCATTAAAGAAGATAACAAGCTGGACTTTACTTCAACGGTCCAAGCTTTCCAAGAGAGATAAAGCAATCCAATCAAACTCCACTAGAGCTGGGCCCAACCTGAGGACCTGGAGGGAGGAAAAAGGATAGAAATGGAGGGGGTCAGACATAAAGTCTGGCGAGTATGATAATTCTAACAATACTATTATCAAAATAACTAGACTAAGGCATAAGCTGGAAGACAAGTAAATGTCTATGAACTATTAGGTATGGAAGAGCAGATAAAGATAACGTTTAAGATAACGTTAAAGATAACGTCAAAGGCACACCTAATTACTAACGAATAATTACTTCACTGCACCGCATATTACTACACTGCACTGCACCGGTCACCCTAAAGGTTGATCCCACTTGCTTCACACAGAAACTATATAAATAGCCTTACGTACCCCTAGCTGACTACATAGGTGCCGTCTGCCCCTATCTCCACTAGGTGTACCCCACTACCCACTTGCGATCGGCTCCCTACTCATAGATACCCGTGCTGGCCCCACAGTTGGGGTGTATCACTCCCCTAATGTGGCAACCCGATACAACTTGAGAATGCACGGCTTATACCTACACGATGTAACAACGTCTTACCTACCAGCCCGGGTCCACACACGCATATGAAACCCGTTGGACTTGCATTGCCACCGCTCCCCGTTTTGGCCTCTTATAGTCAAACCCAGCATGCGTGTCCCGTCCTCGACTTGGGTCGAGCCCACAAAGATACGTTTGGGATACTGGTTGAAATGGCCCCCCACAAGCTACCCACCTAAGCTTGTCACCATTAATATATCCCACTTAACCCTCTTAGTCATGTTCATTTACATGTGTGTTTGGTAAGTCTTACTAATCGTATTTCACATGCCACTAAGGGCACCAACTAGATTCCTCATGCCACCCAAGGCACCTACTTAACCCCCATGTCCCACCTTACATGTTTATCTGGTTAAGTATTTCTTAATTCATTCAGGCCATAACCTCATAAAGACCTCTCACATTAGACTGGCATTTATGGCAGCTGGATTTGCCGGGCGGGTCCGGGCAGTCTTACACCATAAAAGAGTCTAACCTCGTGTCTTTACAACTGTTATGATTTAGTTTAGGCCTAGGACCTCTCACATTGGGCTGACATTTGTGACCACTGGATTTGCCGGACGGGTCCGGCCAGGTTTACGTCACAAACGAGTCCAACCTCGTGTCCTAAGCATTGATTATCACTTATAATCTTTTACCCCAGTTTTAATAATTCCCTACTCAAATTATTAATTAAGTCCACTTTTAATGATGTCCATAATTGACTCAATTATGGCCATCCATTCATGGCATGCAAAATCATATCAATTGCACCCCAACTTCTTATTATTAAACCCTTAATATTACCCCTACCCCACGTTATACGTTCGCTTACTCAACGCAGAACATATGTTAGACTCGAATAGTCTAACTCATATCACAAAGATAAATTATCACAATATATAGACAAATAAAATAATCCAATCATAATAGGGGTGAAACTTGCATAAACTACACATGTTAAGGATCTAAAGGTGTCAACTTGCTAAATGTCACAACTTACATGATATAACCCAAATTCATGTATGAACTTGCATATGGGGTTTTATGCAACATAATGATGGTGTGAACTAGCATCTAATACATAGAATTCACATATGTCATAGCATAATTCTAGATGTCATAATTCTAGATCTAAATAGATGTCATGGCATATGTTCACAATCTTTACTCATCAATCTAAACTTGCATATGTGATTTGTCATATAGATCAACATAGCCCAAATAATATCAACATTACGATTTGATTAACATGAACTAACTAACATAGATAATAACATCATGGCTTTATAACATGTATGATTTATCACAATTTAGCATAGGAAACTACAACCTATACAATAACATCATAGCATGATTTACAACATATAGGATATCATCATCACATAACATAGAATTTACAACATACATGATAGCATAAGGTTTACAACAACATATATGACAATTCACATCATTCACTCATAAGCCATTCATAACTTAATCTAATTAATTTAATAATAATCTTGTTAAGATCATCATACTCACAATTTATAGAAGAAAGAGAGTCTTGATTTGCTTTAGAGTTGAGTAGAATTAGAATGGAATTAGCTTTTCTTCCTTCTTAGTTGGTGGCGGCTACACTGAGTTCCATGGCGGCGGTATGACGGTAGATATTCTATTTTTCATGTGAATTAGAGTGAGAGACTACCTAGGTATGTATAGAGTTTAGGATTTATTTAGACCGTCAGATCAACTTAGAACTAAACCGAACCATTAAATTTGCTAACTCAGCTCTAAAGACACATCAGCAGCTCAAGATTGGGCTCAGTCAAAACCCTAGCCGACTGACTAGGTCGACACACAGGTCGACACCCTGGTCGACCTGGGGGGGGTCGACACCCCAGTCGACTCCCCAGTCGACCTAGGGTGCTGGGTAGGAATTTTCCCACCTAGCCTGATTTGACTCCGAATTTGAAATTTTAATTTTCTGAAATCTGTTTTGAATTTTCTGAAACATCCGATGGCCATAACTTCTTCATACGAAGTCCAATTCATGCAAACTCGGAGTCTATTTCAACCATAATTCCGAGACGAACACAATGGCGCAAGCCGTTTCCCACAATTCTCACGTCTGAGATTAGTTATTCTTTAATTTGTGAATATTAATATTAACAGAATTACGGGGTGTTACATTCTCCCCTCCTTAAAGGATTTCGTCCCCGAAATCTTCAAGTCAAGAAGAATGTATATCCTAACATCCAATCGTCCATCTACTCAACCATCAAACACAGGCATCCATTGTCCTTAAAGACTTCTAACGCTGTATGAACATATGCAAGAAGTGTGTTTATATGTTCCTTATCTAATGCAAAATCAGGCGGTCCACTGATTCAGTTGACCTCCTTAATGCAAATCATGATAGTGCCATGCGTCCATTATATATGCAATAGTTCCCTAATGCTACATATTATCTCTATATGCATGCACAATCATCATCCGAATGCAGTATCCATATGATAATACAATCATCATACATCCATTTTACTAAATACATCCATTTGTATGCAATATGCAGTATGAAGTGACTGAGCCGATCTAGTGCCTAATAGTGTGTGTATATGCGTCCACGAGCAACCACTAGCAAATACTTGCATCCACTTTGCATCCATCATACATAACATGTCTCAAACACATGTTTCAACCATAGGATGATCCTAACTAAAGGTCAAAGATACTAGCGAGAGGATACTCTAAAGGTAAGATAAGTACAAGATAAGCGATAAAGGAGAAATTAAAGGACATACCCTCGAAAATAAAAGGGTATCGTGATCGCATCTTCTCTTCCGTCTCCCAAGTAGCCTTGCTCTCATCATCTCCCAATTGTACTTTGACTAGTCTGACCTCTCGATTTTTCAGCTTCTTAATCTCTGACCCAAGAATGCATGTAGGAGCTTGTCGAATCGTCGCATCACGCTCGATCTCCACCTCTCTAAGCAAGCTCGGCTCCACCACTTCCGCGGTCTCGTGCAAGCACTTCCTCAAATGTGACACATGGAATACGTCGTGTATACCACTAAGTCTCTCAGGCAACTCCACTCTATACGCCATCTGTCCAATCTTTTCCCTAATGGGAAACGGCCCTACGAACCTTGGTGCTAACTTCCCAACGGACCCAAAGCGAACAACGTTCCGTAATGGAGACACTTTGATAAAAACCATGTCCCCAACTTCAAACTCAAGATCTGTCCTCCTCTTATCCGCATAAGATTTCTGCCTATCTTGCGCTGCTTTCATCCTCCTTCGAATCAAGTCGATCTTCTCCAAAGTCTCCCTAATCATATCGGGCCCAAGTAAGATCTTATCCATAGATTCCCACTAACATATAGGCGAACGACAAGGTCGTCCATAAAGAGCTTCGAAAGTTGCCATGCCATTGCTAGACTGAAAGCTGTTATTATATGCAAACTCCAACAATGGAAGATGCTCTTCCCATGTACCCCCAAAGTCTAGGACACATAGCCTCAAAAGATCCTCTAGAATGCAATTCACCCTCTCAGTATGGCCGTCCGTCTGAGGATGATATGCGGTGCTCAAACATAACCGAGTCCCTACCGCCTCTTGTAAGCTTCTCCAAAATTCGCTAGTGAAAATAGGATCGCGATCGCTCACTATGCTAGAAGGAACACCGTGCAAACGAACTATTTCTCGGACGTATACAGAAGCTAACCATGGAGCAGTCCTCTTACTCTTCACGGGAATGAAATGGGCGCTCTTAGTAAGTCTATCTACTATAACTCAAATCCACATATTACCCTTCCTTGATCGCGGTAATCCATCCAAAAATTCATCGAGACACTTTCCCACTTCCATAGTGGAACCTCCAATGGGTGAAGCAACCCACCGGGTTTCTTTTGCTCCGCTTTTACTTGTTGGCACACCAAGCATCAAGAGACATACTCGGCCACATCTTTCTTCATGCCGGCCCAAAAGTAAACTCGTCTCATGTCCATGTACATCTTGTCCCCGCCGGGATGAATGGTCATCTTCGAACGATGTGCATCATCAAGAATGGTCTTCCTTAGGTCATCGTCTTTTGGTACGCAAAGTCTACCGTCCCTACGTAACTAACCCTTATCATCTAGGGTATATCTACGGAAATGGCTTGATGACTCCCCTCCTTTGAGCTTTTCTACTAACTCAACCAACTGCGGGTCGTCCCGCTGTGCCTCTCCAATCCGTCCCAAAAGCGTAGGTCTGACCTCCAAGGATGCTAGCAAACCGGGTACAAAGTCAACGGAAGGTCTAAAGTCAAACATCGAAATGAATTCTAAGTTTCGCCGCTCAACAAACAAAGGTCTTAAGGATAATCTTTTTCTACTTAAGGCATCTGCCACCACGTTACCCTTGCCAGGGGTATATGCTATCTCGAAGTCGTAGGATGCTGAGAACTCCATCCACCTTTGCTGCCTTAAGTTCAAGTCCTTTTGAGAGAATAGTATTTTAAAGATTTGTGGTCAGTGAACAATTCGAATTTCTCCCCAAGAAGATAATGACACCAAGACTTAAGCACGAAAACAATAACGGCCAACTCTAGGTCATGCGTGGGGTAATTCTTCTCATGCGCTCTCAACTGCCTTCCACCATAGGCTATTACCCTGCCCTCTTGCATTAAGACTGCGCCTAGTCCCGTCCCACAAGTGTCGGTATAAACGGTAAATGGCTTACTCCTGTCTGGCAGCACTAAGACTGGGGCTGAAGTCAAAGCTCTCTTCAAACGTTGGAACGCATCATCACAATCTACGTCCCACGCGAAGACTAGGTTCTTCTTCGTCAGGCGTGTCAATGGAGCTGATATCTTTGCGAAGTCTTTGATAAACTTCCTATAGTAGCCAGCCAACCCCAAGAAACTTCTTACTTCGGTAGCATTTTTAGGGACCTTCCAATCTTGGATGGCCACCACCTTCGCAGGATCCACAACTATCCCTTCCTTGGAAACCACGTGCCCTAGGAATCGTACTTCCTTCCTCCAGAAGTGACACTTAGAAAATTTAGCTTTAAGGTTATGCGCCCGTAGGGTCTCCAACACTTCCCTAAGATGTAGGGCATGCTCTTCTTCATCCTTAGAAAAGATCAAGATGTCTTCTACAAAGACTACCACGAATTTGTTAAGGTACTCCCTAAACACCCTACTCATCAAATCAACAAAGTATGCGGGGGCGTTTGTCAAACCGAAGGGCATCACTAGCCATTCATAGAAACCGTCCGGAGTCCTAAAGGCAGTCTTGTCAATGCTATCCTCATCCACTCTCAACTGATGGAAACCAGTGTCTAAGTCCAACTGCGAAAACACTGAGGCGCCAACTAACTGATCGAAGAGATCGTCAATCCTCGGCAGTGGGTGTCAGTTCTTCTTAGTAAGCTTATTAAGTTCTCTATAGTCCACACAAAGTCTAAGGGACCCATCCGCCTTCGTGGCAAATACTACTGGAGCACCCCACTCCGATATACTTCGTCTTATGAACCCCTTTTCAAGCAACTCCTTCACTTGCTTATCGAGTTCCCTCCTTTCACGTAGAGCCATGTGGCATACTGGCAAAGATACTGGTTTTGCATTATCCACAAGATATATTCGAAAATCTATCTCCTGCTTCGGAGGCAAGCCCTTCACCTCGTCAAACACATCCGAGTATTCTCGGACCACTCTAACAGATCGTAGATTTTCCTCAGACGCGTCAAGCGATTCTAAATAACTTAGCATAACGGAATTTATGGGATTACAAAAGATTTCGAGAGTGTTGCCAAGGCGAATCACGAGCCTAACTATTCTCCTTTCACAATCAAGAACGGCCCTATTTTTGGATAACCAATCCATTCCTAAAATTAGCCCATAGCCCGTGAAGCCCAACACATAAGCATCACATTTAAACTCAACGCTAAGTATAGAAATTTTCAAATCCAAACACATCATGGACAAATAAGTTGAGCCCCCAATTGGATTCGAAACAACTAAGGAATCCTCTACTAAACTGGTGTTTAAGTGCAGTGATTCAACTAATGACGTAGAGATAAACGAATGCGATGCGCCCGAATCGAATAAGGTACGGACATGATGATCAAACAGAAAAACTAAGCTTTCAACAGAGATGGTTCTACCTCGTTCTTGCAGCGGTGGGACCGCTAGAGCCTGAACTTGTCCCCTTGCCTGCCCTGGTGCCATAAGAGCCTGCACCTATCCTCCCGAGGTAGCTCCTGCCCTCTGCCCCTTCTTTGGGCAGTCCTTCACTAGATGTCCCGCTTCGCCACAGTGAAAACAACCAGTCTTCTTTTTCTTTCGGCAATCCTTGCTGAGATGGCCTGGTGTCCCACAGTTAAAGCATTTCTTCTTTCCCTTGCCGTTATTATCTTTACTGCCCTTCTTGTTTTGCTGTTGTGGTTTCTTCTGGTCCCCTTTCTTCTCGGGTGCCTTATCAGCTTTAGCGCCTTTCTCCTCATGCATGAGTGCCATGTCTACTAGCTTCTCAAAGGTGGCCCCCATAGGGATGTGTGTCATAGCTAACCCTTGCAACGGTTCATTCAATCCATTAACGAACCTCAGAGCCTTCTTCTCCGGCGTGTTCACTAAGTCCAAGCCAAACCTTGCTAACTGATTAAATTTGTTGACATATTCTTTTACTGATGAGCTTCCTTGCTTTAATGTCAAGAACCTTTCCATATATAGATTCTCTTCTGCCCTTGAGAGAAACTTCGCCTCAAACCTAGGTCTGAAATCCGCCCAAGAATCAACAGGACGCTCCCCATTAGTGACTTCCCACCAAAACGAGGCCTCTCCCTTCATTAACCAAGCTGCTAATTTAACTCTCCTCCCTTCTTCTACTTCAAAGATTTCTAGCAATTTTTCTACCTCCCTAAGCCAATCTCTAGCTTCCACAAACGTTTCTGACCCTTGAAAAGGTTTTCCACCCATAGCCTTAAATTCCTTGCACGTCTTTGCAAAAGTATCTACGCGAGGAGGAGGAGGCACGGGTGCAACTGGTGGTGGAGGAACATTGGCCGGACCTGCGGCGGTCCTAGCCTCTAATAGCCTCCTATACCATCCTGGTATCGTTACACCATCCGGAAAGTTAAGATCTTCAGCCATGCTGAAACGAAAAAGGAAAGATTCAAAATGGAGAATTCGAAAGATAAAGATATATGGCTATTGGGGATTATGTTTTTATTAAAAACCTTTCTCTTTAAATTACTCATCAAGACATGTTTTTGAAAACACTTCTTACAAAAAATACTTTAGAAAAATAGTTTTCCTAAAAAATTTATCTGTTCTGGTAACCTTAAGCTCTGATACCACGTGTAACACCCCACGTCCATTAATGTCACTCACAAAGGGAATGCATTAACTTCCATGGAGGTTATAAGTGAATATAGAACAGAAAAATTGCAACAAGACAGATAATAAGTAGTACTTGGAAAACTAAAACTTCATTTTATTGCAACGGAATTTAAACATGTTTATTACATCATAAAACCATAAATCAGAGTCAAGTACAATATCCATCTTCATAAAAAAAAATACATAATCCTATTACACAAATAGCCATTAAAGAAGATAACAAGCTGGACTTTACTTCAATGATCCAAGCTTTCCAAGAGAGATAAAGCAATCCAATCAAACTCCACTAGAGCTGGGCCCAACCTGAGGACCTGGAGGGGGAAAAAGGATAGAAATGGAGGGGGTCAGACATAAAGTCTGGCGAGTATGATAATTCTAACAATACTATTATCAAAGTAACTAGACTAAGGCATAAGCTGGAAGACAAGTAAATGTCTATGAACTATTAGGTATGGAAGAGCAGATAAAGATAACGTTTAAGATAACGTCAAAGCCACACCTAATTACTAACGAGTAATTACTTCACTGCACCGCACATTACTACACTGCACCGCACCAGTCACCCTAAAGGTTGATCCCACTTGCTTTACACAGAAACTATATAAATAGCCTTACGTACCCCTAGCTGACTACAAAGGTGCCGTCTGCCCCTATCTCCACTAGGTGTACCCCACTACCCACTTGCGATCGGCTCCCTACTCGTAGATACCCATGCTGGCCCCACAGTGGGGTGTATCACTCTCCTAAAGTGGCAACCCGATACAACTTGAGAATGCACGGCTTATACCTACACGATGCAACAACGTCTTACCTACCAATCCGGGTCCACACACGCATATGAAACCCGTTGGACTTGCATTGCCACCGCTCCCGGTTTTGGCCTCTTATAGTCAAACCCAGCATGCGTGTCCCGTCCTCAACTTGGGTCGAGCCCACAAAGATACGTTTGGGATACTGGTTGAAATGGCCCCCCACAAGCTACCCACCTAAGCTTGTCACCATTAATATATCCCACTTAACCCTCTTAGTCATGTTCATTTACATGTGTGTTTGGTTAAGTCTTACTAATCGTATTTCACATGCCACTAAGGGCACCCACTAGATTCCTCATGCCACCCAAGGCACCTACTTAACCCCCATATCCCACCTTACATGTTTATCTGGTTAAGTATTTCTTAATTCATTCAGGCCATAACCTCATAAAGACCTCTCACATTAGACTGGCATTTATGGCAGCTGGAATTGCCAGGCGGGTCCGGGCAGTCTTACACCATAAAAGAGTCTAACCTCGTGTCTTTACAACTGTTATGCTTTAGTTTAGGCCTAGGACCTCTCACATTGGGCTGACATTTGTGACCACTGGATTTGTCGGGCGGGTCCGGGCAGGTTTACGTCACAAACGAGTCCAACCTCGTGTCCTAAGCATTGATTATCACTTATAATCTTTTACCCCAGTTTTAATAATTCCCTACTCAAATTATTAATTAAGTCCACTTTTAATGATGTCCTTAATTGACTCAATTATGGCCATCCTTTCATGGCATGCAAAATCATATCAAGTGCACCCCAACTTCTTATTATTAAATCCTTAATATTACCGCTACCCCACGTTATACGTTCGCTTATTCAACGCAGAACATATGTTAAAATCGAATAGTCTAACTCATATCACAAAGATAAATTATCACAACATATAGACAAATAAAATAATCCAATCATAATAGGGGTGAAACTTTCATAAACTACACATGTTAAGGATCTAAAGATGTCAACTTGTTAAATGTCACAACTTACATGATATAACCCAAATTCATGTATGAACTTGCATATGGGGTTTTATGCAACATAATGATGGTGTGAACTAGCATATAATACATAGAATTCACATATGTCATAGCATAATTCTAGATGTCATAATTCTAGATCTAAATAGATGTCATGGCATATGTTCACAATCTTTACTAATCAATCTAAACTTGCATATGTTATTTGTCATATAGATCAACATAGCCCAAATAATATCAACATTACGATTTGATTAACATGAACTAACTAGCATAGATAATAACATCATGGCTTTATAACATGTATGATTTATCACAATTTTAGCATAGGAAACTACAACCTATACAATATCATCATAACATGATTTACAACATATAGGATATCATCATCACATAACATAGAATTTACAACATACATGATAGCATAAGGTTTACAACAACATATATGACAATTCACATCATTCACTCATAAGCCATTCATAACTTAATATAATTAATTTAATAATAATCTTGTTAAGATCATCATACTCATAATTTAGAGAAGAAAGAGAGTCTTGATTTGCTTTAGAGTTGAGTAGAATTAGAATTAAATTAGCTTTTCTTCCTTCTTAGTTGGCGGCGGCTACACTGAGTTCCATGGCGGCGGTATGACGGTAGCTATTCTATTTTTCATGTGAATTAGAGTGAGAGACTACCTAGGTATTTATAGAGTTTAGGATTTATTTAGACCGTCAGGTCAACTCAGAACTAAACTGAACCATTAAATTTGCCAACTCAGCCCTAAAGACACATCGGCAGCTCAAGATTGGGCTCAGTCAAAACCCTAGCCGACTGACCAGGTCGACACACAGGTCGACACCCAGGTCGACTCCCCAGTCGACCGGGGGGGGGGGGGGGGGTCGACACCCCAGTCGACCTGGGGTGCTGGGCGGGAATTTTTCCGCCTAGCCTGATTTGACTCCGAATTTGAAATTTAAATTTTCTGAAATCTGTTTTGAATTTTCTGAAACTTCCGATGGCCATAACTTCTTCATACGAAGTCCAATTCACGCAAACTCGAACTCTATTTCAATCAGAATTCCGAAATGAACACTATGGCGCAACCTGTTTCCCACAATTCTCACGTCTGAGATTAGTTATTCTTTAATTTGTGAATATTAATATTAACAGAATTATGGGGTGTTACAATAATAGTGTCTAAATACAAATAAATAGCAATCTAGTGGAACGCTTGCATCTCACGTTCCACATATATAGTATACAATGCAAACCACAGGCGCTTATTGGAATTCCGACTATGACAAGGTATGGAACCACCTGCCGATAATGTATCTCTAGAGGGGAATACACTGGGTTCAACAAGAACGTCTTGCAATACGGCCCACACATGACCGACCACTCATTTCGCTTGAGTGTATCAAATGTATATCACCAACGGTTGGCAGCTACCCACCGTTTCCGGAAAAGGGACAACATCGATAGATTAAAAAAGCAAAGGAATTTCTCTAGATAGGTGATTATACACCCTAATGGGTGCGACCCACATAGCCATGCTGCCTGCACGATTTTTTCATTCCCCGGTGGTGAAGCTTGAGGTCATAACGTATCTTTTGGGACACCCGACCACCATTCACTTTGAATGTCACGTCATCAAATCCTCCAGAAATCACTAATTGATTTCCACAAAAATACTTGGGTTGTTAAGTTAAGGTGTCTTCTCGACACCACAAAAATACGTTTGAGGAAATCAATGTACGTGAGCCCTTTGGAAATACTCTGTCAGACATCCATCCATACAAGTTGTCCTAGGACTGGACAAACCGAAGGCACTTTCCTACTGCATCCTTGAATTACCCTAGGGATCAGTAGCGAGTAGTCCTTGTAATCCACAGATTCCAACCACGACGGACTTACCATCAAAACCCTCTGGTTGCAAGCCAAAGAAATTCGACAGTAATCCTTCCGCTTATGAAGATCCACTGTCTTCAATTGCTCCATCTCGATCAGCTTCTGAATATCTTCAACATTAACGTATTTGTTGGTCGAAATGGTTTTCTAATATAATTTCGATCCTGGTCTTTCTGTACCAACAATCGAGTTGGCTAGGTTTTGATAATAGGTGATTTAACTATCAATATAAACAACCATCATCCATAAAAGTAAAACGAATTCACTAGTTTAGTACACAGCATCACTTGGCTTTTTTAATTAAAAATCATTAACGAAGATTAATTTAAAAACTCGTAATTTTTTTAATACTTGGAACATAGTTTTAACTTCTTATTTCACTAACTTACATAATGGAAATTAAATCAAATATATACATACTCTCACTTTGGTTTCAATTCAATTTTACGTGAAACATTATTACGATACCTCTTTTGTTTCATTTCTCGAAAACAATAACTAACTGTAATGTCCCGTATTTTTATGGTACTATAATTAATTTATTTAATTATTTAAATAGTGAAAATGGTTGTTTAATTAAATTATATTGAATATTTAATTAATATAAATAATAGAATAATATATTTAATTTCTGAAATAATCAAAAATAGTGAATTGACAATATAATGTGAACTGGACAATTCAAAGTATTTAATTCAGCTTAGAATTGAATTAGAATGACGAATATATTATGTGAATGACAGTTTGAACGTATAATTATATTATATTTAAAATCGAGCTCCAAATGGTGCGGCAGTTCGCTATTTGGCGATTTGAATTTCAACTGAATATACAGGGTCCGTTTTAAATCGGATTTCTATGAAATAAGAAACGTTCGGAGCTGGTGAAGTATATTTTTCTAATGGAAGAGAAAAATCGGGATTTCATTATGTAGATTTTGATTTATGTCCAATTCAAATTTTAGAAAAGTCGCTATGTAATTCCTTTGAAATTTATAAACATATATTTATATTGTAGAAGGAATTTTTTATATATAAATCGAATATCGATATAACTGGGAATTTTGAAATATTGAATTATAAATTCAATTGGAGCTATATGATATTCTGTTGGGAATATATACGATAATATTTATTTATAAATATTAAATTTAATTATTTTTAAATATATTTATATATTTAAATGGGTTATTTAGAGCTTTAAAAATAGCCAGTTTTGCAAACGACCTCTGTTTTCGACGAAACTAATTTTGTTGGATCCATAATATTAAATTATTGCTAGATTTCAATTTCCGTGATTTTTGAAGTCAGAATGTGGCCGTACGGGATTTTAATGTGAAAAACAGTCGATATTTTGATGGTTAAAAATACGCTGTATGAGCAAATGGAGTCGGAATTCGACGAAACCAGTTTCGTTGGGACAGCTGTGTATTGGCTGTTTGGTTGGATGAGCAAATGGAGTCGATATTTTTATAAAATATTTTTAGAATTTATAAATGATGGTTGTTTGCTGTGTATAGGCTGTTTGGTTGAACTGCTAGTAAATTGGTTGAAAATATAGATAACGATATAGATATAAATCGTTAATTGAATATTGATTCTGTTATCAGAACATTTCAAATTCGTGTTATTCATGTGATTAACATCTGTGGATGCAGGGAAATAGGTTGGAGGAATCCACCTGGATTCCTTAACATTTATTTTACTATTTTCATATATGGTGATATATGACGTGATATATAATCTGTTGTTGATTATGTGTGTTTGAATGATATCAATCATTGTGAATTGGTATTTTAAATACGGTAAGAAATACTAGGATGTAGAAAAGGGGATTTTCAAAGTGTATTTTGAAAGTAAATTATTTATATAAAATCAATGGATTTTATATATAAAAGAAAAAGGATTTTATAAGAGCAAATAGTTATAAAATCAAAAGGGTTTAGAAAAGGAAATATTTATGGGAAATAAATATGTTAAACAAATAGAAATGAAAAGGATATATTTGTAAACCATTTACAAATAGAAATTAAAAGGATATATTTGTAAACCATTTACAAATAGATTTGGAAAGGGAATATTTGTAAAACATTTACAAATAGAATTGAAAAGAAAATATTTATTTGTTAAATGAATAGGATTGGAAAAGAATATTTATTTGTTAAATAAATAGAGTTATAAAAAAAGAAATATTTATTTAGAAAATGAATAGAGTTATTAAAGGGATTTATTGGGAAATTAAAAGAATGTCATATAAGGAAATATTTGGCAAATGAATAGAATTTCACATCAGGAAAGTTTAGACCCGTGCTTTGCACACGGGTATAACGTGATATGGATTTAAAGCAAAGATTTTGAATAGAATCTGTTGTAACCAATAGATTGAGAAGATTAATTTATAAATAATATTTTATAAATAAAATAAAATGTTTATCATTAGATAAATAGAATATATAAGTCAGGACTTATATATAGAAGTAAGAATCGATTTCAACATTGTTATTTGAAACTAAATAAACATAGAGTTAATCAAAGGAGTTAATCAGTTAGAGTTAATCCGTTAGAGTTAATTAGTTAGAGTTAATCAGTTAGAGTTAATCAGTTAGAGTAAATCGATTAGAGTTAGAATTGATCGAATTAGAGTTAACTGAACATAGTTAATCGAATTAGAATTAATTGAATATTAGTTATTCAATTAGAGTTGATCGAATATAGTTATTTGAGATAGAGTTAGTCAAACATAGTTATTCAGGATGAGTTGCCATTTCGTATGACTGCTAGCGTAATTCGCCGAGCTGTAGATAGCCTACGGCGGTCGGATGTTTCCTGAGGGAATCATGCGTAACCATTGTGATCGCTGCGATCTAGAGTCAAGCGAATGGAGTTAAATCAAATATTATCCATTTGAAATAAAGTTAAAACAAACATAGTTATTCGAATATAAATTAATTGAATATTAGTTATTAGATAGGTGTTAAATAAGTTGAGTTAAATAAGTTAAGTTAATCAAGTTGAGTAAATCGGGTTGAGTTAGTCAAGATGAGTTAATCAAACCGAATTAATTCAAATGAGTTAATCCAAAAGAGTTATTCGAAATAGTTTATTCAAATGAAATTAAAGGAATTAATCGAATATAGTTTATTCGAAAGGAGATTAATCGAATGCAAATCATTCGTAGAAAGTTAATCGAATGTAAATCATTCAAAGAGAGATTATCGAATATAGTTATTCGAAGAAAGAGTTATCGAATATAGTTTATTCGAAAAGGAGTTATCGAATAGAGATTATTCAAAAAAAGAGAATTATACATTGAACTCGATTATATCGAATTCGGGAAAGTAATATTTACTTTCTTTTTTTAATCAAGATTTACTTATTTATTAATAGAATAGTGGGTTAGTTATTTAGTTAAATTAAGGAATAAAAGTTATATTTTGAAGTTAGATATTTAAGAAGAAGGGATTATAACGCTATAGTTATAATCAATGTTTAAAATAAAGAAGTGGATTCACAAATAGAATCCGAGTTACGTAAGGAAGTTGGTTAAAAGATTTAAAAGGGTGAACTTTGTCTATTTCGAGGTTAGAATTGTTGTTCAGTTAAGGTCTGAGAGGTAATTATACCCCAACTTGATTGACTTCATTTTTAACCACGGGATGGGTAAGGTTCGATAGTGAAAGTTGGTTAAATGAATTTAGTTAATGAGTGTAATTGTTTGAATTGGTTTAGTGATGTTTTATTTAAACATCTGTTTGAATCAAATAAAGGAGTTTTGGTCCAAATAATAATCAGAAATGTTTTCCAATATAGAAAACAAGAAATGGGAAAAAATATAGAACTGTTTTCCAATGATTAATAAAGTACATTTTCTAAATTTAGAAAATAAGTATTTACAAATATATAGAAATGGGAAATGAATAAATTAATGATTAATTAAATTAAAAGAGATCAGTGTTGATTGATGATTGATCGATCGAATTTCTATCTGGAAATAAGATCATTGGTTGTACACCTATTTTTCTTTGATAGTTAAATCACTGACTATCGAAGTTTTTGACCATTTTTCCGTCATCAATACGGGGAGATCGGAATCAGATTCATTATCTGAAAACCACTCTGTATGGACGTTAGCGTTGTGATCAAATATGATGAAAATAATTAAAGACGAAGTTATGCAAGGGCTATATTGTTTACAGAATAGCGCCTTCGGTTTGTCCAAGCCCAGGACAACGTGAATGGACGAATGTCTGACAGAGTAAATCTAACGGATCGTGTAAGTTGATCTCTCCAAACATACTTACGTTTTGTGGCGGAGGAATTCGCTTCTCTTATCTTTATACCCGTGGTATTTTTGGGGAAATCGATTTGTGATTTGGCGGGTATAATGATGTGGCATTCAAAGTAAATGGCGGTCAGGTGTTCCAAAAGATACGTAATGACCTCAAGCCTCATCAACCGAGAAATGACAGAAATCGGGCAGGCAGCAAGGCTAAGTGGGTCGCTCCCATTAGGGTGTATGTAACGAAAAGGAAATGTCGGCTGATGCGGGGTGGGCCGTCACACTTGGTATCAGAGCTCTAGGTTGCGTAGTTAACCTAAGGAAGTTATCAGGGAGAGATAGTATACATATATGAGAGCGCGTATTTGTGATTATTTTGATTTTTAAAAGCTATATATATGTATACTATTAGTATAGCTAAGGATGAAGTCGCACTGCACTAGCACCACTATAGGTTAATCATTTTACTGTACAGATTGAACGATGAGCCGATACGCAAGGGGTACCGGTTGAGGAGCCAATAATGGGAATGCTGCTGACATGAGGACGATGTTTACTGACCTCATGAGGGAGATGCTTAGGGATATGCAGAGGGCAGCTCCCAATGGTGGTAATGGTGGTGGTCCGATAGTGCAGGCGCCTAGGGCCGATTTCGCCAAGCTGAATAAGGATTATACTAGTCTTGTTGGGAAGCCATTCCACGGAACGGAGTCGGCTACGGATGTTCAGGATTGGTTGGATAGCTGCGAGCGTATCTTCGAAGATTTGGGTATCGAGGATGCGATGAAGAGAAGGCTATCATCCCGTCAGCTGCAAGGACGAGCATTGAATTGGTGGAATGCTATAAAGGCAGCTACTCCCGAGGATCAGATTACTTGGGAACATTTTAAGATTCGCTTTAGCAAGAAGTTCATTCCAGCTGCTCAGAAGTAAGTGTTATTTAAGAGATTTTTGGAGCTCAAGCAGAATGGCAGAGCTGTCTCGAAGTATATTTCCAAATTCGACACTTTTCAAAGTATGGGTTATCTCTTATTGATACTGCCGAGAAGAAGAACGAGAAGTTCATAACCGGCTTGGATCAGTACTTGGGGGAAAAGCTTATTAACCACATCGATGAGACGTTTGAATCGATTGTGGGGAAAGCATTGAGGTCAGAGAGTCTTTACCCTAAGCCAAAGACTGAGGCTGCATCTGCAGAAGAACCGAAACCGCAAGCAAGCGGTGGAGGCAAGAATGGTTCTCAGAATAAGAGAAAGCAGAATCAGACCAAGGATGGCCAGAAGAAAAAGAATAAGAAAGACGTTGAGTGCTTCAGCTGTGGTAAGAAGGGACATTATGCTAGTAATTGTCGGGCCAAGCCAACGGATAGGAAGTGCTTCAACTGTAGCCAAGTGGGACATCAAAAGGACAAGTGTCCGCAACCCCCTAAAGAAAAGCAGATGGTGAAAGCATATGATCTTAATGTTATTCCTTCTTCGTCGAATGCCCCAACTGCGGCTGAGAAGGGAAAGAATGTCGTCATTCAAGGTATGCTTTCTGTTTATGATGTTCTGTTAGAGTTTTGTTTGATACCGGAGCTTCCAGTTCTTTCATATCTAGTGACCTGGTAGATAGGTTGGGATTGGAGCCCGAGATTGTCGATAGACCTTTAGTAGTGACGAACCCGATTGGTGGTTCGACTAGCCTTAGCATGATTTGTTTTAATGTGGTCTTATCGAGTCATGGATGCATGTTTGTTTGCGATTGCTTTGTTTTGGACTTTACTGGGTTTGGCGTTATTTTGGGAGTTGATTGGCTCCAAATATACGGGGTAGTGGTAGACTGTGAGGGCTTTTTGGTGACAGTTAGAGCGAATGATGGGCGGAGGATAGTGTTTGGTGGTCTCTCCGGTGATGGGGTAAGGGCTAGTTTTCTAAATTCCCTCGACATTCCGCATAGTGAGTTGTCAGGTTTGCCCGTGGTTGGCCAGTATCCGGACGTTTTAGAGGAAGTGACCGGGCTTCCACCACACCGAGAGATTGAGTTCCGTATTGATTTAGTGAAAGATGCCAGACCTATAGTGATGCCACTTCATCGTATGGCACCAAGGGAGCAGCGAGAGCTCGGGGTGCAAGTCAGCGATCTTTTGAAGAAGGGATTTATCAGAAGGAGGGTTTCTGAATGGGGAGCACTAGTTGTGTTTGCTACTAAGGCGGATGGTTCCCTTCGTTTGTGTGTATACTACCGCGAGTTGAATAAAGTGACGAGGAAGAATAAGTATCCTCTACCGCGGATAGATGATTTGTTTGATCAGTTGAGTTGCGCGAGAGTATTCTCTCAGTTGGATCTCGTGACAGGTTTTCATCATCTTAGAGTGGAAGCTGAGAGTATAGCTAAAACGACGTTTCGGACGCCATCTGGATTTTATGAGTGGTTGGTTATGCCATTCGGGCTGACCAATGCCCCAGCATACTTTGTGGATCTTATGAATAGGGTATTCAGAGATCAGTTGAATAAGTTTGTCCTTGTGTTCGTGGATGATATTTTGGTCTATTTGAGGACAGAGGAAGAACACAAGGAACATTTAAGAATAGTGATGGAGGTGTTGAGAAAACACTAATTGAAAGCAAAGTTTTCTAAGTGTCACTTCTGGAGGAGGGAAGTGAGATTCTTGGGCTATGTTGTTTCAGAGAATGGTATTGCCGTGGATCCTGCGAAGGTGGCTACGGTACAAGATTGGTCTACGCCCAAGAATGCAACGGACATAAGAAGTTTCTTGGGATTAGATGGATATTATCGTAAGTTTATCCAAGATTTCTCCAAGATAGCAGCACCCTTGACTCAATTGACTAGAAGAATCAAGCCTTCGTACGGAACGAAAGGTGCGAGAATGCATTTAAGAGTCTAAAGGAAAAGTTGACATGTGCACCAGTGTTAGTCATTGCTAAGGTTTGAGCTGTTTACCGATCATAAATCGTTAAAGTATCTCTTCTCCCAAAAGGATCTAAATCTCCGACAGCAAAGATTGTTAGAATTCTTGGCTTCTTATGATTTTGACATGGCATATACACCAGGAAAGGGCAATGCGGTAGCTGATGCATTGAGCAGAAGACATGCCAGTTTAGGGGCTATGTTTCTAGAATGGAAGCAACTGGAGTACATCGCTGGGTATGATTTCAGACCAAAGTGCGAATTGGATCCAGAAATGTTAGCAAGTTTGACGATCAGACCCACTTTGATTGAGCGGATCGGCTCTAGTCAGAGGGACGATCCTAACCTATTGGAAATCATCTCCAAGTTAGAGATGGGTATCGATGAGGAGATGAACAAGTATGGGCTTGATGGAGACGGATGGCTTAGAAAGAATGGAAGACTAGTTGTACCCAATGTCAATGGATTGAGAGATGAAGTGCTTAGAGAATGTCATCACTCAAAACTGACCATACATCCCGGCGGTAACAAGATGTATCGAGACATGAAGCAGACCTACTACTGGGAAGGGATGAAAATAGACGTTGGGAAGTTTATATCCAAATGCATGAATTGCCAGCTAGTTAAAGCTAAGCAAAAGAAGCCTAGTGGTTTGCTACAACCATTAGAAATTCCAGATTGGAAATGGGAACAAGTGTCAATGGATTTCATGGATGGGTTACCAAGGACTAGGTCGGGCCATGATAGCATTTGGGTGATTGTGCACCGATTAACCAAAAGTGCAAGGTTTATACCCGTCAAGTCGAATAGGACGACAGCTAAGTTAGCTGAGCTATATGTAAAGTGGGTAGTGAGATTCCATGGAATACCAAAGGGCATTGTGAGTGACCGAGATCCGTTGTTCACTAGTGGATTTTGGAAGAGCTTACAAGAGGCGTTAGGATCAGAATTACATCTCAGTACCGCGTATCATCCTCAAACCGACGGTCAAACAGAGAGGGTGAATCATATATTAGAAGACCTCTTGAGAGCCTGTGTATTGGATTTTGGTGGATCATGGGATGACCATTTGCATCTAGTAGAGTTTGCATATAATAATAGCTACCAATCCAGTATTGGCATGGCTCCATTTGAAGCTTTGTACGGAAGACTGTGCAACTCACCGTCATGTTGGGTAGAAACTGGTGAGAAGTTTGTGCTTGGACCCGATGTGATAACAGAAACTTCAGACAAGATTAAGGTTATCCAACAGCAAATGAAGGCTGCCCAAGATAGGCAGAAGAGTTATGCTGATAAGAGGAGAAGAGATTTAAAGTTCTCCATTGGCGACTTGGTGTTTGTCAAGATATCTCCGTTAAAGAGCGTGATACGATTTGGCAGGAGAGGCAAGTTACCACCAAGATTCGTTGGTCCATTCCCAGTTCTTGAGCAAATTGGGAATTTGGCATATAAAATTGAATTACCAGAGAAGATGGCAGGAGTTCATAATGTATTTCATGTTTCCCAGTTAAGGAAATTCGTACATGACCCAGATGTGACTATTTCACCTGATCAGTTGGATGATAACGAAGTTGGACCCGAGGCGGTTGGGAACCGCAAGCCTATGCGTATTGTTGGGAACAATACGAAGCAACTTCGAAGGAAAGAGGTGGAATTAGTCAAAGTTCAATGGGGCGAGAATGAGAATGACTGTACTTGGGAGACAGAGGTTAGCATTAGGAAGATGTATCCAGAACTCTTCGCCTGGTAAGATTTCAGTTTCGATTTAGTCTTTCCGCATGCTAGGATAGGCTTGTTTTATTTGTTTTGCATGTTTGGTTGTTATATATGATTGGTAGGCATGCGGGATCCTTTGTATGTTTTGGTTTAAGGAATTTCGGGGACGAAATTTCATAAGGGGGGGGGGGGGGGAGTGTAACGACCCGCATTCTATGCATCGAAGGATCGTAGAATATTTATTTCTTTCACATACGAAGTCGTATGGTCATGTAACTTTGGGAGACGACTATTGGGGTCATTTCCCATGTTCATGATTTTTCCCGATTTTTAAATGACCGTTTTGCCCCTAGCTGATACTGTTTTGGCCATAACTTTTGACTGAAAAGGAATTTTGACCTGAAACCACTTCCATTAGATTCGTTTGATGGTTTACCTTTCCGTAGAGTGGTCATAATAGCCAAACGGACTCACCTTTTGGGAGATATAGCTGAAACAAGGTTTAGAAGGTGAAAAACAGCTTAACCAGGCCTAATTAGGGTGATTAGCAAGAGGGTCCATAACCCATTTCGGGATTAGGGTTATGAGGAGGCTGAAATCAGTTAGAGAACGATCTTATTTTCATTTTTCAGTCGCCACTTTCATCCTTGGAACCCTAACAATGGCCTCTAACACCCAAGTCAACTTCTAATCATTTTCTAATCAAGTTTTGGCTTAATCAACATCAAATCAAGGAAGATCTTCACCAAATCAGTATTAGAGCTGCTGTTAAATATTAGTATTCACCCAAATCAGCGAGGTTTCAGTTCTGAAAATTTTATTTGTGGCTAAGGTGAGTGATTTGCATAGTTCCTCACTAATTATGGTTAATTAAGGGTAATTAGTGTTGATTAGCGAATTTATACACTAATAAATTCTGGAAAAATATTTATAAATTTGAAAATAATGTTTTAGACCTCTGTTAGAAATTTGGTTTGATTTTGGTTAAGTTTTACTAATCATATCATTAGTTTTGCTTAAACATGCTTAAGGGAAAATATGGGATTTTGGGTATGTTTGATCCATTTTACATGCTATAGTTGTTGTTTTGGTGTTTATGATTGATTGTACATGTTGCTATGACTATGTGGTATGTTTTGTGATTGATTAGAACTGTTAGATTGGTCGAAAACGCTGTCATATTGCGTAAAACCGTCACTGGAAAGTCGTAGGAAATATGCAGGGTTTCGAACCGGATCGGATCGGATTTTTGGGCTCGGATCGGATAGGGGAACCAGGCAAGTGGACTTGATTCGGATTGGAACTTAGCATAAGAGGCTTGGCGAGGAGGAAGGCCATTTGCTTAGAATTGGAGTTGGGCAGGGGATCGGATTGGAGAGACCAACAGGGGATCGGATCGGAAGCAAGGGCGTAGGGATCGGATCGGACTAGAGCTAGGGGGCGAGATCAGATCGGAGAGACAAAAAGGGGACCAAATCAAAGAGACAAAGAGGGGATCAGACCGGAGTAGGCAAGCTGGAGCTGAAGGGACGAACCGAACCGAATGGAGTATGGTACCTCAATTGAACCGAATGGAGGGTAACACCCGAACCGAACCATCATGAAGTGGAGCACCGAACCGAACGGGAAGCCTGGGGATGATGTAGCCGAATCGAACCGACTGAAGCAGATTGGATTGAACCGAATTGAACTTCCATCTCTACTACGCGACGACTACCGTGACAACTCTTCTGAAGACCAACTCCAATTCGACCAAAACCCGAGATGCAAAGGAGGTCCAAATGGGGAGCTTTGACTCAGGATCCTGTTGGGAACCAATGAGTGAGCTTCATGATTGGGCTTCGCTGCGGGACGTGTGCTAAGGGTTTGTCGATGTCTGTAACTTTGAATCACTATGTGTAGGGGGTACGTGAACGGATTCAGGGCCATAGTGGCCTAGGTATGACTAAAGAGCTACAGACCAATGAAGTGGGGTCATTTGTAAAGATTTGGTCATGACTCCATGTTGTAAGCTTGGTAGTAGCAGTAGTTGTACAAGTCGAACTCCGTCACTACTTCGATGGGTCTAGTGATTGACAGTGGTGGACATCGTATACTTTAGGCACTGAGTGAGAGATGTGAGGATGGTTGTTATGGTTGATTTGTTTGCCATCATTATGACATGCACACCCCCACCCCCGTTATCTTTACACCATATATTATTGGCACCTTAGAGTATTGTACGGTATGTAGTGCTAACTCTTTGGTTGCAGGTCCAGGTTCAGGTATTGTTTAGTATACCTGTTATTGTTCTGTTTAGCTTCTTATCACTCATACCAGACTTTTTGTCTGACCCAGAGTTTTATGTCTCTTCTTATTACTCTGGGTGCTCTCACGAGCAGACTAGAGACAGGTTAGGTGGTATGCACGAGTAGCTGTACCGGAGATGAGCAGGAGGCTTCCACGTATGATACATATATATAGATATTCTCCCTATGTTGCTGCGGTCACTACTTTAGGCATTAGTGGTGCACCTTTCTTTCTTTTGTTTAGAGACAGTAATTTGAAAAGTTGTAATAAGATGTATTAGGATTTCCGCTACTCTGATGATGATGTTGATGTTGGTTTTGGTTATTAGCATATGCACTGTCTCACCTGTTTTATATCAAGTATGTTGTTATTATATTTTGTTCCATGCGCTGTGAGACATTCTACAGATTCTTGATTAGTTTATTCTCTTCTTTCCTTTCTTTGGCGACCGTTCCGTGCTAGTCGGGTATGTGTACAGCGCACTTTCGGAGGAAATGCCGGCTGATGCGGGGCGGACCGTCACAAAATCCATTTCATTCTTTTATCTATTTTCGATGCTGTCCCTTTTCGGGAAACGGTGGGTAGCTCCCAACCGTTGGTGATATACATTCGATACACTCAAGTGAGATGAGTGGTCGGTCATGTGTCGACCGGGTTGCAAGACGTTCTTGTTGTACCCAGTGTATTCGCCTCTAGAGATACACTGTCGGCAGGTGGTCCCATACCTTGTCATAGTCGGAATCCAATCTCCAATAAGCGCCCGCGGTTTTGTTTGTATACTATATATGTGGAACGTGAGATGCAAGCGTTCTGCTAGATTGTTAATTACTTGTGATTAGACATTATTATAATATCAGAGAAGTATTGATTTTCAAAACTGTTTGGGTTATCGTAAGGTAAAAACCATCCGTGTTTATGTGTGGATCGGTCTTATGATTATCATTTCTTTTGAAAAGGATTTTGAAAAGTTAAACCAAATGATTTGAGTTTACTCACACCAGTCCCATGACTGACCCAGAGTTTATTTTGTTTTGTTTTTCCCTAAACTCTTGGGTGCCCAAATTTGTACGGGCAGTCAAGTAGTTCAGGTCTACAGATATACTTGGAGGAGCTTGAAGCAGGAGGCTTTAGGATTATATAGCTATTGTTATTTCCACTGTGTGTAAGTGTTGTACTCTGATAATGTTATTCTATATATATATATACTGTTTTATTGCAAAGTTATGTTATATATTATATTTTATTCGTTCCGTTGTGAGATTCGTATTACTCTGATTCTGTTCTTTGGTGATCTTCTTCTTCTTCTTCTTCTATTCTAATTTTCTATCTTATCTATTCTCGCCATCTATCTTCTTTCTATTAATGATTAGGTATTTCCGATGTCTGAATAGTCAACATGGTATTTTTTGTTGATTTTCGGAGTCGAAAATCCTAGTTCATTACAGTGGTATCAGAGCTGAAGGTTAATTGATTACCTTGGCTCTGTGGCGTGACTCGGTAGAGATGGGGTTAGTAATACCCTAGATTGAGTTGAGTGTATATATACGAGTGAACGTATTTATTATTTGATATAAAAATGGTTTTATATTGTGGAGATTTATTGGTTGAGTAGCTTGGGAGTTTTGGTCGATCAGTTTGATCCACTATATCGATAGGAGTTTCTAAACACTCAAGTACGATAAACCGACACAATATGTTTTAAAAGAGGGAAAATCGGAAATTTTTACCCAAATTATATTTTAATGATTAGTATTTGGAGTATTATCATATATTGGATGTGTTGGTTGATTATAATTGAAATGGTTATATAAATAACCAATTTGAGTTCGTATAATTTAAAAGCAGATTAATTAAATCTGAATTAAATCAGAATTGGAATAAAAATTCTGAAAATTGGGAGAAGTGTTTGTAATTGGATTTGAGTTAAGTATAAGAAAATTTTAAAATCCTGGGAAATTTTAAATTGTTTACAAGTATCGCGAATGATATTTTGAAAAATATTTCAAAATGGAAATGTATAAATATGTGTTTTGAAAAGTGATATAGTATTGAACTCACTTCGATAGTTGGGAAATAACTCTGATGATGTTGGCCACATCATCAGTGTTCATTTTTGAGTGTGTAAGTGATGGATTACTACCCAAGAGAATGTTTTTGAATTGTTTTGAGGAAACAAGTTGTTTTGAATCTCGAAAAAGGAATATTTGATTTTTGAAAGAGCTAAACTGTTTAAAAACTCTCGGGGGGAATTGTTTGAACAAAAACAAATTTAAACAGGAATTTGCGAAAGCAAATTGAAATTGAATTAAAAAACAGAAGTGGAAATTAAATAGAAATTTGTGAATGAAAACTGGAATTGAATTAAAACCAGTAAGGGGAAATTGAATTGAAATAGAACGATATCGAATAAAGTGGATTTGGGAGTTATGAATTTGTTTAAGTATATTGAACGGGTAAGTAAGTGTTGAAATTGGTAATGGAATTTAAAATTGAGAATGAGATTTGGTTTGAAAATAGGATGATTGGATTTGAGAACAGATGATTGGAGATTGATTGGGATGACTTTGGTATATGCTGAATTGGCAGCAAAATGAAAGGATATAATGATATGCCCGACAAAAAGGTACACGTTTATTTATATGGATTTGGTGATCTATAGGCCGATTTAGAAAGCCGCTTGGCTTTTTGAAAGGAAAGGGCCTAGAGAGGCGAGTTGGGGTTTGAACTATTGACCGGTACAAAGGAGGTGCTGGCGAAATTTTTCGAAAATTTCGGGTATTGGAAAATTTTAAGGATTTTGGAAAATTTTCGTTGATAAGAAGTAATTAATATTTTAATTGAAATTAAATTGCTTCAGTTGAAATTGAAGTTGATAAGTAAACAAATAAATTTGTACTAGTCAATAGGGTTTGTTTTCTACCTTAGCAATTTCGAGGACGAAATTATTTTAAGGGGGGAAGAATGTAATGTCCCGTATTTTTACGATATTATAATTAATTAATTTAATTATTTAAATAGCGAAAATGGTTGTTTAATTAAATTATATTGAATATTTAATTAATATAAATAATAAAATAATATATTTAATTTCTGAAATAATCAGAAATAGTGAATTGACAATATAATGTGAACTGGACAATTCAAAGTATTTAATTCAGCTTAGAATTATATTACAATGACGAATATATTATTTGAACGACAGTTTGAATGTATAATTATATTATATTTAAAATTGAGCTCCAAATGGCGCGGTAGTTCGCTATTTGGTGATTTGAACTTCAACTGAATATACAGGGTCCGTTTTAAATCGGATTTTTGCGAAACAAGAAACGTTCGGAGCTGGTGAAGTATATATTTCTAATGGAAGAGAAAAATCGGGATTTCATTGTGTAGATTTTGATTTATGTCCAATTCAAATTTTAGAAAAGTCGCTATGGAATTCCTTTGAAATTTATAAATATATATTTATATTATAAAAGGATTTTTTTTATATATAAATCGAATATCGATATAACTGGGAATTTTGAAATATCGAATTATAAATTCAATTGGAGCTATATGATATTCTGTTGGGAATATAAACAATAATATTTATTTATAAATATTAAATTTAATTATTTTTAAATATATTTATATATTTAAATGGGTTATTTAGAGCTTTAAAAATAGCCAGTTTTGCAAACGACCTCTGTTTACGACAAAACTAATTTTGTTGGATCCGCAATATTAAATTATTGCTAGATTTCAATTTCCGTGATTTTGAAGTCAGTATGTGGCCGTACGGGATTTTAATGTGAAAAACATTCGATATTTTGACGGTTAAAAATACGTTGTGTGAGCAAATGGAGTTAGAATTCGACGAAACTAGTTTCGTTGGGACCGCAATGTCGAACTGTAGTTGCATGTCCATTTTCATAATTTTTGGGTGTCGTACCTGATGATGGGGATTTTTAAAGTCGAACAGAAGTAGCGGTTGGTTAAAAATAAATATAATATTCGAATTTAAAAATATTATAAGTATCCTATAAATACCAAAAAACTGTCGTAACCCTAAACCACTTTATTCGGAGGTCAAAGAAAAATCCGTCGCATCTTCTCTCCTTCCAGTAAATTATCCGATCTTTGTAAATTCATAACAACTCAAATAAATTACTATAAATCCTAATATATGTGAATTTGAACCTACACAAGAGTGCTGGTCAATTCCATGCCATTTGGAGGTGTGCGACGCTGGGTTTGAGAAACTGGAAAAAAATCGATAGTGATCCTAGGGTTCGTCGCCTATGGGAATCAATGCGGAAATCCGCGATTTCGAGTTTGATTCTGGTCTTAGCACGTCGGTTAGCAGTTGTTGGCAAGCTTTTGAGGAATTTCGAGATGAGAAATGTCGATCGAAGTGATGAGGGCACGGAAAACTGTTGTTGATGGATTCAAATTCCTGAGCGCAAGTTGGAAGTTATGGGTATAGGATGATGGAGAGAATGATGAGGAGAATTTTGGTGATATTGGTTTGATTTAAAGGGGATTAAAAATGGAGTTTTGATTTTTTGATTGAAACGGGAATTTTGGAGGAACTTTTGTTGGGATTTACTGGAGTACGGTTTGAGAATCCTGGAAGAAGAAGACATAGCGTGTGGATGGGCTTAGAGCAGTTGGGCCAACGTGAAGAGGGGTGAGCCCATTGAAATAAGAATAAATAGTAAATAATTTAAATGCTTAGTTAAATTGTAAAATGCATAACTTATGCATACGATATCGGTTTTCAGCGAAACAAGATCCGTTGGGATCGTATGGATGACATCTACGCAATGGAACTGACGGGGAGTGGATTGGAGTCCGTTACAATTTATAGCAAAGTAAATTGTCCGATGTGAATCGACAACGGTGATCGTTATTTAACGATAAACCGACCAATGTGAGTAAATCTCACTAACTCTGCTCAATTTATATTTTTATAAAATATTTTTAGAATTTATAAATGATGGTTGTTTGCTGTGTATTGACTGTTTGGTTGAACTGCTAGTAAATTGGTTGAAAATATAGATAACGATATAGATATAAATCGTTAATCGAATATTGATTCTGTTATCAGAACATTTCAAATTCGTGTTATTCATGTGATTAACATTTGTGGATGCAGGGAAACAGATCGGAGGAATCCACTTGGATTCCTTAACATTTATTTTACTGTTTTCATATATGGTGATATAAGATGTGATATATAATCTGTTTTTGATTATGTGTGTTTGAATGATATCGATCATTGTGAATTGGTATTTTAAATACCATAAGAAATACTAGGATGTAGAAAAGGGGTTTTTCAAAGTATATTTTGAAAGTAAATTATTTATATAAAATCAATGGATTTTATATATAAAAGAAAAAGGATTTTATAAGAGAAAATAGTTATAAAATCAAAAGGGTTTAGAAAAGAAATATTTATGGGAAATAAATATGTTAAACAAATAGAAATGAAAAGGATATATTTGTAAACCATTTACAAATAGAAATGAAAAGGATATATTTGTAAACCATTTACAAATAGATTTGGAAAGGGAATATTTGTAAAACATTTATAAATAGAATTGAAAAGAAAATATTTATTTGTTAAATAAACAGGATTGGAAAAGAATATTTATTTGTTAAATAAATAGAGTTATAAAAAAATGAAATATTTATTTAGAAAATAAATAGAGTTATTAAAGGGATTTATTGGGAAATGAAAAGAATGTCATATAAGGAAATATTTGGCAAATGAATAGAATTTTACATCAAGAAAGTTTACACCCGTGCTTCGCACATGCGTATAACGTGATATGGATTTAAAGCAAAGATTTTAAATAGAATCTGTTGTAACCAATAGATTGAGATGGTTAATTTATAAATAATATTTTATAAATTAAATAAAATGTTCATCATTGGATAAATTGAATATATAAATCAGGACTTATATAGAGAAGTAAGAATCGATTTCAACATCGATATTTGAAACTAAATAAACGTAGAGATAATCAAAGGAGTTAATCAACTAGAGTTAATCCGTTAGAGTTAACCAGTTAGAGTTAATCAGTTAGAGTAAATCGATTAGAGTTAGAATTAATCGAATTAGAGTTAACTGAACATAGTTAATCAAATTAGAATTAATTGAATATTAGTTATTCAATTAGAGTTGATCGAATATAGTTATTTGAGATAGAGTTAGTCAAACATAGTTATTCAGGATGAGTCGCCATTTCGTATGACTACTAGCGTAATTCGCAGGGCTGTAGATAGCCTACGACGGTCGGATGTTTCCTGAGGGAATCAGGCGTAACCATTGTGATCGCTGCGATCTAGAGTCAAGCGAATGGAGTTAAATCGAATATTTGCCATTCAAAATAAAGTTAAAACAGACATAGTTATTCGAATATAAATTAATCGAATATTAGTTATTAGATAGGAGTTAAATAAGTTGAGTTAAATAAGTTAAGTTAATCAAGTTGAGTAAATCGAGTTGAGTTAGTCAAGATGAGTTAATCAAACCGAGTTAATCCAAATGAGTTAATACAAAGGAGTTATTCGAAATAGTTTGTTCGAATAAAATTAAAGGAGTTAATCGAATATAGTTTATTCAAAAGGAGATTAATCGAATGCAAATCATTCGTAGAAAGTTAATCGAATGTAAATCATTCGAAGAGAGATTATTGAATATAGTTATTCAAAGAAAGAGTTATCGAATATAGTTTATTCGAAAAAGAGTTATCAAATAGAGATTATTCGAAAAAAGAGAATTGTACATTGAATTCGATTATATCGAATTCGGGAAAGTAATATTTACTTTCTGTTTTTAATCAAGATTTACTTATTTATTAATAGATTAGTGGGTTAGTAATTTAGTTAAATTAAGGAATAAAAGTTATATTTTGAAGTTAGATATTTAAGAAGAAGGGATTATAACGCTATTGTTATAATCAATGCTTAAAATAAAGAAGTGGATTCACAAATAGAATCCAAGTTATGTAAGGAAGTTGGTTAAAAGATTTAAAAGGGTGAAGTATGTCTATTTCGAGGTTAGAATTGTTGTTCAGTTAAGGTCTGAGAGGTAATTATACCCCAACTTTTTTGACTTCGTTTTTAACCACGTGATGGGTAAGGTTCGATAGTGAAAGTTGGTTAAATGAATTTAGTTAATGCGTGTAATGGTTTGAATTGGTTTAGTGATGTTTTATTTAAACATCTGTTTGAATCAAATAAAGGAGTTTTGGAAATGTTTTCCAAATAAGAATCAGAAATGTTTTCCAATATAGAAAACAAGAAATGGGGACAAATATAGAACTGTTTTCCAATGATTAATAAAGTACATTTTCTAAATTTAGAAAATAAGAATTTACAAATATATAGAAATGGGAAATGAATAAATTAATGATTAATTAAATTAAAAGAGATTAGTGTTGATTGATCGATCGAATTTCTTTCTGGAAATAAGATCGTTGGTTGTACACCTATTTTTCTTTGATAGTTAAATCACTGACTATCGAAGTTTTTGACCATTTTTCCGTCGTCAATACGGGGAGACCGGGATCAGATTCATTATCTGAAAACCACTCTATATGGACATTAGCTTTGCGATCAAATATGATGAAAATAATTAAAGACGAAGTTATGCAAGGGCTATCCTGTTTACAGAATATTGCCTTCGGTTTGTCCAAGCCCAGGACAACGTGAATGGACGAATGTCTGACAGAGTATATCTAATGGATCGCGTAAGTTGATCTCTCCAAACATACTTATGTTTGGTGGTGGAGGAATTCGTTTCTCTTAGCTTTATACCTATGGTATTTTTGGGGAAATCAATTTGTGATTTGGCGGGTATGATGATGTAGCATTCAAAGTAAAGGGTGGTCAGGTGTTCCAAAAGATACATAATGACCTCAAGCCTCATCAATCGGAAAATGGTAGAAAACGGGCAGGCAGCATGGCTAAGTGGGTGGCTCCCATTAGGGTGTATGTAACGAAAAGGAATTTCGCTCGATCCGAATCAGTCGCTAAACCGACCCAGACCGTTCGAAACGCCTGATTGTTTTGAGAACATGACAAATTAGAACGCAGACGGAAGAATTTTTCATTGTATATTACAACAATTCATCAGATTACAAGAATAAACAGAGTATAAACAAATAAAATACATTCGATAAATATCAGAGATTACAATATATTACATGGCAGCGAAAAATAATACAAAATGCAACTGAAGAAGATACACGGATACAAAGCTTTCCGGATATCGTTCCAGCTGTAAACGAGGATCCTGTGAATATAAATCTGCAAAACCAAAACTACTAGCTGCCCGTGTCAAAATAAGGGCACCCAGAGTTTAGGTTAAAAACAATAAACTCCAGGTCAGTCATGTGACTGGTGTGAGAACTAAAACAGTTATTAATCTTTATTTTAAAGTTAGGTAAATCAAGGGACCACGCCGTATAACACGGAACGGGTTTCCTCCCAAGAATACCAGTGCATATAACAAAACAGCGTAATGCTTTTTGAAAAAAATGAAGCTATTATAAGACCCAAGTCCTATCACACAATGCAACGCAAGCCGGCGGATAGGGTTTTCCATTATAATAGCCAAACATGCTTAGTACGTTTAAAACAAATCATTTCATACTACTATAAGTGCATAGTGTATAAAACAACTTCAAATCATAAGTATAATTCATAGACGGCATGGGTACTATATATCATGTCGCCATACTAGGCTCTACAATCAAAACCACAAATGTCACGTATTTGAAAATTGGATTTCCATCTGTTAACCGAGGCAAAAGATAGTCCTCACCGACTTCGAGACTCTCTAGCCCGAGCCTCAGGGTCAAAGCGCATCGACCCTTGGATTGTCAGGGCCGGTCCACCAATGTGGATTAAAATTCCTGAACACTGCGTTTCCCCGCCCTTTGGGGCGTAAATGAGCCAACGAATGACTCCATCGGCTTCACATAGTCACCGATATATCCGAGGAGCCTCGCAACAGCAACAACCACATAAGTCAAACTCGTCAGGGCGTGTAAAACCACTGACGCCACTTTTAACTAGAAAGAAACGCATGTCCTCCCTGAGGTTCTCTCCCGTTTATGGTTCACAACCGGGGTGTGAGGCTCGCGAATTCACGTTACATAAAGCTGTGCCACACAGGCTGTGCTTTGATCATCACCACAAGACTTTGCTTTTCAATAGAAGCCTTGATCAATTGCCACTTAGGCGTGCCACACAGGCAATTCACTCCATGCGTTTGATATCCATCAATATATAACCCCTGAGCTCGTACGTCTCAGAGAAGGGCGTTAAGCAAGAGAATAAATTCTCCGCCGCCAAACAGATATATATATATATATATTTAATAGAAATCAATCACACAGATTAAAATCCAATGTCAGACACACAGTCCATTTACAAGTTCGTTCTGGGTCTGAACGAAACCGGAGGCACCTAGTACCCCGCATATCCATCGATCTCCAAGTACGTCTGGACGATCACTAACTGATTCCCTCCTCTTAGGTGTACGACCCAATCAAGATCATCAGTAACCACCCAAACTACATGAAGACCTCCGGTCTTCGACCACCGTCTTCATCCTCGACACCACTTCAAATCAGTTATTCAGAATGGGATAAACCCGGTCTTTCTGAATAACTCGCGTATATAATAAACAAGTGTTACACAAACACAACATACGCCTCATTCCAATTCAGAATATTCTTTTATTCAAATATTCTTATACTTTGGGAAAGGTTCCCATTAATTTTATCAAAGATAAATTCTTTAAATTTATTCTTTAATCTTCTTTAAATATCAATTCAAACTAGTCGGGATTAGCGAACCACACCGGAGTAATCATTTATTTCCCAATCCCAACCTATTCATCCCATGAAGTAAAACTGGTAATACTTCATATCTAACACCACGGTGTTATTGGTAAATTCAATTACTATTTCACGTTCAAATCTAATTAAAGATTTAACTATCGCCTGGAGCAAAACTGGTGATACTCCATTCTCGATATTTTCAATCTAATTAAAGATTCATTAAAACTTCACTTAGTTTTAATCCTTAACTGGGTTAAAGAATCAGTGTCATTTAAAACACGGTTCACGATAAACCCAAAATTACATTCCATTAATTATCGGGTTAAAGAACAAGTGTTATTTAAAACACTATTCACGATAAACCCAAAAATCAATACCAATTCAATTCCAATTAAATATTATTTAATTGGCACACTTCATTAAATCTAAATAAAAAGAATTAATCTTTTTTTCAACTGGGTTTAAGAACAGTGTTAATGAAGACACCATTCACGACAAACCCAAATCACATTTGATATTAAATACAAGGCTCTGAATAGAAAATATATCGGCTTATATTCAATATCAAATTCTACGACCAACAAATATCGTATTGGAAATAACGATATGTATATATATATCTTTCAAATTTCCATAACAACATCTGTATAATCACTAAATCCAACATCGAAATATTCCAAAGACAATTTCGATTCAAATCCATTCCAATTCAATTATTGGAAATTCTGGTTACTTTTAAAACCCTTTTCAAATTTAATTTATTTATTTTAAAAATAAATAAATTATTATTCTAGTTCAAAACTGGTTCACTTCGATAAAAATCTATTTTTATCTTTTCAAATATGGAGTTTTTCATCCTAATTCTTCACAAATCATTTCTTATGATTTTACACAAATTATTACTAATTTTAATAATTTTATCAAGGCCCGTACAGTCGATTTCCATCAACGGCCATCGAACTGCACTTACAGCGACCTTTTCCAAATTTGATTTGGACATAATTCCAAATCCAACCATTAGATTTCTAATTTCCAATATTCATTAGAAAGCTCTTTTCGATACGAACCCAACGGTTCTGGTTTTAGGAGAATCCGACGGTCGGATCTCCCGCAATGTCCATTCGAAGTCAATGGTTGAAATTCACGAACGGCCGCGGCGTGGCGCGTTCTATTCAGGCCATTCTGTATATATAATATATATATTATATATATTTCATCGATTTCCTTTTTAAAACATATTTTATAAATCGTTTTAAATTCATTTTCAAAACGGTTTCAACTTCCCTTTCAAATTCTAATCAAAATTGAATTTTTCAATATAAATTCGTTTTAATTTCATTTCAAATCGATTTCAATTCAATTTCGATTCAAATTCAATTTCTATTCAAATTCAATTTCTATTCAATTCAAAATATCATATTTTGAAATCACTTTCGATATTCATTGTAAAATGAATAAAATCGATATAAATATCATTCACGTCAAAATGGCGTCAATCTAATCAACACGACTACTTATATTTCTATTTTCAAATATTCTATTTCAAATATTTCTTTTTCAAATATTTCTATTCAAATATTTCTTTATGAATATTTCTTATTTCAAATATGTCTATTCAAATATTGGAATGAGGCCCAATCAATTACCATAGATTTTATTTCTATGGATTTCCATACAACGCATGTATATATCAACAATGACAAATAATCAACCATCATCCAAAGTGCATTCTACACTGTATAAGCATCAAATATAAATATTTAACGCTTATAACAGTCTGTCAATCAATCGATCGACATACAACTAATTATTGGGATTAGTGTATGCCATATATCATCCCAATACCCGTGTGGGGTTTCAAACAATCAAACACAGATTTTATTTGTGTAGTTGGGCGATGTGTAAAATTTATCGTCCCAATCAATATTAATCAAATCAGTGTATATAAATAAATCTCCGATTTGTTTATAATATTTATTCACATTCATGTTAAAAATTATGTTTTCAACTATAAAATATTTTTAACTACATAAATATTTTATTTCATTTCACATCACATCACACAATCAACTACACATCAAACTCAAACAAACAAGCATACAAGCCGTCCATGGTCTGTGGACGACGGGTGTCGGGTGCTACTAAACACCGTCTGCATCCTAGTATATATGTTAACTAGAAAACAAAATTAAAAGGTGAGAAGTTCTCACCGACTAGCTAAACCAAACTTCTCGACTCTTCATATGTAGAAAATCTCCGCCATTTCTTCTTTCGTCACTTTCTTCATTCGTATTCACTACATATATAAAAATCGAATTTTTATATTCTCCAGTATATAAAGATCATATTTTTATTATCTCTACTATATAAAAATCATATTTTTAATACTTCCTATAATATAAAGATTATGTTTTTAACCTTTCTATATTATAAAAATTATGTTTTTAACCTTTCTATATTATAAAAATTATGTTTTTAACCTTTCTATATTATAAAAATTATATTTTTATCCTTTCTATATTATAAAAATTATATTTTTAACCTTATTAAAATATAATCCTTTCATTATCAAAAATCCAAACTTTTCTTCATTTAAAATCAATGCTAACCTCATATTCAAAATCAATTCTTTTATGGAATAAAAATCAATTCTTTAATTAATAAAACCAGTGCTTTATATACTAAAGAAAATTCAGTTCTTACCTAAGAAAAAAACAATGATCTTTAAGTAAATAAGAATCGAATTTTACATAACATAAAAAAAGGAGTTATAAAACTTACAGTGTTTTAAATCGCAAAGGGGGGGGGGGTTTCTGCATCGCAGGTGGTCAGCGGGGAAGGAAGCGCGTCGGAGTCGGTCAGGGAGGTGGCGCAGGGGCCCTCGGCGGCGGCGATGGGGTAAGGGCGGCGACGGGGTTAATTGGTGGGGCTAGGGCTCGAATTGGGTGGCGATGGGTAGCAAGGAGGGGCGGAGCAGGTTGGGAGGAGGGGCAGTGGGCTTGTGGCTGGTGGCGTCGCCACGATGGGCGTCGGCGGTTCCTATAGGGGCTCGAGCGATCCCTCTTTTTTTTTTCTTTTTAATTTCTGAAGAAACGGAAATGGGGGAGGGGGGTGGGGGCCTGTGAAGAATTAAGGAAGGGAGGAGAGAGGTTTTATTATTATTTTTATTATTATTTTAATTTCAAAAAGTTGACTTTTTTTATTTGACCTCCAAACGAGGCCCACCGCCTATCGTTCATAGCTAATTACCCCCATTCCGAACACAATGGAATATGTATCGTAGGTTGATTCGATCGTTACGGTCAGTTTTCTTCAAATTCAACATATAACTCTATATATTGAATTTGAATGCGCATTTCTATTTACTGGGGTCACATACTCACTCGAAAAATTCCAGAAAAATATTTTCTAGCTTCGTATTGTAGATACTGTCCTAACAAAACTAATTTCATCGAATTCTGAGACCGTTTGAAAAATGGCCATTTCCCAGTCGATTAAAATCAACTAAAACTGGTCAAACACGTTTTACTTCGCCTCGCTCACATATTGATTCGAAAAATTACGAAAATTGGAATCTAGTAATAACTTGACATCACGGATCCAACAAAAGTGGTTTCGTCGAAATCCGAGGTCGTTTGCAAAATTGCTATTTTCAAGGGCCAGAATTCCATAGCGACCATTCTGAATTTTCAACTGGACATAACTTTTTATCCCCGCTATGAAATTTTGATTTTTCGGATTTGTTGGAAATATATTCTCAATTAGATTCGAATATTTTTGGTTCCAATAAAATCCGGTTTATTTTGAATCTGGTACATTCATTTGAAATTAGAAATCGAATTATCGAACTACCGCGCCATTTCAGGCTCGTTATATAATTATAAATAAATATTTATATTCAAACGACGATCCGAATAAATATATACGTTCGAATTCTATTCAAAATAAATTTCTCGTCGTTATTATTTAAAATAATTCATTTTAAATAATCAAAATTCGCTAAAATTGCCAAAATAAAATTTTTAAATTGGCTCGGATTTCCGGGTTATTACAATCTCCCCCACTTAAAACTTTTCGTCCCTGAAAAGGAACGAAGCCGAAAGTTGTTTCACAAATCAATTCAACTTTCACTATTTCCCTTACGGCTTAAGTTCTTCAACTTTTCAGTTTCTAAGAACCTTTCAAATTTTTCAAAAATTTGGCTAACACCCTAAATTTTCGAAAAATTTCGCCATAACCTCCCCTACACCGGGGACTTCGGGATATTTCGTATAGCCTCCCATGGCCTTCTTCAACTCAAAAGAATAAGAAAAAGCCAAGCGGCTAGCCAATCGACTCATAAAATCATCATCACCCAAACAAAACAGTAAATTATGGTAAACATGTACCTATTTGTCGGGCAAACAAATTTTATTCTCCTGCTCTAGCCTCCTTGCTATGACCTGTTCAATGTAAGTACATGTATATGCAAGCAAATGCGACTAATTTTCAATACAACTCAATATTTGGTTCAATTTGGCTAAATGGTTCAAATTTCAAACAAATAGACAAAAAACACAACCATCAATCAATTAGTGAATTAACGTTTCAAATTCATAATTTTGATATATATACAGAAAATCCTGTTTTTGATGCCAATTCACAACAATATATCCTATCTAATTTTGGTTCTCACACCAGTCAATAGGAAATATATAGAAATCCCACTTTCGAAAATCGAATACTAATTCTGATGATGTAGCTACAATCATCAGAATCATCTCCGGGCGACTAGAGTGTGACTCTATATCCATCCAGTATATTGGAGGCTTCTAATACACGTGGATCAGACGTATATTAAAATCTCTATATACCTGATAGTCCAAATCAATATAAATAAATATTCAAAATACGAATTATTGAATTAAATTTTCAGAACAAAACTTGTTTTCAATTTTATTTTTCAAAACACTACTCTTCACACTCGTTCTAGGATACTACTGATCCCATCTCTAACGAGTCATTCCCATTGGATATTACTAATCCAATTTCTAATGAATTCTTTCGTATGGTTTTAACGTGTCTTGTTCTCTGAGCTTTGTAAACCAAAGCTCTGATACCAAATGTAATGAAAAGGAATTTCGTTCGATCCGAATCAGTCGCTAAACCGACCCAGACCGTTCGAAACGCCTGATTGTTTTGAGAACACGACAAATTAGAACGCAGACGGAAGAACATTTCATTGTATATTACAACAATTCATCATATTACAAGAAAAAACAGAGTATAAACAAATAAAATACATTCGATAAATATCAAAGAATACAATATATTACATAGCAGCGGAAAATAATACAAAATGCAACTGAAGAAGATACACGGATACAAAGCTTTCCGGGTATCGTTCCAGCTGTAAACCAAGATCCTGTGAATATAAATCTGCAAAACCAAAACTACTAGCTGCCCATGTCAAAATAAGGGCACCCAGAGTTTAGGTTAAAAACAATAAACTCCAGGTCAGTCATGTGACTGGTGGTGAGAACTAAAACAGTTATTAATCTTTATTTTAAAGTTAGGTAAATCAAGGGACCATGCCGTATAACACAGAAAGGGTTTCCTCCCAAGAATACCAGTGCATATAACAAAACAGCGCAATGCTTTTTGGAAAAATGAAGCTATTATAAGACCCAGGTCCTATCACACAATGCAACGCAAGCCAGGGGATAGGGTTTTCCCTTATAATAGCCAAACATGCTTAGTACGTTTAAAACAAATCATTTGATACTACTATAAGTGCATAGTGTATAAAACAACTTCAAATCATAAGTATCAATCATAGACGTCATGGGTACCATATATCATGTCGCCATACTAGGCTCTACAATCAAAATCGCAAATGTCAAGTATTTGAAAATTGGATTTCCATCTGTGAACCGAGGCAAAAGATAGTTCTCACCGACTTCAAGACTCTCTAGCCCAAGCCTCAGGGTAAGAGCGCATCGACCCTTGGATCGTCAGGGCCGATCCACCGATGTGGATTAAAATTCCTGAACACTGCGTTTCCCCACCCTTTGGGGCGTAAATGAGCCAACGAATGACTCCATCGGCTTCACATAGTCACCGATATATCCGAGGCGCCTCGCAACAGCAACAACCACATAAGTCAAACTCGTCAGGCCGTGTAAAACCACTGACGCCACTTCTAACTAGAAAGAAACGCATGACCTCCCTGAGGTCCTCTCCCGTTTTTGGTTCACAACCGGGGTGTGAGGCTCGCGAATTCACGTTACACAAAGTTGTGCCACACAGGTTGTGCTTTGGTCATCACCACAAGACTTTGCTTCTCAACAGAAGCCTTGATCAATTGCCACTTAGGCGTGCCAGACAGGCAATTCACTCCATGCATTTGATATCCATCAATATATAACCCCTGACTCGTACGTCTCAGAGAAGGGCGTTAAGAAAGAGAATAAATTCTCCGCCGCCAAACAGATATATATTTAATAGAAATCAATCACACAGATTAAAATCCAATGTCAGACACACAGTCCATTTACAAGTTCGTTCTGGGTCTGAACGAAACCGGAGGCACCTAGTACCCCGCATATCCATCGATCTCCAAGCACGTCTGGACGATCACTAACTGATTCCCTCCTCTTGGGTGTACGACCCAATCAAGATCATCAGTAACCACCCAAACGACGTGAAGACCTCCGGTCTTCGACCACCGTCTTCATCCTCGACACCACGTCGAATCAGTTATTCAAAATGGGATAAACCCGGTCTTTCTGAATAACTCGCGTATATAATAAACAAGTGTTACACAAATACAACATACGCCTCATTCCAATTCAAAATATTCTTTTATTCAAATATTCTTATTCTTTGGGAAAGGTTCCCATTAATTTTATCACAGATAAATTCTTTAAATTTATTCTTTAATCTTCTTTGAATATCCATTCAAACTAGTCGGGATTAGCAAACCACACCGGAGTAATCATTTATTTCCCAATCCCAACCTATTCATCCCATGAAGTAAAACTGGTAATACTTCATATCTAACACCACGGTGTTATCGGTAAATTCAATTACCATTTCACGTTCAAATCTAATTAAAGATTTAACTAACGCCTGGAGAAAAACTGGTGATACTCCATTCTCAATCTTTTCAATTTAATTAAAGATTCATTAGAACTTCACTTAGTTTTAATCCTTAACTGGGTTAAAGAATCAATGTCATTTAAAACACGGTTCACGATAAACCCAAAATCACATTCCATTAATTATCGGGTTAAAGAACAAGTGTTATTTAAAACACTGTTCACGGTAAACCCAAAAGTCAATACCAATTCAATTCCAATTAAATACTATTTAATTGGCACACTTCATTAAATCTAAATAAAAAGATTTAATCTTTTTCTCAACTAGGTTTAAGAACAGTGTTAATGAAGTCACCATTCACGACAAACCCAAATCACATTTGATATTAAATACAAGGCTCTGAATAGAAAATATATCGGCTTATATTCAATATCAAATTCTACGACCAACAAATATCGTATTGGAAATAACAATATGTATTTACATATCTTTCAAATTTCCATAACAACATCTATATAATCACTAAATCCAACATCGAACTATTCCAAAGACAATTTCGATTCAAATCCATTCCAATTCAATTATTGGAAATTCTGGTCACTTTTAAAACCCTTTTCAAATTTAATTTATTTATTTTAAAAATAAATAAATTATTATTCTAGTTCAAAACTGGTTCACTTCGATAAAAATCTATTTTTATCTTTTCAAATATGGAGTTTTTCATCCCAATTCTTCACAAATCATTTCTTATGATTTTACACAAATTATTACTAATTTTAATAATTTTATCAAGGCCCGTACAGTCGATTTCCATCAACGGCCATCGAATTGCACTTACAACGACCTTTTCCAAATTTGATTTGGACATAATTCCAAATCCAACCATTAGATTTCTAATTTCCAATATTCAATAGAAAGCTCTTTTCGATACGAACCCAATGGTTCTGATTTTAGGAGAATCCGACGGTCGGATCTCCCGCAATGTCCATTCGAAGTCAATGGTTGAAATTCACGAACGGCTGCGGCGCGACGCGTTCTATTCAGGCCATTCTGTATATATAATATATATATTATATATATTTCGTCGATTTCCTTTTTAAAACGTATTTTATAAATCGTTTTAAATTCATTTTCAAAACGGTTTCAACTTCCCTTTCAAATTCTAATCAAAATTGAATTTTTCAATATAAATTCGTTTTAATTTCATTTCAAATCGATTTCAATTCAATTTCAATTCAAATTAAATTTCTATTTAATTTCAATTCAAATTCAATTTCTATTCAATTCAAAATATCAGATTTTGAAATCACTTTCGATATTCATTGTAAAATGAATAAAATCGATATAAATATCGTTCACGTCAAAATGGCGTCAATCTAATCAACACGACTTCTTATATTTCTATTTTCAAATATTCTATTTCAAATATATTTTTTTCAAATATTTCTATTCAAATATTTCTTTTCGAATATTTCTTATTTCAAATATGTCTATTCAAATATTGGAATGAGGCCCAATCAATTACCATAAATTTTATTTCTATGGATTTCCATACAACGCATGTATATATCAACAATGACAAATAATCAACCATCATCCAAAGTGCATTCTACACTGTATAAGCATCAAATATAAATATTTAATGCTTATAACAGTCTGTCAATCAATCGATCGACATACAACTAATTATTGGGATTAGTGTATGCCATATATCATCCCAATACCCGTATGGGGTTTCAAACAATCAAACACAGATTTTATTTGTGCAGTTGGGCGATGTGTAAAATTTATCGTCCTAATCAATACCAATCAAATCAGTGTATATAAACAAATCTCCGATTTGTTTATAATATTTATTCACATTCATGTTAAAAATTATGTTTTCAACTATAAAATATTTTTAACTACATAAATATTTTATTTCATTTCACATCACATCACACAATCAACTACACATCAAAATCAAACAAACAAGCATACAAGCCGTCCATGGTCTGTGGACGACGGGTGTCGGGTGCTACTAAACACCGTCTGCATCCTAGTATATATTTTAACTAGAAAACAAAATTAAAAGGTGAGAAGTTCTCACCGACTAGCTAAACCAAACTTCTCGACTCTTCATATGTAGAAAATCTCCGTTGTTTCTTCTTTCGTCACTTTCTTCATCCGTATTCACTACATATATAAAAATCGAATTTTTATATTCTCCAGTATATAAAGATCATATTTTTATTATCTCTACTATATAAAAATCATATTTTTAATACTTCCTATAATATAAAGATTATATTTTTAACCTTTCTATACTATAAAAATTATGTTTTTAACCTTTCTATATTATAAAAATTATGTTTTTAACCTTTCTATATTATAAAAATTATGTTTTTATCATTTCTATATTATAAAAATTATATTTTTATCCTTTCTATATTATAAAAATTATATTTTTAACCTTATTAAAATCTAATCCTTTCATTATCAAAAATCCAAACTTTTCTTCATTTAAAATAAATGCTAACCTCATATTCAAAATCACTTCTTTTATGAAATAAAAATCAGTTCTTTAATTAATAAAAATCAGTGCTTTATATACTAAAGAAAATTCAGTTCTTACCTAAGAAAAAAACAATGATCATTAAGTAAATAAGAATCGAATTTTACATAACATAAAAAAAAGGAGTTATAAAACTTACAGCGTTTTAAATCGCAAAGGGGGAGGGGTTTCTGCATCGTAGGTGGTCAGCGGGGAAGGAAGCGCGTCGGAGTCGGTCGGGGAGGTGGCGCACGGGCCCTCAGCGGCGGCAGTGGGGTAAGGGCAGCGACGGGGTTAATTGGTGGGGCTAGGGCTCGAATTGGGTGGCGATGGAGAGCAAGGACGGGCGGAGCAGGTTGGGAGGAGGGGCGGTGGGCTCGTGGCTGGTGGTGTCGCCACGATGGGCGTCGGCGGTTCCTATAGGTGCTCGAGCGATCCCTCTTTTTTTTTAAATTTCTGAAGAAATGGAAATGGGCGGTGGGGGGGGGGGGGGCTGTGAGGAATTAAGGAAGGGAGGAGAGAGGTTTTGTTTATTATTTTAATTTTAAAAAGTTGACTTTTTTTATTCGACCTCCAAATGAGGCCCACCACCTGTTGTCCATAGCTAATTACCCCCATTCCGAACTTAATGGAATATGTATCGTAGGCTGATTCAATCGTTACGGTCAGTTTTCGTCAAATTCAACATATAACTCTATATATTGAATTTAAACGCGCATTTCTATTTACTGGGGTCACATACTCACTCGAAAAATTCTAGAAAAATATTTTCTAGCTTCGTATTGACGATACGGTCCTAACAAAACTAATTTCATCGAATTCTGAGACCTTTTGAAAAATGGCCATTTCTCAGTCGATTAAAATCAACTGAAACTAGTCAAACGCGTTTTACTTCGCCTCGCTCACAAATTGATTTGAAAAATTACGAAAATTGGAATCTAGCAATAACTTGACATCACGGATCCAACAAAAGTGGTTTCGTCGAAATCCGAGGTCGTTTGCAAAATTGCTATTGTCAAGGGCCAGAATTCCATAGCGACCATTCTGAATTTTCAACTGGACATTACTTTTTATCCCCACTATGAAATTTTGATTTTTCTGATTCGTTGGAAAGATATTCTCAATTAGATTCGAATATTTTTGGTTCCACTAAAATCCAATTTATTTTGAATCCGGTACATTCGTTTGAAATTAGAAATCGAATTATCGAACTACCGCGCCATTTCAGGCTCGTTATATAATTATAAATAAATATTTATATTCAAACGACAATCCGAATAAATATATACGTTCGAATTCTATTCAAAATAAATTTCTCGTCATTATTATTTAAAATAATTCATTTTAAATAATCAAAATTCGCTAAAATTGCCAAAATAAAAATTTTAAATTTGCTCGGATTTCCGGGTTATTACAGTGTATATCACCTATCTAGAGAAAATCCATTTCATTCTTTTATCTATTTTCGATGCTGTCTCTTTTCGGGAAATGGTGGGTAGCTCCAAACCGTTGGTGATATACATTCGATACACTCAAGTGAAATGAGTGGTCGGTCATGTGTGGGCCGGGTTGCAAGACGTTCTTGTTGAACCCAGTGTATTCGCCTCTAGAGATACACTATTGGCAGGTGGTCCCATACCTTGTCATAGTCGGAATCTAATCTCCAATAAGCGCCCGCAGTTTTGTTTGTATACTATATATGTGAAACGTGAGATGCTAGCGTTCTGCTAGATTGTTAATTACTTGTGATTAGACATTATTATAATATCAGAGAAGTATTGATTTTCAAAACTGTTTGGGTTATCGTAAGGTAAAAACCATCCGTGTTTATGTGTGGATCGGTCTTACGATTATCATTTCTTTTGAAAAGGATTTTGAAAAGTTAAACCAAATGATTTGAGTTTACTCACACTAGTCCCATGACTGACCCAGAGTTTATTTTGTTTTGTTTTTCCCTAAACTCTTGGGTGCCCAAATTTATATGGGCAGTCAAGTAGTTCAGGTCTACAGATATACTTGGAGGAGCTTGAAGCAGGAGGCTTTAGGATTATATAGCTATTGTTATTTCCGCTATGTGTAAGTGTTGTACTCTGATAATGTTATTATATATATATATACTGTTTTATTGCAAAGTTATGTTATATATTATATTTTATTCATTCCGCTGTGAGATTCGTATTACTCTGATTCTGTTCTGTGGTGATCTTCTTCTTGTTCTATTCTAATTTTCTATCTTATCTATTCTCACCCTCTTACTTCTTTCTATTAATGTTCAGGTATTTCCAATGTTTGAATAGTCAACATGGTATTTTTGTTTTGATTTTCGGAGTCGAAAATCCCAGTTCATTACACTAACATTCCTTCTTTGAATAAACTTATTTAAACTTATATTGATCTCGAACATATCGTTATATTTTCACCAAACGTCTTTTCATTTCCATAACCATTTATTCAGCTTATAACTTTTCGAATATAGTTTGTAATATTCTTTATGGAAATATTATTTTAATCCCCTCAACTACCCTCGTTTCAAAACTAATATCATCCTTAGATAATTCTGAAGTCGTTCAAGCTGGGGTATTTTATTTACCTCTTAGACCTTGGGTCGACAACATTCTTATCTTTGGAATGGTAGAAGTTTATTAACGAAATCCCATTCCAATAAATACCCAATACTTCTATTTACCATACGTTTTAGACATAGGTTTTAACTCCATCTATTTCCTTTTGAAAACTTAGTTTCACTTCCAAAACCCCGCTTTCTCAATTTAAAACATCATTATTTCCCCATCCTTAGGCTTTTAAAATCCACTTTAATTCCCTTTAGATTACAAATCTATTTAGACTTGTTTTGACTCTTATAACATTATTTATAAATTGCCTTTATAAGTGCCCAATTTGGATTTTATAAAAAAATCCCACTAATGGAATTCTTAAAAGGAGTTCATATTAAATATAAATTTGTTTACAATTCAATTTAACAATACATAAGGCTTTCCACTTCATAAACTTTCATTAAAAGGGTTTGGTTTCAAGATTTGTCACTTTGATTAATAATCAATTCCAATATTTTCGAACTAATTGGTTTACTTCAACATTAACTATTAAAATAGTTAATCTTCCTTTTAAGATTATTTAAATAATCATCGATTTAAAATAATAATTAAAGATCCAATAATTAAAGATCTATCTTGGTTTAAAATATTTGATTCAGTCTACTCAAAGCAAGGTTAATTCGTTAACCAATTCCACTAGTCCTTGTCATTAATCATTTTAAATAATTTCCATTAATTTAATTAACAATTTAATTAAATTAAATAATCACAATTAATTGTTATTTGAAACGGTTACTTCAACCTTAACCACTCGGTTAATTTCTGCTCATTTCTTATAAAATTCCTTAATCTACGAATCTCACTTAATAAACTCCTTTTATAATTTCAAGATAAAAACAATAATTTATTTCCTTTAATAGACCATTATTCAAATAATCTATATAAAATAGATTTAATGATCCGTTTTGGTTATAAATAAATTCTTATAACCCTATTCGTATCGATTTACCTGACTGGAAGTCAGTGTTCATAAAATGATTCAGTTTTAGGCCAATCGTTGCCAATTACTTAATCAATATCATCTATTGGTTAATAACAAACAAATGTTGATCAACAATAACTCACTTCATACTATCATGCTGGTTAAATAATTCATATAATATAATATGAATATAAACAATCATATTTGAGGAATTCGGTTGTATTCCTCCAACATGTCCTTCTCTGCATCAAATGAGTTACTTCAAATTCAATACGATAATATATTTATCACGGCAAACAGAAATAAAAAAATTTAACTAATAACAGTAAACAAATGATTTATAACTTCCATTCAAGCATCAAATTATTTATTTAATATGTTTATATTATTATAAACGTAACCAACAAGTTAAGTTACCTTGTTTGGAATCTAAACGTTAAAATAACGATTTAATTCGATCAAATTAAACAAACGTTTAATTTAACCCATGAATATTAAAAATACTCAGCACACATGCAAACAGTTATTCAATCATCAACCATTAGCAAACAGTACACACGAAATAAAAACCCGGTTTATATAAAATACAAACGGGATAAAGTGAGTGAGTTGAACTCACCTTGATTTTTGTCATCGAAAACGGTTGTTTTAATTAAATTAAACATATTTTTAATTTAACTAAAAATCTCAGCTACTTCCATCTCTGCCCAAATCAGCTCCATTTGTCGTACTCGTCGATACGGACCCGAGGCCACTTGTTTTGCCCAATTCTGTTAATGTATGTCACAGTGTTCAATACGGTATCACTTTAATAAATTTATATTATTAATACAAAAAATAATAAATTATTTCTTAAACCCCTTCTTACGTTTAAATAAGTCCGACTAGTCGCGTGTAAACTAAGTTCGGCATATTTTGTGGTATAAACATCGGGTCATTACATACTTTCGTTGAAAGCAACCGTTTGTTTACCAAAAGTGAACTCTAGCCAAAACTCAAGTTTGCTAATATATTTAAAACAAAACTAGAATAATGTATATGGGTCTTACCCCATTCTTACTCACGTTTATTTCTTCCCGCATGGTTTAGTCAGGTCACCTGCTTTCTACCAGAAACGACACATTTTGCTTTTCTCACGCGAAGGCCCAAAACCCTATTGTCTATCCACGCCCAAAATGGCAACCGCCCCTTCCCAGTTTTCTTCTTTTGTTTTATATACCTACTCCAAAAACCTCACCGCTTTTACTCCTTCTAGAACCCGACGCCATGCAACACTACCCCTTCGCGTTTAGATTAGAACAGATCACACACCTCCATTAGAATACCCACTGCTCTACCCCAGCTCGCCACCCCAGTTTTCCGACGTTGCCGCCCATAATTCCGGTCATCAGAGAACCCACCACACGATGCCTGACCTCTCTTCCTCCAGTCGCATCTCCGTACAAGCTGCCCAGGCCACTATCCGACAAGCCTCCCTCCTCCACTGGATTACACAACACACACATCAGTTTCTGGAAATGAGAACCACTTCAAAACTTCCCCTTCTACTACAATATCTACTTCCTTCCTCCCCCCAAAAAGAATTTCACGCCACTTCGCTTCGAACACAGTACTCCACTATTCTATTGTTTTCTCTTCTTACTTTCGTTGTCAAGGCGAACTTCCCTATACTTATCAATCTTGCCTCCTGCTACTCACGCATTTCCCAACTTCCACGTAAAAAGACAGAACCCTTTCCTAATAACCCTTCCACTACCGTCCATTGAGCCTTTCACCGCCATGTCTTCATCTATGCGTTCTATTTCGAATGGAGGGTTTAATTATATAGTTGATGGCCATGAAGATTTCAATACATGACGCTTTTCGTGTTTAGTATAATGGCAAAGAGGAGATTTGTTTTTGGAATGATCATATGAAGTTTGCGTTTTAATTATTTGGTGGAAAGAAGAACAAATCTACTTTATATGAGGATGGGAAAGACTGAGGTTCTGCTACGAAACCAGAAGAAGGATTGATGCATGTATGTATACTAACATAAAAAGGAAGATAAACATCATGTCTTTTCTCCTTTGATAGCCATGTTCTTAGATCCAATAGATAGAGTTGCAGCGTGGGTAGGTTTACAGTGTGCAACACGTTGGAAAAGAAATATATGTAGCTAGCCTGTTTTTGGAAAGAAGGAATATGTTATACAGGGTATTTTCTTTTCGGATGGGAGACAATACCTGTGGTAGGCTAAAATGATATTGACAGGCTTGAAAAGAAAATTTAGAGTAGAGGGTAGGCTGGTTTGTTTCCATTTAGGGTAGGTCAGTTGCTGCTGAACGTGTCTTGCCTAGTCTATCAACTCGGAGAGGTCATACAAATTTACATATACAGCGCATGGTACAAGTCAGAATAGTCATAAGGGAGGAGGTTAGCATATGCAAAAAGAACTTAGGCATGCAGACTATTTTTATTTCCTTTTCTTGATTTGATTTGATTTACCATGGTTATATTTACGCGGTCATTAAATTTTGTCGGTATTTACCATTTTTACATTGAATGTTTAATATTTTCACCGACATATGCGAACTTCAAAATATAATGAGAATGTACGTACCATTATGTCTTGGCATTCTGGTCCATATCAAATTAATTTCATTGAAAATGGACTCCGTTTGCATAACAACATTATTTTAATTTATCGGTTCACCTTTAAATTGCGCGCACTGATAAAACAACTCCGATTGGCTCCAAACTGAAAATATAGCAATATTTAATTATACGCATTCCAATAAACTTTATTTCATCGGAAATGGTGGTTGTTAGAATAGAAAACAGTTTTAAGGCCTATAATATATTGATAAAATAATATTTAAAATTCTAAAACAATTTTAATTAAATAACAATAAATTAATATCATCATAATTCTCCACATGAATCTTTATACAACTTCAAATTAAACCAATATATTTATAAACAATATTTACAAATTCTGGATTAAACGATACTCACATTATATAGAAATTCCCTTATATTTTATTAAATAAACGCTATCGTTTATTAACAAATTTCATAGCGACTATTTGAAAATTTTATTTGGACATAACATGCAATCTATAAGCTGAAAACTCAATTTTTTTTCTCATTTATTAGAAAAATATAATCAAATCTGTTCAAATGTTTCTTGTTTCACAGAAATCCGACCTATAATGGATTCTGTATATTTAGATGAAGTTCAAATCGTAAATTATGAACTAACGCGGCGTTCCGGGCTCGGTTAATTAATTTGAAATTATATATATTCGAACTCCATTTTAATAAATAAAATTTGATATAAAATCCATTATATTTCCAATATAATATATAAACAGATTTAAATATTCCAATTTAAATAACTGAAAGATCTGGGAGGTTACAATTTACAATTATTCTAAAACAATTCTAGCTATCTACTTTATAGCCTTAATTAAAAATATTCCCCGTCTTTCCTAGGTGCTACTCCTTACCTACTCCATGATTTAAAAACGTGGTTTGGCTTTATCACTTTTTCTTTCAAAAACTAAGAGCTTCAAAACTTTATTTTTCTTCATTAAAACTTATTTTTGCTAAACCATAAAAAAATGACATCACATAAAAAAAATATGAACCTTTTTTTTTCAAATCAGAAAAACTAGAGTAGACAAGGATAATTATTTCTCAGTTAATTTCACAATAGCTCATTATTATTACACTAGTTCAATTACTTACAACTAGGTGCTAATTTCCAAAGCTATCCGAAACATCGCCTCTATTCTAAATTTTAACAACTTATTTTGTCCACCCACTAAAGTTAATGTCAAAACAATTGTAAAAAAAAGTTATGTCAAGAATAGAGATTTTTCACAATTTTCCTTACCCAAAATTTTATTTTTTGACAAAATGCAATCTTTTCTATGTTTTCTTATATAATTCTCTCATACTTTACAACTTAAAAACTAGCGAGCTATACATTCCTTATAATGTATATATTTTTCTAAAAGAATTCATTTTAGACTAAAAAATTCGTAAGAAATCATCATTTCCAAAGTATACCCCATTTTTTTTTTCCAAAACTCAATATGTAATTTTCAAATATGTTACTTACATATTTTTTTCAAATGTCAAAAATACCTCTTTTTGTTTCAAAAATTGCTTCTACATAATTTTAGCTACTACATAATTAAAATTGTAAACTTTTAAGGTTAAAACTTGAAAGATACCATAAACTATCACCTAAAAGCCTTTAAAATTTCAAGTTCTTAAAGTTAACAATGGGGTTAGACCCAAAGGGAGTTTCTAACTCACTTAGACTTTCCTAAATATTCCCACAAAGTCATTTCTCTCAAACATATATATATATATATATATATATTGCTAATTCATTTTCCTTTTTACTCTTTTCCAATTTATAAGGCTCTACTGCCGAACCCAATAATCTGTAATACAAATAGTTTAGATATTGACATATGGGATCCATTTTTTTCCATTACAAAACATATTGTACACTTTTCACCCATACCACCTAAAGGTTTCTTATTCTCAAATTTCCATAACCATTTCTCTAGTGTACATAACAAATATCCCTACTTTTTCCATATGTCGCTCTTTCTATTTAGTGGGTTTCTTTATGGATCTTGGTGTATATATATATAATATTTATATTTTAAAAATACAAATACACTCACTCACTATCTATACATAGGAATCCTAAACCTGAACTCTGATAGTAGATGTAACAACCCGAATTTTGATAGACCGTATTTTTCATAAAAATCTCAATCTATCGAAACCCAAGTTGGCTTGTCTGGTATCCTACAGAAAATACAGTGATAATAAATATATCAGAGCTCGATAAATTATCTCACAACGGAATGGATAAAATATAATAATTAAATATAGCTTTACCGAAATAATAAAATTGTCTAATAAGTGTCCAAAGGTTACCAATTCTCTTCCATAAATCTAACCTGCGAGTATATTATGAGGAAGAGGTCAGAACTTAAAGTTCTAGCAAGAGGAAAATTATACATTTTGAAATAACCCTACATATACTGTTCAGTTACATTTTCTTTATTATTAGGTTATTTGGGTTAATAGCACTCAAGGCTCTATACTCACGTCGTACCCATCTACTCCCCAGTAGATTAAAACTAATATTATATATATATAACTATGCCCAACATCTCAAAGTACTTCCCATAGTACCCTCCTCGTACGGTCTCCACCGTCACACAATAGAAGCATACACAACCTTCATCCTATGCCAAATCACATATGTAAATCTATATCATTATGCCATGTAATCGTATAGAACCACCATTGCTATGCCACGTAAGCATACGTATCCTCATATCTGAATCCTCGGTTGAATCACGTCTCAACATGGAGTAATGCCCTAATGTCTACAATACACCACCTAGTGCGTGTATCTAGACCCTCACAGGAACGCACTGCCTACTATAACCAGAGTCCCATAATAGGGATGTATCCAGTGCATGAAACTTGGTCGGGAGCTTTCAATATGTATAAAGGACAACCTCATTAGGTCTACAATGCAAATATTCACATATGATCTATCTATTTTCATAGTGGCTATGGCCCCACCTGTCCCCTTCCTCAACTAATAAAGCCTACATCAAGAGCTAATCACATTCCCTTTACAATCAATCTAGCACCCAATTTTGTGTGTCCCCCACCAATGCCTCGATAGTGAAAGAACGTTGTCCGTTGGTTTAGCTCTTAGTCTTTCCGTATCCCACTGAGTGCCGATGACAGATATCCGACAATTACTATCCTTACTTGGTCCTGGCCGACCTCCTCCCTGAGCGAGGCAATCGCCAGATCGTCCTAAGGTCATCTGCCCAGCCTTCTGGCTTCCACATCATAATTACAGTCAAGGTATACTCTTAGATGGAACTATATACCTGCCTCTGGGCGCTCTGCTTCATCCGGTTTCCCTGGAGGGCCATCTTAAAGTACCCTCCCATGTCCCATAGAAGTCTCGTACTTCCTTCAAGTCTCATCGAATAACAAGTTAGACGTGCTCCTCTCGTGTCTCCAAACACCCTTGATGATCTACCCCGTTGGATTCTACATCTCCATATGTATGGACTGGTCCCAGCGTATCACACCATCGCGTTATTAGATCCTACATCTAATCTTTTAATCATGCACTTGCATTATCTTATCACATTGTTTATTAACTTGATTATCCACATATATACTTTTTATTCAAGTTACTAGGTTTATTAGTTCACAATTGGATGTTAACTTTCTTTAATCAGCCCAAGCCACTGAAGCAGACTTTTGCTTATTATTTATTACATTTATTAGACTTAATAAATCTACTAATAATAAGCCTACTTTATTCTTATTAAATTATAATATTATCTTGCACTTTTACTGTAACGATCCGTATTTTTCGGTCGAATAATTAATTAATTTAATTATTTAAAATAATGGTTTAGTAATTTAAAGGTTTTTTAATTAAATAATATTGAATATTTAATTAATATAAATAATAGAATAATATATTTAATTCTGAAATAATCGAAAATAGTAGAATTCATAATATTGTATGAATTGGATTATTTAAAATATATAATTCAGTTTAGAATTTGAATTTTTTTCACGAATATATTATATAAACGAAGTTTGAACGTATAATTATATTATAATTAAAATCGAGCTTGAAATGGCGTGACAGTTCGTTATTTGGCGATTTGAACTTCAACTGAATATACAGAATCCTTTTTAAGTCGGATTTCTATGAAATGGGAAACGTTCAGAGCAAGTGAAGTATATTTTTCTAATGGAAGAGAAAAATCTGGATTTCGTCGTATAGATTGTAAGTTATGTCCAAATCAAATTTCCAAATAGTCGCTGTAGAATCGTTTATCGACCGTAACGGTTTATTTGTTATAACTAGATATTGGTTTCGAAATTAGACAAGATTTTTTTAAGACATAATGATAAATTAATTTTTAGAATTTTACTGTAATTTTTAATTAATTAAATATGCAACTTTTTATTTGGAGTATTTCGCACCCTATATCAATACTTTGGGGTTTCACAATATGGGTTAACCTATCGATATTATTATATTTTTGGAATCGTGGCACCTCGCTGAACACAACCATATTTTTACTTCTGTCCGTGACGGCTTGTACGCAAAGAAAAAAAGAGATTTACGCAAGGGGTTCACTATTTCTTTGATAAGAACCAACGATAATATCCATTCAGCCACGTAAACTATACTAATGTCGTAATAATGAAGTAAACATACCCCTCACGTGTCTACCAGACTACCCATATTATAAACTACCTAAACACATCGCTCACGTATCTACCAGACTACCATAGACTATTACTTCAAGGCTAAGTATTCTCCAGTATATAAACATATCCCCATCTTCAAACCACGGTTGCTTCTCCTCTATCAAATACAAAACCGTAAGCTCCCTCTGAAGAAACCAAACCGCGAGTAAGCATGTCAAAACAAATCAAAAGGGTAGTTGTATACCCACTGTCACACGTTCACACGGAAGTATGGGTATGGGTCTACAGGGGCTCACGTAGTATGGTGGATGGGAAGGTGAACGACTACGGTGGGAGGAAAGAACGGCAACGTTCAGGGTTGTTGATGGGTTCCCGGTTGAGGGCATTTATTGGCAAGGCTGCGGGTCTTTGGAAACCAACGCCTCCGGCGATGGAAGTCAACAGTGAGGGGTGAATCTGGATGAAGGAACGATGGTCTGAAGCGAGTGGGGGAGAGGCTGGGTGGTCTCAGGAGCCGCGAGTCATCGTTCAAAGGAGGGGATCATCCAAGGGTGGTTTTGTTTTGCGAGAAGAACGATGGAAAGAGGAAGAAAAGAGGTGTGGTTGGAGTTCAGAACAGTGGTACGTTGCAAGGAAATTCCATGATTTAATTATTCGGTATTTTCTGAGGGTAGCAGCTTTCCGAAGGGTACAGATGGAAAGACTTGTGGAGAATGTGAAGTAGCGTACATTATGTCTTAGCAGTAGTAGAAATGTGGACCTCGCGAGAAGAAACTGATGAAGCCAAAGTTTTGTTTAGTTGAAGTATTAGATGAGGTCTACGGTTTAAGCATGAGGAGGGTTCGAACCTTTTACTGGAAGTGGCGCTGTGTTAGTTGGCATATACTGTAGGATGAGATGAGAAGGTCACGGGAGCTATACGTGGAAGAAGATGAATCCTTAGTGAAGAAACAGACGGGTATTAAAGGGGTATTGGGCCGACAAAGCCCAGTTCTTATATATATAATAATAATATATATAGAGACATGAAAGGTTGGTGGAGACTTGTTTAACGGGTTGGAACGTGGATGCAGGGAAAGAAGAAAGGGAGTCGGGGCAGTAGGAATTGGACCAGGTTTAATGGGTAAGGCCGGTATAAAATGAATTAGCTTAACTTTAAATAAATTAAAATTGTATATTAACTTTTTAATATCATAACTATTCCATACGTTGTCAGATTAACGAACGGTCAGATCCTTTGGGATCGTATGGACGGACACTACATAATGGAACTGACGGGGAGCGAATCGAAGCTCGTTACAATTTATAGCAAAATAAATTGTCCGTCTGAATCAAGCGATGGTTATCGTTATTAACGATGATTGTCCAATGTGAGTAAAACTCACTAACTTTGAACAGTTATATTTTTATAATGTATTCTTAGAACTGATAATTATCTGTTGATTGTTGTGTGTTAACTGTTTAGTTGAATTGCTTATGTGCTGTTTAAAATTATAGATAACGATATATATATATATATATATATATATATATATATATATAAATCGTTAATCTAATATCGATTCTGTTTAGCAGAATATTTCATAATGAAATATTATCGATGTTAATTATATTAACATCTGTGATGCAGGGAAACAGGTTGGAGGGAGCTAACTGGGTTCCTCAATATATAAAATATTGTTTTATTTCATATATTGTGATATATGATGTGCTATATAATCTGTTGTTGATTATGTGTGTTTGAATGACATCGATCATTATTAATTGGCATTGTAAATACCGTAAGAAATACTGGGATGTGGAAAAGGGGGATTTTCAAAGTATATTTTGAAAATAAATTAGTAATATAAAATCAATGGATTTAATATATAAAAGGAAAAGGATTTTATAAAAGGAAATAAATTATAAAATCAAACAATTAGATAAATGGAATATTTATTTATAAAATAAATAAAACAAATAGAAAAGGGAATATTTTTGAAAACAAATTGAAAGGGAATAATTGTAAAACAAATAAATAAAATTGGAAAGAAATATTTATTTGTTAAACAAATAGAAGTGAAAAGGAATATTTATTTGAGAAATAAATAGGGTTTTATAAAAGGAATATTTATTTAGAAAATAAATAGAATTATATAAGAGGAATATTTATTTGGAAAATGAATAGAATTCAAGAAAGGAAATATTTGTAAAACATTTACAAATAAAATAGAAAGGGAAATATTTGTAAAACATTTACAAATAGGATTGAAAAAGAATTATTTATTTAGGAAATAAATAAAGATAAAAAGGGAATTATTTGATAAATAATTGGAGTTAAAAGGAAATATTTATTTAGAAAATAAATAAACTTAAAAGGAAATATTTACGAAATATAAAATTATATAAAAGGAAATATTTATTTGAAATAAATATAGACAAATAGAAAAGGAAGTATTTGCAATGGAATTGAGTTAAATCGAATTAGAGTTAATCAGTTAGAGTTAACCAGTTAGAGTTAGATTTAACCAGTTAGAGTTAACCAGTTAGAGTTAATCAGTTAGAGTTAATCAGTTAGAGTTAACCAGTTAGAGTTAGAGTTAACCAGTTAGAGTTAACCAGTTAGAGTTAATCAGTTAGAGTTAATCAGTTAGAGTTAATCAGTTAGAGTTAACCAGTTAGAGTTAATCAGTTAGAATTAATCAAATAGTATTAAATCGAATTAGAGTTATTCAAATGGAGTTAATCGAGTTAGAGTTAGTCGAGTATTAGTTTATTCGAAGTAGGTTAATCGAATATAGTTTATTCGAAGTGAGTAATCGAATATAGTTTATTCGAAGTGAGTTAATCGAATATTAGTTCTTCGAAGTGAGTTAATCGAATAATAGTTATTCGAAGGGAGTTAATCGAATATTAGTTATTCGAAGGAGTTAATCGAATAGAGATTACTCGAAAGAGAATTATACGTCGAATTCGATTATATCGAATTCGGGAAAGTATTATTACTTTCCGGTTTTTAAATCAAGATTTATTTATTTATAAATAGATTAGTTGTTAGGTTAATTATTCAAAATAAGAAATAAAAAGTTAGAATTATAAGTTTAATATTGCATAAGTAGGATTTATAACGTTAACGTTATAATAAATGTTTTCATACAAGAAGTGGATTCGTAATCTGAATCTGAGAATTTGCGTAAGCAAATGATTGTAGAAATCGGAGCGGTGAGCTTTAGCTATTGAAAAGTTAAGAACGTTGTTCAGTTAAGGTCTGAGAGGTAATTATACCCCAACTTGATTGACTTCCTTACTTAACAAAGAAATAGTTGAGGTGCAATGTCGAAGATTTATTTAGAGATACAGTTAAGTAATAAGCGATTTATGGGTTGAGCGGTCGTAACGATGTTTTATACAATGGTCGGTTGAAATACACATAAATGAGTTTTGAAAATGTTTTCTAAATATAATCAGAGATAGTTTCTAAATAAATAGAAAATAAGGAAATATGAATATATGTATATATAATTGTTTGATGATTCGATCGATAATTCCATTTGGAAATAAGATCGTTGTGTGTACACGGACATTTTTCATTTGATAGTTAAATCACCGACTATCAAAGTTTTGACCATTTTTTCGTTGTTAATATGGAGAGACCGGTTGGATTATTATCTGAAGAACCACTACGTATTGGCATAAGCGTTGCGAATCATATATGCCAAAGATAATTGAAGACGGAGTAAAGTGCAAGGGCTGTTGTATAAATCGTAGGTAAAGATTGCCTAAGATGGATGTACTGGATAGTGCCTTCGGTTTGTCCAGTCCCAGGATAACTTGTATGGACGAATGTCTGACAGAGTATATCTAAAGGATCGCGTAAGTTAATCTCTTCAAACGTAGTTACGTTTGGTGGCGGAGGAATTCGTTTCTCTTAGCTGTATACCCGTGGTATTTTTGGGGAAATCAATTTGTGATTTGGCGGGTATGACGATGTGGTATCCCAAGTAAATGAAGATATGATATGTAAAAAGATGAGCGTAGCTTCTAGCCTCACATCCGGAAATGACAAAAATCTGGCAGGCAGCATGGCTATGTAGGTCGTACCTATTAGGGTGTATAATCACCTATCTAGAGAATATTCATTTGCTTCTTAAATCTATCAATGTTGTCCCTTATCGGGAAACGGTTGCTGATCCCAACCGTTGGTGATATACATTCGATACACTCATGAGAAATGAGTGGTCGGTCATGTATGGACGGGTTGCAAGATGTTCTTGTTGAACCCAGTGTATTCTCCTCTAGAGATATACTATCAGAAGTTGGTTCCACACCTTGTCATAGTTGGAAATCCATTATCCAATAAGTGCTCACAGTTTTGATTGTATACTATATATGTAGAACGTGAGATGAAAGCGTTTCTGCTAGATGATTATTATATTGTGGTTGATAGACACTATTATAATACCAAAAGAATTTTGATATAAAGATTATTTTGGATACTCATAAGGGAAAAACCCGTTCCATTATACGGCGTGGTCTTATGAGATATCGTTCAATTGCTCAAACTGTTTTAAAGTGTTTTACTCACACCAGTCTCATGACTGACCCAGAGTTTGTTTTGTTTTCCCTAAACTCTTGGGTGCCCAATTTTGTACGGGCAGTCAAGTAGTCAGGATTTTACAGATATACTTGAAGAGCTTGGAGCAGGAGGCTTCAGGATTATATAGCTATTATTATTTCCGTTGTGTTGTAAGTGTGATACTCTGATAATGTTATTGTATACATATACTAGTTTTATTTCAAAGTTATGTATCTATTATATGTTGTTCGTTCCGCTGTGAGATTCATGTTACTCTGATGATGTTGTATCTTCCTCTTCTTCTATTCTAAGTTTCTATCTTATCTATTCTCACCCTCTGTTTTCTTTCTATAAGTTTTCTGATTTCCAGGACAATTGGGGTTGGACTTGTGTTATTTGGTCAACTCAAATTGGACCGGAATTTCGGGACACTACAATTACCACAACCGCTGTTGTGCATTTGCGTGTTCATTTAGATCCCTTAACTAAGTTTATTAATAACTTTTTCAATTCAACATTAATTATAAATTAAGTTATAATTAAATTTGTCCCTAGGACAAGCCTACCTATTATATCTCATTCTCATTCATATAATTAATTATAATAGGTTATATTCCCCGTTCATCACATTTTCCGTAGGTTCCTTAATATTTGTAATAACCCGGAAATTCTGAACCAGTTTAAAATTTTTATATTGGCAATTTTAACGAATGTTGGACATTTAAAATGAATTATTTTAAATAGAATCGATGAGAAAATTTATTTTGAATATATTTAGAATGTATATATTATACGCGCCGTCGTTAGAATATAAATATTTATATATAATTATAAATAGAATTTAAAATGGCGCGGTAGTTCGATAATTCGATTTCAAACTTCAATTGAATGTACCGGGTGCAAAACAATCCGGATTTTAGTGAAACCAAAAACATTAGGATCTAATTGATGATATCTTTCCAACAAATCCCAAAAATCTAAATTTCATAGCGGGAATCAAAAGATATGTCAAGTTGAAAATTCTAAATAGTCGCTATGGAATTCAGGCCCTTAAAAATAGACATTTTGCAAACGACCTCGGATTTCAACGAAACCACTTTTGTTGGATCCGTGATGTCAAATTATTGCTAGGTTTCAAATTTCATAATTTTTCGAATCAATATGTGAGCGTGGCAAAGGAAAACGTGTTTGACCAGTTTTAGTTGATTTTAATCGACTGGAAAATGGCTATTTTTCAAACGGTCTCAGAATTCAACGAAACTAGTTTTGTTAGGACCGTATCGTCAATACGAATCTAGAAAATATTTTTATGGAATTTTTAGAGTTAGTATGTGGCCCCGGTAAATTGAAATGCGCGTTCAAATTCAATATATAGAGTTATATGTTGATTTTGACGGAAACCGATCGTAATGATCAAATCAGCTTGCGGTACATATCCCATTGTGTTCGGAATGAGGGTAATTAGCTATGGACGACAGGCAGTGGGCCTCGTTTAGAGGTCGTATGTAAAAGTCAACCTTCTTATAAATAATAAAAAAATATAGAACACTCTCTCTCCTCACCCCCTTATACTTCTGGGCCCCCCGTTCATTTCGATTCAGTTTTTTAAAAAAGAAAGAAGAAGAACGAGGATCGGAGGAGCGCCCCCCCCCCCCCGATCGATCGCCACCGCCTCCACAGTGGTGGGGCGCCACCTCGAAACCCCCCCAGGCGCCAGAGGCGCCGCGAAAACCCCACCCCCTGCCCTCGCGAACGCGATCGAACCCTCCCCCTCCTTGCCGCGGCACTGAAGACCCCCCTTCCTCCTCCGTCGACCACCACCCTGCGCCTCCCCCAACCATCCTCCGGCGCAGCAGCGAAGTCCCCCCCCCCCTTTTCTCAAAACAAATAAAGTAAGTTTTCTTTTCCTTTATTTTCTTTTATTTTATGATTTTTAGATTATATAAAAACTGATTTTATTGGGAATTAAAACTGATTTTTCCTTTTTATATATAGGATTATGAGATAAAAATTCAATTTTTATGTATATGATTTTGAATTAAAAATTTGATTTTTATAAATACGATAGCAAGATAAAAATTTGATTTTTATAATGAAGTGAAATATAATTTTTCTATAGAAAGGTGAAATCTTTATAGTTGAAAAGGCGGGATTTTTATATATTGAATAGCGATGTCAAAATTCGTTTTTTTTAAATATATGAAGTGATTATAAAAATATGATTTTTAAATAGAAAGTGAACAAATAAAAATGTGATTTTTATTTTAAAGACATCAGCAAGTAAAAATGCGATTTTTACATATGTAGTGACTACGGGCAACGAAGATGACAAAAAAGCGATCACGACGAAGATTTCTCTAAATGACGTGTCGTGAAGTTGGATGAGCTATTGGTGAGAACTTCTCACTCTTCAATTTCTTTTTCTAGTTATATATATATATATACATACTAGGATGTAGACGGTGTTTAGTAGCACCCGACACCCGTCATCCACAGACCATGGATGGCTTGTTTGTTTAATTGTTTGGTTGTGTAGTTGGTTAGATTATTTGGTTTGAATTGAATTGTTTGGTGAAATGGAATGGATTTGATGTGTGAATGGCGTGGGCCTTCACTAGACCGGGGATAAGGCTAGGCCTCGTCCCGTTTCTAGTAGCGTGCCGTTATGCCGCCGAAATTTTCTAAAATATGTTAGAGAAATAAAAATATCATTTTATTGAATAAATGAACCGAATAGAATATTCATAGTTTGAATAAAATATTTTGGTCGTTAAAAATATAATTTTTAACGTGAAAGTGAATAAATAAATATCTATAAACGAATCGGCCGATTTGTTTATATACACTGATTTGACTGATATTGATTGGGTTGATAAATTTTACAAATCGCCCAACTGCACAACTAAAATCTGTGTTTGATTGTTTGAAACCCCACACGGGTGTTGGGATGAAATTTGAAGTTCACTCATCCTGATTGATTAAATATGTCGATCGATTGATTGACAGGCTGTTATAAGCGTTAGACATCTATATTTGATGCTTATACAGTGTAGTGCACTTTGGTTGATAGTTGATTATTTTCAATGCTATTATATACGTGTGATGTATGAAAATCCATATAATTAACATTATATGGTGATTGATTGGGCCTCATTCCAATTTAGAAAATAAAGAATATTATAATATAAAGGTTCATGTGTTGACTGTACTCATCCGTTGAGATTAGTCATGTGTTGAACGAAATATTTTAATAATAAAATTTACATCTTTATCAATATAAAATAAAGGTTCATGTGTTGACTGTACTCATCCGTTGAGATTAGTCATGTGTTGAACGAAATATTTTGATAATAAAATTTACATCTTTATCAATATAAAATAAAGGTTCATGTGTTGACTGTACTCATCCGTTGAGATTAGTCATGTGTTGAACGAAATATTTTAATAATAAAATTTACATCTTTATCAATATAAAATAAAGGTTCATGTGTTGACCGTACTCATCCGTTGAGATTAGTCATGTGTTGAACGAAATATTTGAAGTAGAAATATTTGAAAACGAAATATTTGAAATAGAAATGTTTAAAAAGGAAATATTTGAAATAGAATATTTGAAAATAGAAGTATATGAAGCCGTGTTGATTAGATTGACGCCATTTTGACGTGAACGATATTTATATCGATTTTATTCATTTTAAAATGAATATTAAAAAGTGATTTCGAAATCAAATATTTTGAAATGAAATTTGAATTGAATCGAATAGAAAACCAATTTGAATTGAATCGAATAGAAAACCAATTTGAATTGAATCGAATAGAAAACCAATTTGAATTGAATCGAATAGAAAATCAATTGAATTTGAATCGAATAGAAAATCAATTGAATTTGAATATAATAGAAAATCAATTGAATTCGAATTGAATATAAAACGATTTCGAAATGAATTAAATTGAAAACGATTTCGAAAGGAATTAATTTGAAAACGATTTCGAAAGGAATTGAATTGAAATTTGAATTGAATCGAATAGAAAACCAATTTGAATTGAATCGAATAGAAAACCAATTTGAATTGAATCGAATAGAAAACCAATTTGAATTGAATCGAATAGAAAATCAATTGAATTTGAGTCGAATAGAAAATCAATTAAATTTGAATAGAATAGAAAATCAATTGAATTCGTATTGAATATAAAACTATTTCGAAATGAATTAAATTGAAAACGATTTCAAAAGGAATTAAATTGAAAACGATTTCGAAAGGAATTGAATTGAAATTTGAATTGAATAGAAATGAAAATAAAAAGGATTTAAAATAGAAAATTCAATTTTGATTTGAATTTGAAATAAAGGTTGAAATTGTTTTTGAAACGAATTCAAAACTATTTATAAAATTCGTTTTAAATAGAAATCGAAGAAATATATATTATATATATAATATAATGGCCTCAATAGAACGCGCCGCGGCAGTTCAAAAATTTCGACCATTTATTTCAAACGGACATTACGGGAGATCCGACCGTCGGATTCTCCTAAAACCGGAATCGTTGGGTTCGTATCGAAAAGAGCTTTCTAACGAGTATTGGAATTTTGAAATCTAATGGTTGGATTTGGAGATACGTCCAAATCAAATTAGAAAAAGGTCGCTGTAAGTGCAGTTCGATGGCCGTTGATGGAAATCGACTGTACGGGCCTTGATAAAATTATTAAAAATAGTAATAATTTGTGTAAAATCATAAGAAATGATTTGGGAAAAATTGGGATGAAAAACTCCATATTCGAAAAGATAGAAATTGATTTTTATCAAAATGAACTAGTTTCGAACTAAAATTAAAACCCATTTATTTTTAAACAAATAAATTGGATTTGAAACGGGTTATAAATAGAATTGATTTGTGGGTTTATCGTGAACGGTGTTTTAAATGACACTTGTTCTTTAACCCGATAATAAATAGAATGTGATTTGGCTTTGTCGTGAACTGTGTTTTAAAAGACATTAGTTCTTTAACCCAGTAAAAGGAGTTTTAATGAATCTGCAATTTGATTGAAATGTGAATTTGTAATCTAAATTATCAAATTTAGAAAGTGAGTGAGAATGGAGTATCACCAGTTTTGCTCCAAAGCGATATTTAATCTTTAATTAGATTTGAACGTGAAATGGTAATTAATTTTACCGATAACACCATGGTAATTAATTAGATATGGAGTATTACCAGTTTTGCTTCAAGGGATGAATAGGTTGGGATTGGGAAATAAAATAAATACTTACTTTGGTGTGGTTCGCTAAGCTCGACTAGTTTGAAAAACCAAAATTTGGTTTGAGGAGACACCCAAAGGAAGATTAAAGGATAAATTTGAAAGAATTTATCTTGGATAAAATTAATGGGAACCTTTCCCTAAAAATGTGATTTTGTGAATAAAAGAATATTCTGAATTGGAATGAGACGTATATTGTGTTTGTGTAACATTTGTTTTTAATATACGCGGGTTGTTCGGAAAGGCCGGGTTTATACCCATTCTGAATAACCGATTCGACGATAAGTCGAAGATGAAGACAGTGGTGGAAGACCGGAAGTCTTTACATCGTTTGGATAATTACTGACGATACTGATTGGGCTGTACACCCAAGATGATGGAAATAGTTGGTGGTCGTCTAGACGTACCTGGAGATCGATGGATATGCGAGGAAAGTGCCTCCGGTTTCGTTCAGACCCAGAACGAACTTGTAAATGGATTGTGTGTCTGACATTGGATTTTATTCTGTGTTGATTGATTTCTGTTAAATCTATATCTATTTGGCGGCGGAGAATTTATTCTCTTGCTTAACGCCCTTCTCTGAGATGTACGAGCTTAGAGGTTATATATCGATAGATATCAATCGCATGGCATGAATTGCCTGTGTGGCACGCTGAGTTGCATGGATTAAGGCTTCTGTTGAAAAGCAAAGTCTTGTGGTTGATGATCAAAGCACGGCCTACGTGGCAGCTTTGTGTATAACGTGAATTCGCGAGCCTCACAACTCGGTATGAGTCAAAAACGGGATAAGGACCCAAGGAGTGCATGACGTTTCTTTCTAGCTATGGTTGTGGCAGTGACTTACCAGCCCTGACATTTATATACTTTTCACCTATGTGGTTGTTGGAATGCGAGGCGCCTCGATTATAGGTCCCTAAGGACCGGGAAACGTGTGTTCAGGAATAACTAATCCTCTAACGTAAGTGAGGACCGGCCTTGGAGGATCCAGGATTGCCCAGAGTGTGTAGTCCTGAGGCATTTGCTAGAGTGTCTCGAACGCGGAGAGGAGCTTGCCCCTTGCCTCGACTCATGACGGAAATCCAATTTCCAATACGTGTATTGCGGTTTTAATTGTAGAACTACTATGGCGACATGTTATATGGTACCCATGCCGACTATGATTTATATTTATGATTGAAATTGTTTTGACACTATACACTTATTATAGTATCAAATGATTTGTTTTAAACGTACCAAGCATGTTTGGCTATTATAAGAGAAAACCCTATCCTCTGGCTTGCGTTGCATTGTGTGATGGGACCTGGGTCTTAAAATAGCTTCATTTTTCGAAAAAGCATTGTGCTGTTTATTCTATATGCACTAGTATTCTTGGGAGGAAACTCGTTCCGTGTTATACAGCGTGGTCCCTTGAATTATTCTCTTTTAAAGTAAAGATTTAAATAACTGTTTTAGTTCTCACACCAGTCACATGACTGACCTGGAGTATATTGTTTTAACCTAAACTCTGGGTGCCCCTATTTTCCGCACGGGCAGCTAGTAGTTTTGGTTTTGCAGATTTATATTCACAGGATCCTGGTTTACAGCTGGAATGATATCCGGAAAGCTCTGTATCCGTATATCACCTTCAGTTGTGCTTTGTATTATTTTCCGCTGCTATGTAATTTATTGTAATCTCGGATATTTGTCGAATGTAATTTATTCATTTATACTCTGTATATTCTTGTATTCTGATGGAATTGTTGTAATAACAATGAAATGTTCTTCTGTTTGTGTTCTGATTTGTCCTGTTCTCAAATGATCAGGGGTTTCGAACGGTCTAGATCGGTTTAACGACTGATTCAGATCGAGCGAAATTCCCGGCCGTCACATTTGGTATCAGAGCTTTGGTTTACAGAGCTCGAGAACAAGACACATTAGAACCATACGAAAGAATTCATCAGATATTGGATTAGTAATATCCAATTAGAATGACTCGTTAGAGATAGGATCAGTAGTATCCTAGAACGAGTGTGAAGAGTATATTTTTCAAATGAAAACAATTTTGTTTTGAAAATTTAAATCGTTTTATACGTATTTGAATATTTTATTTGTATTGATTTGGACAATCTAGTATATTAAGGTTTTGCATATACGCGTCATGAACGTATATTCGAAGTTTTAATATATTAGATAGATATAGAATTACACTCTAGTCGCCCGGAGATGATGTTGATAATGACCATGGCATCATCAATATTTATGTTCGTGTTTCGAAGGTGTAATATCTATATATTTCCATTAGACTGGTGTGAGAACCAAAATTATATAGCTAGAATAAATTGTGGTGAATTGGCATCAAAACATGATTTTCGACTATATATCAAATTATGAATTTGAAACTCTAATCCACTAATTGATTGATGTTTGTGTTGTTTGTTTATTTGTTTGATAATTTTGAACCATTATGCCTAATTGCATCGAATATTGAATTGTATTGAAAATTGGTCGCATTTGCTTGCATATACAAGTACTTACATTGAACAGGTCATAGCAAGGAGGCTAGAGCAGAGAATAAAATTTGTTTGCCCGACAAATAGGTACATGTTTACTATAATTTACTGTTTTGTTTGGGTGATGATGATTTTATGAGCCTATTGGCTAGCCGCTTGGCTTTTTCTTTTTCTTTTTGAGATCAGAAGGCCTATATGGCAATTTCGGGATTTTCCCGTGGCTCCCGGTGCAGGGGAGGTTATGGGGAAATTTTCCGAAAATATAGGGTGTTAGCCAAATTTTTGGAAAATTTGAAAATTCTCAGAAACTGAAAAGTTGGAGAATGGAAGCTAGACCGAACGTAGAGTTGATTAATCAAACCACTTTCGACTTTGTTCCTTTCCGGGGACGAAAAGTTTTAAGTGGGGGAGATTGTAATAACCCGGAAATTCTGAACCAGTTTAAAAATTTTATTTTGGCAATTTTAACGAATGTTGGACATTTAAAATGAATTATTTTAAATAGAATCGACGAGAAAATTTATTTTGAATATATTTAGAACGTATATATTATACGCGCCGTCATTAGAATATAAATATCTTTATATAATTATAAATAGAATTTAAAATGGCGTGGTAGTTCGATAATTCGATTTCAAACTTCAATTGAATGTACCGGGTGCAAAACAATCCGGATTTTAGTGAAACCAAAAACATTAGGATCTAATTGATGATATCTTTCCAACGAATCCCAAAAATCTAAATTTCATAGTGGGAATCAAAAGATATGTCCGGTTGAAAATTCTGAATAGTCGCTATGGAATTTAGGCCCTTAAAAATAGACATTTTGCAAACGACCTCGGATTTCGACGAAACCACTTTTGTTGGATCCGTGATGTCAAATTATTGCTAGGTTTCAAATTTTATAATTTTTCGAATCAATATGTGAGCGTTGCAAAGGAAAACGCGTTTGACCAGTTTCAGTTGATTTTAATCGACTGGAAAATGGCCATTTTTCAAACGGTCTCAGAATTCGACGAAACTAGTTTTGTTAGGACCGTATCATCAACACGAAGCTAGAAAATATTTTTATGGAATTTTTAGAGTTAGTATGTGGCCCCGGTAAATTGAAATGCGCATTCAAATTCAATATATAGAGTTATATGTTGATTTTGACGGAAACTGATCGTAACGATCAAATCAGCTTGCGGTACATATCCCATTGTGTTCGGAATGAGGGTAATTAGTTATGGACGACAGGCAGTGGGCCTCGTTTAGAGGTCGTATGTAAAAGTCAACTTTTTTATAAATAATTAAAAAAAAAATAGAACATTCTCTCTCCTCACCCCCTTATACTTCTGGGCCCCCCGTTCATTTCGATTCAGTTTTAAAAAAAAGAAAAAAAAGAAGAAGAACGAGGATCGGAGGAGCGCCCCCCCCCCCCCGATCGATCGTCGCCGCCTCCACAGAGGTGGGGCGCCACCTCGAAACCCCCTCCCCAGGTGCCAGAGGCGCCGCGAAAACCCCACCCCCTGCCCTCGCGAACGCGATCGAACCCTCCCCCTCCTTGCCGCGACACTGAAGACCCCCCCTTCCTCCTCCGCCGACCACCACCCTGCGCCTCCCTCCACCATCCTCCGGCGCAGCAGCGAAGACCCCCCCCCCCTTTTCTCAAAACAAATACAGTAAGTTTTCTTTTCCTTTATTTTCTTTTATTTTATGATTTTTAGATTATATAAAAACTGATTTTATTGGGAATTAAAACTGATTTTTCCTTTTTATATATAGGATTATGAGATAAAAAATTAATTTTTATGTATATGATTTTGAATTAAAAATTTGATTTTTATAAATACGATAGCAAGATAAAAATTTGATTTTTATAATGAAGTGAAATATAATTTTTCTATAGAAAGGTGAAATCTTTATAGTTGAAAAGGCGGGATTTTTATATATTGAATAGCGATGTCAAAATTCGTTTTTTTTTAAAATATATGAAGTCATTATAAAAATATGATTTTTAAATTGAAAGTGAACAAATAAAAATGTGATTTTTATTTTAAAGACATCAGCAAGTAAAAATGCGATTTTTACATATGTAGTGACTACGGGCAACGAAGATGACAAAAAAGAGATCACGACGAAGATTTCTCTAAATGAAGTGTCGTGAAGTTGGATGAGCTATTGGTGAGAACTTCTCACTCTTCAATTTCTTTTTCTAGTTATATATATATACTAGGATGTAGACGGTATTTAGTAGCACTCGACACCCGTCATCCACAGACCATGGATGGTTTGTTTGTTTAATTGTTTGGTTGTGTAGTTGGTTAGATTATTTGGTTTGAATTGAATTGTTTGGTGAAATGGAATGGATTTGATTGATGTGTGAATGGCGTGGGCCTTCACTAGACCGAGGATAAGGCTAGGCCTCGTCCCGTTTCTAGTAGTGTGCCGTTATGCCGCCGAAATTTTCTAAAATATGTTAGAGAAATAAAAATATCATTTTATTGAATAAATGAACCGAATAGAATATTCATAGTTTGAATAAAATATTTTGGTCGTTAAAAATATAATTTTTAACGTGAAAGTGAATAAATAAATATCTATAAACAAATCGGCCGATTTGTTTATATACACTGATTTGACTGATATTGATTGGGTCGATAAATTTTACACATCGCCCAACTGCACAACTAAAATCTGTGTTTGATTGTTTGAAACCCCACACGGGTGTTGGGATGAAATTTGAAGTTCACTCATCCTGATTGATTGAATATGTCGATCGATTGATTGACAGGCTGTTATAAGCGTTAGACATCTATATTTGATGCTTATACAGTGTAGTGCACTTTGGTTGATGGTTGATTATTTTCAATGCTATTATATACGTGTGATGTATGAAAATCCATATAATTAACATTATATGGTGATTGATTGGGCCTCATTCCAATTTAGAAAATAAAGAATATTATAATATAAAGGCTTATGTGTTGACTGTACTCATCCTTTGAGATTAGTCATGTGTTGAACGAAATATTTTAATAATAAAATTTACATCTTTATCAATATAAAATAAAGGTTCATGTGTTGACTGTACTCATCCGTTGAGATTAGTCATGTGTTGAACGAAATATTTTGATAATAAAATTTACATCTTTATCAATATAAAATAAAGGTTCATGTGTTGACTGTACTCATCCGTTGAGATTAGTCATGTGTTGAACGAAATATTTTAATAATAAAATTTACATCTTTATCAATATAAAATAAAGGTTCATGTGTTGACCGTACTCATCCGTTGAGATTAGTCATGTGTTGAACGAAATATTTGAAGTAGAAATATTTGAAAACGAAATATTTGAAATAGAAATGTTTAAAAAGGAAATATTTGAAATAGAATATTTGAAAATAGAAGTATATGAAGCTGTGTTGATTAGATTGACGCCATTTTGACGTGAATGATATTTATATCGATTTTATTCATTTTAAAATGAATATTGAAAAGTGATTTTCGAAATCGAATATTTTGAAATGAAATTTGAATTGAATCGAATAGAAAACCAATTTGAATTGAATCGAATAGAAAACCAATTTGAATTGAATCGAATAGAAAACCAATTTGAATTGAATCGAATAGAAAATCAATTGAATTTGAATCGAATAGAAAATCAATTGAATTTGAATAGAATAGAAAATCAATTGAATTCGAATTGAATATAAAACGATTTCAAAATGAATTAAATTGAAAACGATTTCGAAAGGAATTAAATTGAAAATGATTTCGAAAGGAATTGAATTGAAATTTGAATTGAATCGAATAGAAAACCAATTTGAATTGAATCGAATAGAAAATCAATTGAATTTGAATCGAATAGAAAATCAATTGAATTTGAATAGAATAGAAAATCAATTGAATTCGAATTGAATATAAAACGATTTGGAAATGAATTAAATTGAAAACGATTTCGAAAGGAATTAAATTGAAAACGATTTCGAAAGGAATTGAATTGAAATTTGAATTGAATAGAAATGAAAATAAAAAGGATTTAAAATGGAAAATTCAATTTTGATTTGAATTTGAAATAAAGGTTGAAATTGTTTTTGAAACGAATTCAAAACTATTTATAAAATTCTTTTTAAATAGAAATCGAAGAAATATATATTATATACATAATATAATGGCCCGTATAGAACGCGCCGCGCCGCGGCAGTTCAAAAATTTCGACCATTTATTTCAAACGGACATTACGGGAGATCCAACCGTCGGATTCTCCTAAAACCAGAACCGTTGGGTTCATATCGAAAATTGCTTTCTAACGAGTATTGGAATTTTGAAATCTAACGGTTGGATTTGGAGATACGTGCAAATCAAATTAGAAAAAGGTCGCTATAAGTGCAGTTCGATGGCCGTTGATGGAAATCGACTGTACGGGCCTTGATAAAATTATTAAAAATAGTAATAATTTGTGTAAAATCATAAGAAATGATTTGGGAAAAATTGGGATGAAAAACTCCATATTCGAAAAGATAGAAATTGTTTTTTTTATCAAAATGAACTAGTTTCGAACTGAAATTAAAACCCATTTATTTTTAAATAAATAAATTGGATTTGAAATGGGTTTTAAATAGAATTGATTTGTGCGTTTATCGTGAACAGTGTTTTAAATGACACTTGTTCTTTAACCCGATAATAAATAGAATGTGATTTGGGTTTGTCGTGAACTGTGTTTTAAAAGACATTAGTTCTTTAACCCAGTAAAAGGAGTTTTAATGAATCTGCAATTAGATTGAAATGTGAATTTGTAATCTAAATTATCAAATTTAGAAAGTGAGCGAGAATGGAGTATCACCAGTTTGCTCCAAAGCGATAGTTAAATCTTTAATTAGATTTGAACGTGAAATGGTAATTAATTTTACCGATAACACCGTGGTAATTAATTAGATATGGAGTATTACCAGTTTTGCTTCATGGGATAAATAGGTTGGGATTGGGAAATAAAATAAATACTTACTTCGGTGTGGTTCGCTAATCTCGACTAGTTTGAAAAACCAAAATTTGGTTTGAGATTGATATACACGTAAATGTGTATATTTTATCCGCTTATTTATCTTATTTTCCCTTTAAAATAATTGATACTTTGTATTTATAGATGTATTTTCAGATTGTTGACAAGAAGCATGGTTTAGAGCATTTGATGGATAAAGCATGAAGAATTTGCTTAAAAAGAGTGAAGTTTAAAATTGCTAAAGCTTGAAGAATCTAAAGCTTGAAGAACGGTTGCAATTATATTTCAGTTAAGAAGATTTGGCTCAATAAAGACTCAAACTGCATTCACATTAGCTCATTTGGAAGGCCTCTTACTCATGTTGCGTTCACACTAGCCTATTTGCTAGACCACTCACTCTAAAGCTGCGTTCACACTGGCTTATGTGTTATTTGGGTTATTTCTTTAGTCCCACATTATGTAATTAGCTAGCTAGCCTTTGTCATATCAGCTATAAATACATTGTATCTTAGTCTTGTAAGAAAAACATTAGGTTTTATTCTGTAATTCTCTTCTTGGAATAAAATCATTCTCTCCCTTTCTTTTTACTTTTTGTTTATTTTATTTATGTTCATGTTATTTATTTTCTTTTTCTCTTCTTCTTTAGCTCTGTCTAGCTAATCCCCTTTTGATTAGGGGGTGATGACGCTGATAGTATGATTCAATATGAATCACATAGCCAAAAGATTAGGACTGTATACATGTAGATCTGGATCTGAATTAAGGGTTAGATCTGAACCTTCATATTTTGTGTCGTTTAAGAGCTATGCTCCTTCACAGGATATATTTGTGTTCGATCTAACGTTTATCAGATCTAGATCTAATTTTAGGGTTTTAGAAATTAATTAGTGAATCTGTCCTGATAGTCTATGGTTGTAGAGCTGAGCTCCTGCATAGGCTATGCTTGTTGTTATTTACATATTTGTTTCTAAAATCCTATTATCGTTGATTCATGTTTGTGACAGAAACATGTATTAGATCTGGTTAATCTTTTGGCTATTGATGATTATGAATCTGATCTATGTCATTATCCCCTAATTGCTTTCACTTATTGTTAAAACTCTCTTTTATTTAATTTTGCTATTTCCTTTGTTTTCAACCAATCAAAAGTTAGGGATAACTTGATTGGATTTATTAATTAAAATATTCTTGGTCCCAGAGTTCGACACCCTCTACAACGATCCTTGTTGTTTAGGAAAGACGAACGAATTTTACAGTTAGTTACAATTGTATAATTTGTTCGCAAACAGAGATGACACCCAAAGGAAGATTAAAGGATAAATTTGAAAGAATTTATCTTGGATAAAATTAATGGGAACCTTTCCCTAAAAATGTGATTTTGTGAATAAAAGAATATTCTGAATTGGAATGAGACGTATGTTGTGTTTGTGTAACATTTGTTTTTAATATATGCGGGTTGTTCGGAAAGGCCGGGTTTATACCCATTCTGAATAACCGATTCGACGATAAGTCAAAGATGAAGACGGTGGTGGAAGACCGGAAGTCTTCACATCGTTTGGATAATTACTGACGATCCTGATTGGGCTGTACACCCAAGAGGATGGAAATAGTTGGTGGTCGTCCAGACGTACTTGGAGATCGATGGATATGCGAGGAAAGTGCCTCCGGTTTCGTTCAGACCCAGAACGAACTTGTAAATGGATTATGTGTTTGACATTGGATTTTATTCTGTGTTGATTGATTTTTGTTAAATATATATCTGTTAGGCGGCGGAGAATTTATTCTCTTGCTTAACGCCCTTCTCTGATACGTACGAGCTTAGAGGTTATATATCGATAGATATCAATCGCATGGCATGAATTGCCTATGTGGCACGCTGAGTTGCATGGATCAAGGCTTCTGTTGAAAAACAAAGTCTTGTGGTTGATGATCAAAGCACGGCCTATGTGGCAGCTTTGTGTATAACGTGAATTCGCGAGCCTCACACCTCGGTATGAGTCAAAAACGGGATAAGGACCCAAGGAGTGCATGACGTTTCTTTCTAGCTATGGGGGTGGCAGTGACTTACCAGCCCTGACATTTATATACTTTTCACCTATGTGGTTGTTGGAATGCGAGGCGCCTCGATTATAGGTCTGTAAGGACCGAGAAACGTGTGTTCAGGAATAACTAATCCTCTAACGTAAGTGAGGACCGACCTTGGAGGGTCCAGGATTGCCCAGAGTGTGTAGTCCTGAGGCATTTGCTAGAGTGTCTCGAACGCGGAGAGGAGCTTGCCCCTTGCCTCGACTCATGACGGAAATCCAATTTCCAATACGTGTATTTCGGTTTTAATTGTAGAATTAGTATGGCGACATGATATATGGTACCCATGCCGTCTATGATTTATATTTATGATTGAAATTGTTTTGACACTATACACTTATTATAGTATCAAATGATTTGTTTTAAACGTACCAAGCATGTTTGGCTATTATAAGGGAAAACCCTATCCTCCGGCTTGCGTTGCATTGTGTGATGGGACCTGGGTCTTATAATAGCTTCATTTTTCGAAAAAGCATTGCGCTGTTTATTCTATATGCAATAGTATTCTTGGGAGGAAACTCGTTCCGTGTTATACGGTGTGGTCCCCTGAATTACTCTCTTTTAAAGTAAAGATTTAAATAACTGTTTTAGTTCTCACACCAGTCACATGACTGACCTGGGGTTTATTGTTTTAACCTAAACTCTGGGTGCCCCTATTTTCCGCACGGGCAGCTAGTAGTTTTGGTTTTGCAGATTTATATTCATAGGATCCTGGTTTGCAGCTGGAATGATATCCGAAAAGCTCTGTATCCGTATATCACCTTCAGTTGTGCTTTGTATTATTTTCCGCTGCTATGTAATTTATTGTAATCTCGGATATTTGTCGAATGTAATTTATTCATTTATACTCTGTATATTCTTGTATTCTGATGGAATTGTTGTAATAACAATGAAATGTTCTTCTGTTTGTGTTCTGATTTGTCCTGTTCTCAAACGATCAGGGGTTTCGAACGGTCTAGATTGGTTTAACGACTGATTCGGATCGAGTGAAATTCCCGGCCGTCACAATATTCAACCAAATGTTTATTGTTGTAGCCTTTCTTTATTTACCATCTTGTATATTACTATTATTTCACAAAAATATTTCTCACACTTCATTACATTGGTTAGCAGAAAGATATAAAGATCTATTTCCATAATGTACATCAATTAAGATCCATAGTTACAAGTTATTTCATATATTTTCTTTGTCGACATACATATATATTTCATTTAAGTAGTGTTTAATACGGTAAAAGAACCCTCTTTCACACTAATCCTTTTTTTCTTTCTTTTTTGCAACTACGTTCTCAGTAATTTTGCTGTTATGGAAATGTATCCATTTTTCCAATCTCAATTAACTCAGTCCACTACTAATTTCCCCCTTTTTATTTTCTGAGTTAGAAATTAATTCATGTTTTTCATATACCATTTCCCATTTACTATAAATTTCCATATAAAATTAGGCATACCAATTCTTTTACCGTTATTTCCACAATTCATTGTAATTCCTTTTTCAACATATCCAGTTTACCATTGAATAAAAATCTTACGAATATAGGCATAATTATGTTAAATTTCATAATTTCAGTAATTCTCAATTCAAACAGAAAATTAATGGATAATATTTGTACAACAACAATCTTCTTTACGTGCTTAAGGAATAGGTTATATCATAATGACCAAAAATTTCAATTATTTATCACATTAAGAATTGTGGTGAATGCAAACGATAAAAATACCGTCAATAAAAGGAATAATTTAAATCCACTCACTTGACTACTTTCCAATCCTTGAATTTGATTCAGATCTGCTACCCCTGGTTTTTCCTAATTAAATCTAATATTGAAATAACCACGAATTTACAAATCTGGTCTAAAAGAAAGAATTCCTAAAAACTCAAATTCACATAATTTACCTTACATAGACAAGAAATCTGAACACTTATATTGTAGATCTATATTCTTTGTCTTCAAATCTTGAATCAGAATTATTAAAAACTAATATTCTTATTTCTAAAAGAATTGGAGAAGAAAGAAAATGGCAGAGCCTTAGCATCATCCCAGAAAATATGAGTTGGAGGCTAGGCTCTACTGGGCTATTTATAGGTGTACAGGAGATTCAGGTCTGTTTGGATTAAATATAATAATATCTAAACCATAAAGATCGAGAATATAACGTTAATTAGGTCAGATATAGGTCAACCTGGACCCATGGTGGCTCGACCCCTATGTCGACCCACCTCTAAGGTGTGTTGACCCCTGGGTTGACCCACATATGGTCTGGGTTGAACCATGACTTGGGCCATTAATGTTGCCAAAATTAAATTCTTGTCTAACCTTGCTTGTAACGTTTCTTTTATTGCTAAATATTGCTATGTAAATTATTATTTTTCCATTTATGATGTATAATTAATATGTTAATTTCAAAGTTGTGCGCATATATATGCGTATAGCTCTTCAAATCTTTGTCTGTTAATAGCTGCGCAATAAATGTCATTATTAACGCTATCAATTCATTGATTTCTTCCTTTTCAATATATATATATATATATATATATATCAAATTTCAAATGCATCTAATCTCTTACCTATTTTTTCATTTATTTCAATATTACTTTCAGCCCTTAAATTACACTTAATTTCAATTTTTGAATTTATGCGTATATATTTACGCACAACTTGATTTCTTTTCAAAATTCAAACGACGTTATGCTGATTTTTAATTTTTACTCATTTTGATTAATTGCAAGTTACTTGTAAATTTCATATTCATATATATATATATATATATATATACACACACACATATACATATGTATATACATATATATACTCACATATATATATATATATAATTATATGTACATTTATATATATATATATATATATATATATATTAGAAAATGTACCTCTTTAGTCGCCCCTCTAAAATAAAAAACATGGCGTTAACGGGACTCGAGCTACTGACCTCCGCCTTGGGAAATGCATGCCTTACCGACTCACCAAATTAGCTTTTGTTCACAAGACTAAAAACATTGGTAGCCATTGTTCTTGTTTGTATTTCTTTTATATCTTCTTTCTCACATTTTAAATTTGTTTTCAGCAAAGCATAGGTATAAATTGATCAGAAAATCGCCATGGATGCAATGACGCTAATTCAACAAATTTTTATTTTATTATTTAATTAAAAACGCGGGGTGTTACAATTTTGATTTCCACAATTCACCTAATAAAAAATTAGAAGATTATAAGGGTTGTTTATTGTTATTGTACATTATCTACATCATATCTGATAGGAATTAGTGTAACAACCCGGAAAATCAGAACCAATTTAAAAAATTTATTTTGGAAAGTTTAACGGATTTTGAATATTTAAAATGAACTATTTTAATTAATAACGATGGAAAATTTATTTTCGACGAAGTTAAAACGAATAAATTTATTTTAATTATAATTCGAGCCTGAAGTGGCGCGGTAGTTTGAAAATTCGATTTCGAATTTCAAATGAATGTACGGGATTCAAAATAAATCGGATTTCAGCGAAACAAGAAATATTCGAATCTGTTTAATATATCTTTTTAATGGATGTAAGAAAGTGAGATTTCATTTTAAAAGTTGAGAGTTACGTCAAGTTTACAATTCAGAAAAGTCACTGTGGAATTTATATATATTTTAATATATATAAAGGCCTTAAAAATAGTCGTTTTGCAAACGACCTCCGTTTTCGATGAAACCACTTTTGTTGGATCCGGAATGTCAAATTATTGCTGGATTCCAATGATCATAATTTTTGAAATTAATATGTGAGCGTGGCAAAAGAAAACGTGTTTTGTCAGTTTTATTCAATTTGGATCGACCAGAAAATGGCCATTTTTCAAACGGTCTTCAAATTTGACGAAATTAGTTTCGTTAGGACTGTATCGTTAATACGAAGCTAGAAATAATTTTTCTGGAATTTTCAGAGTCAGTATGTGGCCCCGATAATTTAAAATGTATGTTTAAATTAAATATAAATTGATTTATGTTTTAATTTAAAGGAAAATTGATCGTAACGGTCGAATTGGCTAGCGGGACATAACTCATTGTGTTCGGAATGAGGGTAATTAGATACGGGCGACAGTCATTGGGTTTGATTTGGAGTTCGTACCAATACACGGGTATTTTTGGAAAAAATATATATAAATAAAAAAAATAAAACCCTAATTTTTCTAATTTCCTATTGGTTCGAGATTATCGCGCCGCCCTCCCTCTTCTGAAGCGATAAACGGCGGAAATGCCTTCAACACTTCCTCCTTCGATTTCTTTCAATCCACAAGGAATTAAGCTTTTGTCCTTCAGAGAAAATTAAAGAGGGAACTCTGCTCTTCAAATCTATACCCAATTCAACCCTTGTAGTGGCGTATTCGTGGAGATCTGTGCCTCCAAAGTCGTCGTCTTTAAACCATTGCTAGAGCCTCCAGCCGCCGTTGCACCTAACGCCACCACCATCGTTCCATGCGCCCGTCGACCCTCTTTGACGTGGTACAACCTGATCCGCGCCTCGTGCTAGGGTTTGAACGCAAATGGATGACCTAGTTTTGAAGGGTTGGGGGTTTCAGTCGTCGTTCACCTGGAATGATACAGCGGAAGAAAGGTAACGTTATTAAAAAGCATTGTTAATAGTTAATTTATTTATTTAATTACTCGTTTAAATAATCAACGTTTAAAAATACATAACTTCTTCATACGAGGTCGAAATCGTGCGAAAGTGGATCTGTTGTGATCGTGAGGACGAGGGCATCACAACAAAACTGACCGCGCCCGAAGCGGAGCACGTTGGAATTTCAGGCAAATTCAAACCCGAACCAAACCATAAATTCAGAAATAAAACTGATGGAGTGGATCCCACTATGAGAACTTCTCACTTGAATTTAATTTCTAGTTAAACATATATACTAGGATGTAGATGGTGCTTAGCAGCACTCGACACCGTCATCCACAGACCATCGGCTACTTATTTGATTATGATGTGTTGTGAAGTTTGTTTGTGATTTTGACGTGAAATGTACAATAAAACATTTATGTGTGAAATAAAATATTTTATCATTAAAAATATAATTTTTTTACGTGTATATGAATAAAATAAATATTCAGAATAAAATAAATATTCATTTACAAACCAGACGGTTTGTTTATGTACACTGATTTGACTGATACAGATTGGAACGATAAATTTTACACATCTCCCAACTGCACAAATAATAAACAGTATTGGTTGCTTAAAAACCCCACACGGGTATTGGGATAATATTTGACATACACTAATCCCGATAATTAGTAGTATGTCAATCGATGGGTTGACAAGCTGTATAAATGTTATTTATTTATTTTAATGCTTATACGATTGTAGAATGCACTCTGAATGTTGTATGAATTTTTAATGATTATTTATCATGATTGTCGTATACATGTGATGTATGAAACCCGTATAACTAAAATTATATGGTAGTTGGTTGAGTCTGATTCTAGTTCAGAATTAACAAATATTTTAAATAATATTCAGTGAATAACAAGAATGAAATTTTAAATAGAATTGAATTCATTTTGAAATTGAATTTAAAACGAGATTATAAAGAATATTCAGTTTTGATATGAAATTTGAAATAGAATTGAAATCATTTTAAAAAATGAATTTAAAACGGGATTATAAAGAATATTCAGTTTTGATATGAAATTTGAAATAAAATTGAAATCATTTTAAAAATGAATTTAAAACGAGATTATAAGGAATATTCGGTTTTGGTTTAAAATCAAAATGGAAGTTGAAATCGTTTTTAAAAACAAATTTAAAACGATTTATAAAATACGTTCTAAATGGAACCGATGAAATATATATATATATATATATATATATATATATATATATATATCATATGGCCTGAATAGAACGCGCCGCGCAGCGACGTTCGCGAATTTCGACCATTGACTTCGAATTGATATTACGGGAGATCCGACTGTCGGATTCTCCTAAAACCAGAACCATTGGGTTTGTATCGAAAAGAGCTTTCCAAAGAATATAAAAAATTTGAAATCTAACGGTTGGATTTGGAATTAGGTCCAAATCAAATTTGGAAAAGGTCGTTGTATGTACAATTCGATGACCGTTTATGGAAATCTACTGTATGGGCCTTGATAAAATTATTAAAAATATTAATAATTGTGTAAAATCATAATAAATATTTTGGAAAGAATCGGGATGAAAAATTCCATATTTGAAAAGATAGAAATATTTTTTTTATCAAAATGAACTAGTTATGAACTAGAATTATAATCCAATATTTTTAAATAAATAAATTGGATTTGAAATGGTTTTAAAAATACCTGGAATTTCCAATATATGAATTGGAATGGATTTGAATCAAAATTATCTTTGGAATATTTCGATACTGGATTCCGTGATTATACAGACATTGTGGAGGAATTTGGAAGATATATATATATATCGTTATTCCACTACGATATTTGTTGATTTCAGAATTTGATATTGAATATAAGCCGATATATTTTCTATTCAGAGTCTTGTATTTAATATCAAATTGGATTTTGGGTTTGTCGTGAACAGTGTCTTCACTAACACTGTTCTTAAACCTGGTTGAGAAAAGATTAAATCTTTTTATTAAGATTTAATGAAGTTTACCAATTAATTAATATTTAATTGTAATTGAAGTGAATTGGATTTTGGGTTTGTCGTGAATGGAATCTTTAATAATATTGTTCTTAAACCCAATGGAGTTAAGAAAATTAGAAACTAATTGGAGATTAGCTAAGTTGAATGGTTTCCTGGGTATTGATCTGATGTTGGTTTTGGCCGTCAGGATTAGTACTTAGGGAATTGTTCTCTTACTAATCTACGGTTAGAGACTGATGGAATGGAACGTGATATTGGGTTTGTCGTGAACCGTGTTTTAAATGACATTGGTTCTTTAACCCACTTAAAGACAGGATATGATTTCCCAAGTTATGTAATCATTAATATTGATTTTTGCGAAGATTAAAACTAAGTGGAGTTTTAATGAATCTTTAATTAGATTGAAAAGTGATTGTGATAATTAAAATTATCAATTCAAGAAAATGATCGAAAATGGAGTACCACCAGTTTTACTCCAGGCGATAGCTAAATCTTTAATTAGATTTGAACCTGAAATGGTAATTAATATTTACCGATAACACCGTGGTGTTAGATATGGAGTATTACAAGTTTTGCTAAATAGGTTGGGATCGGGAAATAAAATAAATGATTACTTCGGTGTAGTTCACTAATCCCAACTAGTTTGGAAAACCTTAATATGGTTGATATACAAAGGAAGATAAAAGAATAAATTTAAAAGAATTTATCTTTGATAAAATTAATGGGAACTTATTCCCTAATGATGAGAATATTGGAATAAAAGAATATTCTGGATTGGAATGAGGCGTATGATGTGTTGTTATAGCACTTGCTTACAAGATACGCGAGTTATTCAGAATGGCTGGGTTTAACCCATTCTGAATGACTGATAAGAAGAAAAGTCGAAGAGATTGAAGACGGTGCAAGACCGACGATCTTCACATCGAATGGATAGGTTGCTACTGTTGCTCATGATTGGAGTAGCTACCTTGAAGGGGCTACAGTGGTAGCCGTCCGGACGTAATTGTTTATTGTATGGATATGCGAGGGCCTCTCTCCTGTATTGGACATACGGGAAGAGGAATAAGGTGCCTCTGGTTTCGTTCAAACCCAGAGCGAACTTGTAAATGGACTGTGTGTCTGACATTGGATTTTATTCTGTGTTGATTGATCTCTATTAAATATACATCTTCCTGGTGAAGGGGAATTTATTCCCTTACTTCACCCTTCTCTGAGACGTACGGGATCAGAGGTTGTATATCGATAGACATTAGTCGCATGACATAAATTTCTTGTGGCATGCCTAAGTGGCAAAATGATCAAGGCTTCTGTTGAAAAGCAGAGTCATGTGATTGATGATCAAAGCACAACTTCAATATAGCAGAGCTTTGTGTAGCGTTAATTTGCGAGCCTCACACACCGGTATGGTGGTAAACTGATGGTTAGATCAGTATGCTTTTGAGACGAGGATAGACACCTTAGTGGTGTCATGGATTCGGTTGACCGAGGTGAGGGATAGGGCACACCCCCCGATTCCCTGATGGATCGAGTTAGCGGTGTTTTCGCATGCCTACGACGTAAGCCGCGGTAACTTGTTTCCTGGATAGTGCGGATGTGCATTACGGCGTTTTCGCATGCCTACGACGTAAGCCATTGGGAATTGTACTATGCGATCGATCTTTCGAATCAGTAACCACCAATATGGAAATCCAACTTCCAAATACGACATTTTTCGATTTTGATTGTAGAGCCTAGTATGGCGACATAATGGTATCGGAGCTTTGGTTTACAGAGCTCGAGAACAAGACAATTAGATTATTTCAAAACTTATATTATGTCCATAAATGACAAACCAACACCAACATTTGAGATCATTTAATTTATATATCAACTAAAAATATTGTTTAAATATGTTATTATCCAAATTTTGTGGAAGGTGTAGCGGAACTAGTTCAACTTACTTTATCCTGTAAACCTCATCACATATCTTTTTGCTTTAAAAAAATACTTTTGAGTGTATTTTTTACAAATATGCAATGTTCATTTTCATAACCCTTTATGAAAATTTATAATAGTTTAGAACCTTATCGCCTTCAAACCAACTGTATATTTCCTTGCAACTTTAAAGCTCCAAATATCCTAGTGAACATAATATTTGAAAATAACACTTCTACCCACATTCTTTATGAATATAATGATGGAATGATTTTTTTACATGAACGACGAAAACCAACTGTACACTTTGTGAAAGGTTGGTGTATATGTTGTTATTATTTCACCAAGTTCATCCATCGTATTAGAAAATAATATTTTAAAATATTTTTTCTCAACTTTACTAATTTGTACAAAAGTAAATTATAATTAACTTTAAATAAATTATTTGAAAATTTTATAATTTATTTGTGTATGAAATGTTTTATGTATAATACCTCGTAATTCTAATATGAGGTTTCATTAATTTTATGATTTTATAGATTTGTGGTGATATATTATGAATGCTTATATTTAATAAAGTTTGAAGTACACTTTATGAAAGGTTGGTGTATATGTTATTATTATTTCACTTTGAAATTGTATTGTAATTCCATACAAGATTATTGTATCTTCTGATTTTCTAATTTCTATGTGCATTTCAATTTTGATATTGTGAATGATTCACTGTTCATATATATGATACAGCGTTGCCATCTTTTATATGGTTTTATAATAGAGACCATTTGGCACTTAAAGTTGTGCTGCGTGAAATTTAGACGGAGAGGAACCCTTGATGAGGTCTTGTTCAACTATATCCATCTGCTTAGAAGGAGAATCCACTCTTTGAGGAATAATATTCACAATTTTGGAAATAAGAATTCTACTTTTTACATATGGCTGGGTTTTATATTAGTCCTAGCCGCTTCTGCTAACTATATCTGTGTAGTTATAGCTATAGGTAATTTCTTTGTTGCTTAATAATAATGGATAAGGTTCCTTTATAAAAACTCTGCTTAAATTCCATAAAAAAGAAGTTTCAAAATAGACAAAATATCCTTATTAAAAAAAGTATGTAAATTAGGTCTCTAGAATTAAGTCAACTATCTATATAAAATTTTGTAATTATTCAGTAAACAATTGCATATATATATATATATATGTAGTTATATACAATAATTGCTGAAATTCATAATTATTCAACTCAAATTTTTTTGCAATTATTCAGTAAAAAAATTCCTAAATTCCCACAATTATTCAACTTGAAAATTTATGCAATTATTCAACAAAAAGTTACATATACTTCGCAATTTTTTGAAAATTTTATAGAAATTTCTACAATTTAACACCAAAAAATTATGGAGATATCCACATTATTCATAGAATAATTGCATACATTAATGCAATTTTTTGATATAATTTCATAAATGTCTGCAACTATTCACCGAATAATTTCATAGTCAAATGCGATTATTCTGTAATTAAATCCTAGGAACCTAATTTACAATCTTCTTTTGGAAAGGAGCTTTGTGTAATAAGTTTGATTTTAAGGACCTAAGCTTAATATTCGCTTTATAATATTTATATTCTATGTAACGAGGATTTTGAATGAACAGTTTAGTGATACCATCCAGTATGAAACATTCGATAATACTTACGGTTATTCACTAGACTTATTATATAGAGTATTGAAGAGCGAGTATGATATATTAGCACTAAATAATTAGGTTAGTAAATACGGTGGTATGGGACATCAACTTGTTATTTATCCTTTTGTTCGTGTATGACATTTAATACGGAGATAAGAAGTATAGTATTCACTGCGGTGAACACATAAATATGTAGTAGTCATTTATTGATTTACTAAAAATTGTGCTGGAAAAATATACCTAGTCGTGTGTCCCCAATAAACTAAATTGAGTGTCGGTATAAATATTTAGTAGCACATCAGTATTTGTATAGTTCCCCACCCCAGAGTATAAGTATAATGGTGTGCCCGCCATCCTATTATACATATAGTTAGTTAGTGGTTTCGAGTTATCACTGTTCAACTTACTATCTGTTGTAGGAATGAACTAGAATGGTCAGCATCACCTTGATGGGATGATTGTGGGGTCGTGCACCGGACCTGTGACACAAATGTCATGTATTGGCATCATCCGTGTGTTAGCAATATATATTAATTGTTGCCTGCTGATAATATTTATATAGCCGTGTATTGATAATGTTTATCCCCTCATGTCACCTTAGGTTAATAATTTCCTAATATCAGAGGCTCCGATAAGGTCAGGACAAATGCAGAGTAACAGTCCTACAGCGATTTTATGATATGCGGTGGATAAGAGTCATGATGTCAATCAAGGTAACCAAGACTATAGGAGATAGTCTGGATGAAGACGTGCATCATGTTCATTGGATCTGTGAGTAGCCTCCTGGAGCTAGTGTGTCCGTCAATCTCCTTTTCTATCTAGTTTCGGTATGGTGTATAGTCAAGTACAAGATATAACAGAGACTGTGTTCTGAGTATAATCAACCCCCTTATCCTTCTTCGTATGTGTCACAATTGTCTTTTTGGCGTATCACAAATTATTATTATTTTCATATGTTGCATTATAATTCTTCGGTGTATCGCTAGGTTCTATTATATGATTTTTTTTATGTTTATTCATCATTGTGAATTTATTTGCCTGTTAAATTCTTTACTAATGAGTCCCTTCATTTCTATGATTTAGTTTAATGGTATTTTTTTGGTGTGGAGGATATTTCGTTTACATAAACTGAGTGGTATTTGGATTTACTTGATTATTAGCGAATATACACAGTGAAATCTGTTTGGAGATGATTTTGGAATTTAAATGTGAATATTTGGATTTACATGGTTTATCTATTTTATTGATTATATGATTTAAGTTTTAATGAGTTTATCGATGTTGACAATTTAAGCTTGATAGATTTGAGATTTCTTTAGGAATAATTTGGTTGAAGTCCTTATTAAGTTTCAAAATAGTGAAAACAACCTTGTTAGAAAATGTATGCAGATTAGGTCCTTAAAGTTTAGTTAACTAGTAACTGTATAAATTTATGCAATTATTTATTAAATAGTTGTAGACATATAAAAATATTATGGAAATTTCTACGAAAATTTGCGGAAATTTCTGCAGTTATTCAAAACAAAAGTTATGCAAGTTTCGGTAATTTAAAAAAAATACAGAAATTTTCGCAATTACTCACAAAAAATTCCTGATATTCAAGCAATTTTTTGATATAATTGCATAAATATCTACAATTATTCACTGAATAATTGCATAATCTTTGTGCAGTTATTCAGTAATCAGATTCCAGGGGCCTAATTCATAATTTTTTTAAAATGATTTTTTGTGTATTAAGTTTGATTTTAAGGACTAAGTTTAATATTCATATTTCTTTATAATACTATTATTTAGTATACTTGAAACACCATATGTTATTCGTGCAGGATTTTGATATAGTCTGACCCATTTATTATTTGTATAATACTCAGGTCAGTCTGAGATATTGTAGGTTTAGAGATTTTGTAACCAGCTTTTATTCTATAGGACTAGTGGAGCATAACCATTTAGTATATTAGATTATCATTTTGTTTGTGTGTACTATCATCTTGTTTTTTGTGTACTAAGATGTATATATATGGATGCAATGTATATTAAATTGGTATTATATACAATATACTATCATTGCGGATTGACTCTATGATCTCTCTATTTTTGTATGTTATGTATTGTTATATCCTAGAAGCACACATACTATTACATATATGTAAGTTATATATATATACATGTATATGTGTGTGCGTGTGTGCGCGCGCGCGTGTGTGTGTGTGCATGTGTGCGTGTGTGTGTGTATGTGCGTGAGAGAGAGAGAGAGTGAGATTTTAATACAAACGAAGTTTCGACCAAGAAAACTTCAAAATTCCAGAAAACTCAAAACATGAAACTTATAGGTTATGATTTGAGCTTTTTGAATCGTCTAAGATTATTGAATTTGGTTAAGAAACGAAAAAGTTATTGCTATATTTGTTTCAGCTTCATCAATGGCAAAAACCAAAGCAATTCAAAATGCAAACAAATGGCATAAGATCAAATACAATACGATCAATGGATTCAAGAGACACATACACAAGAAAAAAACACTAATTATAGTTGAGAGAGAGAGTGAGATTTTAATACACACCAGTGTTGGCACAAGAGAATTTTCACATATGTACCACAATAGTTTCATTCTCCGTATTATCTGAAAATATTACTTTATAATACTGCTGGATAGTATGAGTACAGAGGTGAGCTCTTGACAGTATCCAACATGATTTTGAGTAATAGACTAAAACACTTTTTTTTTTTTACTATTTTTGGTTTTAGAGAATAATTGTGCATTCACAGGTGGGAGATATATTGGAGATAACATTCTGCTGGCGCATAAACTTTGTAGGATTCCAACAAGCAAGGAGTTGACAAACTCTCCGTGTATGTGGATTTACAAAAAATTTACGACCAGATAAATCATAAATTCATGTGCTACATTATGGAAAATGTGGGATTTCCTACTCATTTTATGAATATTATATATGAATGTATAAATACAACAAGCTTTTCAATTCTCTTCCAAGACATTCCCAAGGGTTTATTGTAAGTAACAGGGGATCAAGACAAGGGGAAGCATTGTCCCCTTAGCTCTCTACAATAGCCATAGAGTTCTTCACCTATCCGATGAACAAATCGACAGAACTCAAGCAATTTACAACTATGCATCGATTTAAACCATATAAAATGTTTTTTTACAAATAGATTACCTTATGATTTTCGGCAAGACAAGTTTAGTCAGGGTTAGAACATCAAAATAAGTTTTCCAAAAGTTATACAATTACACTAGTTTGAATGTTAAATGCTCAAAAGACACGAATTTACTTTAGTGCATGAACTTCTCAAATTTCTACTATTACATAATTGCCGAACTTTGAGCAGGGCACATTTCCCATTACTAACGTGGGTGTACCTTTTAACCACAACCTATCTACATTTTTAGGGTTGTCAATGGATACCCGAAAAATCCAAAATCCGTCTGCATCCGCATTCGAAAAGCGAATAAGTAACGACCCGGATATTTAGCCATTTTATTCTGAATATTTAAAATTGTTTTAAATATTTTATTTGAAATATAAATCGATTTTTATAAGGAATTTAATTAATTAAACAACATTAGAACGTATAATTTATAATATAATTTAAAACGAGCCCATAACATCGTGGTAGTTCGTAATTTAACGTTTTCAACTTCAATTAAATATACGGGATTCATTATAAGTCAGATTTCATTGAAAGAAGAAATGTTTGAATCTATTAAACTGTATCTTTAGAATGAAAGTGAAAAATCGGGATTTCGTCTTATAAATTGTAAGTTATGTCCAAGTCAAATTCTCATAAAGTCGCTATGGAATTGTTTATATATTATAACGATTTATTTTATAAATAAATCGATTTTAAATAATCAGAATGTTGTTTTAATTTGAAATATCGAGTTATCAATACAAATATATTTATTTTGAAGCTATACGATGTTCTATTCGGATATGTACGATAATAATAAATTATTATTATCCAATTGTGTTGTTTTTGAATTTATTTATAATTTAATGATTTATTTAAAATCTTAAATAAATAAATAAATAAGAAAATCTTTTATCCTTTCACGGTCAAAAATCTTACCGTATACTGGATAAAAGGATTCACTTAACGTGAACATATCGGCTGAGTCAAATATTATATCTGCGAAACCTCGACCAACCCTATGTAAAATCTTATCAAATCTTGCAAAGTTGTCTTCAAAATTTAAAGCAAAAATTAGGATTACGATATGATGTATACAAGGGTCAAAACTTTCCACTCGCATTACAGAGGATGACCTTATACATATAAAATAAAATAAGAAAAAAATCTTTAAACGCTCAACATATGCAAACCTGTACCAATTGAAATAGTATTAAATCTTTTACCAGTCTCCGAACATTCCAACAGTCTGATCCATATCGCAACACTTCTGACAGACTGTGATTAAAACATTTACGCTTAGATATAACGGAACATACTTCAACAGTCTCGATCATTTCTATTCAAAATCCATAGGACACTATACAATATCTTGGCCCTTGCTGATAGTCAAAAATCTTAGCATTGAAACTGTCATTTCCAAGAAATTTGGCAGTATTCTTTTACCTTATCTCAACTCAGGAAATGAAAACCCAGTTTATATATTTATAAGAAAAAAAATCAAATCCATCTTAAGTTCGAACCAATAAATTACGCTGCTTCGTTGATTAATTCAGTACATGCCTACACGCTACGCTGTGCCAATTGAAAAAAAATCCACTTGCCTGTGCTTCGAAAGCATATGCCTGCCTCCTACAATTTAATTAATACTGAACCTGCAATTGGATTCCTGCCAATCCATAGTGTATCGAAGCACATGAAAGTGGCAACTTATGTCTGAAAAAAAATTCACCCACCCTATTCTCCTATTACGTGGCCACTAAGCAATTGTTTTATAAATACTTGCTCCACCATTTATCAAACAAGCCAGCAAAATAGTTCTTCAAATTTGCAAGCTTCAATGCACGTAATAAATTAGAAAACCAATTCCTTTTCCAAGTCACTTCTTGTCTTTGATGTACAGAAATCGCCACTACCAACCTCACTTCAGAAATTCGGTAAAAATCCAAATAAGGATGGGAACACTTCATCTCAGATTCGTTTAGATCGTCGTAGGAAGGGCTTCGTGATGGTACAAGTTTTTTCAGCTCGACTGGAAATTCTCTAGAGCGTAAAATCGTTCAGCGAGGTGATGGCGGGAATCGCGAGTTACGAGGGAGTAAAGGGTGGCGGTTATGTCTGGTTTAACAGTGAGTTAAAGGCGGGTTTTTTACTGTGTTGGAGTGGAGAAGAAAGGAAGGATGGAAGGGGCAAAGTCGGGGACTGGTGAAGTCGGAGTCGCGATGTTGTATGATGGACTGAGGAGGGTTTCGTGGTGGAGTAGAGAGATGGGAGGACGCGCAGGGACTACTTACGCGGTAGGAAGTAAATGTAGAAGAGTGGGGTTGAGATAAATGGCAACGTGCGTGACTTGTAGTTCCAGTAGAAAGAAGGAGAGCTATTGTCAGGTTGTGGATTCATGGTAGAAAGGATGGGCACGGATGCACTATTCACGCAAGGAAGTGCTTCTAGAAGTAGCTTTTGAGGAATGCGAACAGGACACGGGCATGGAGACGTGAAAGAGGAGTTTAAGGGTTGTTTTGGGTTGTAAAGTAGTGAAGCAGTTGGAAGAGCGAAATAGGCCAGCAAATATAACAGTGAATATTGTTGTGTGTTATGATTATGATTTAAAGATGACGAGAAGAAGGGGTAGCCGAAGTGAATTGGTAGTGGGGAAGCTTGAAGGTGCGATCATGAACAGTGAAAGATTATGTAGTGGGTTGGTTTTCTTTGAACAGAGAAAAGGGGGGAGACGCAACCATAAATCACGATTGATTTGAGTTAATCATGGTTAACTAAAGATAATAAGGTAATTAAAAATAATGAAATCATTAGTTAAAATAATTTTAATTTTAAATAAATTAGACCTAGTAATAATTATAATTTGTATATATAGGAACAATATTGGACGGGACTGGTCACATTGAAACGTAATGTAATAACCCGGAAATCTGAGCCAATTTAAAATTTTTATTTTGGCAATTTTAATGAATTTTGAATATTTAAAATGAATTATTTTAAATAATTATGACGAGAAATTCATTTTGAATAGAATTAGAACGTATATATTTATTTGAATCGACGTTAGAATATAAATATTTATTTTTAATTATAAAAGGAATTGAAAATGGCGCGGTAGTTCGAAAATTCGATTTCAAATTTCAAGTGAATGTACAGGATTCAAAATAAACCGGATTTTAGCGAAACCAAAAATATTAGAATCTATCTGAGAATATCTTTCCAACGAATACGAAAAATTGAAATTTCATAGCGGGGATAAAAAGTTACGTCCAGTTGAAAATTCAGAATAGCCGCGGTGGAATTCTGGCCCTTAAAAATGGAAATTTTGCAAACGACCTCGGTTTTCAACGAAACTACTTTTGTAGGATCCAGGATGTCAAATTATTGCTAGGTTTCAAAATTCATAATTTTCTGAATCAATATGTGAGCGTGGAAAAGGAAACGCGTTTGACCAGTTTTAGTTGATTTTAATCGACTGGAAAATGGCCATTTTTCGAACGGTCTCAAAATTCGATGAAATTAGTTTTGTTAGGACCGTATCGTCACCACGAAGATAGAAATGATTTTTTGGGAATTTTTAGAGTTTGTATGTGGCCCCGGTAAATTGAAATGTGCGTTCAAATTCAATATATAGATTTATATTTTGATTTTGATGGAAACTGATCGAAACAGCCGAACTGGTTTAAGATACATATCACATTGTGTTCGGAATGGGGGTAATTAGCTATGTGAAGAAATCGCGCCCCCCCCCCCCCGATTCGATCAGAGACGCCGCACCTCAGGCGATAGGCCGCCGCCCCCTCTTCTCCTCCACGCGCCTCCCTTCCTCCCTCTCGCCTCTGAAAGCCCCAAACCCGAAGAACCCCCTGACCAAATCGAGACAAGGCTGCCGCTTCACCCCAGCACCAGACCCCCCTACGCCTCCACTTCTTCCTCCAACTCGCGAACTCCTCTCCTTCCCCCACCGCCATCTCGATCTGAAGCCATCCCCTTTTCAAAAAAAACACAGTGAGTCTTTTATTTTACACATTAAAGTATTGTTTGTTTTTATTTGATTTTTATGTGTTTAAAACTTTGATTTTTATATAGTTAATCACATAAAAAAGGTTGTATTTTTATATAGTTAATCACATAGGAAAGGTTGGATTTTTATATAGTTAATCACATAAGAAAGGTCGGATTTTTATATAGTTAATCACATAGGAAAGGTCAGATTTTTATATAGTTAATCACATTGGAAAGATCGAATTTTTGTATAGTTAATCACATAGGAAAGATCGAATTTTAATATAGTTAGTCTAGGAATGATCGAATTTTTTATATAGTTAATCATATAGAAAAGATCGAATTTTTATATAGTATATACATATATAGATGGGATTTTTATTCATATAGAGCGTTATAAAAATATAATTTTTATATAGCTAATGAAATAAAAATACAATTTTTAACTATGTGAAGATATGATTTTTATCTAGGTGGAGTTGAACTAAAAATGTAATCTTCATATATATAGTAGCGTTTTAAAAATATGATTTTTATATACTAGAGAATATAAATATGTGATTTTTATATATGTAGTGGATGCGGACAACGAAAGTGATAAAAGGCGAGTGGCGAAGATTTCTTACATATGAAGAGTTGCGGTGTATTGGTTTAGCTAGTCGGTGATAACTTCTCACTTTAATTCTTGTTTTCTAGTTAAAATTATATACTAGGATGCAGACGGTGCTTAGCAGCACCCGACACCCGTCGTCCACAGACCATGGACGACTTGTTTGATTTTGTTGTGTTGTGAAAATTGATTGTGATGTGGAATTGATGGAAATATATTCATGTGTTGAATAGGAAAAATATTCATGTGTTGAATAAAATATATTCATGTGTTGAAATAAATTATTTATTGTTAAAAATATAAATTTAACGTGAATGTGAATAAATAAATATTCATTTACAAATCGAACGATTTGTTTATGTACACCCATTTGAAGGATATTGATTGGGACGATAAATTTTACACATCGCCCAACTGCACAAATAAAAATGTGTTTGTTGACTGAAACCTCACACGACTATTAGGATGATATTTGACGTACACTAATCCCGATTGTTTAGTGGTATGTAAATCGATTGGTTGAGAGACTGTGCAAGCGTTAATTATTTATAATTAATGCTTATGCAGTTGTGTGGAGCACTCTGGAGGATAGTTGATTATTTATCGTTGCTATTAGATAGATGTGTTGTATGGAATCCATATAATTAACATTATATGGTAATTGATTGGGCCTCATTCCAATTTGGAAAATAAAGAATATTATAAAAAGAAAATTCATGTGTTGAATAAAATAAATTCATGTGTTGAATAGAATAACGAAGTTATTGAAAGATATAAAGCCGTGTTAGTTAGATATGCGCCATTTTGACGTGGACGACATATATCGATTTTATTCATTTTTATAATGAATAGCGAAAAGGAATTGATTTCAAAATATAATATTTTGAAAATACTGTCATTTATATATCGACGATATGGAATATTTAGTCTTAACTAGAAATTGAATACGAAGTTGAAATCGTTTTGAAAATGAATTTAAAACAATTTATAAAATGCGTTTTAAAAGGAAATCGACGAAATACATATAATATATATTATATGTATTAAATGGCCTGAATAGAACGCGCCGTGCCGCGGTAGTTTGCGAATTTCGACCATTGACTTCGAATGGATATTACGGGAGATCCGACCGTCGGATTCTCCTAAAACTGGAACCGTTGGGTTCGTATCGAAAAGAGCTTTCTAATGAATATTAAAGATTTGAAATCTAACGGTTGGATTTGGAACTATGTCCAAATAAAATTTGGAAAAGGTCGTTGTATGTGAAGTTCGATGGCCGTTGATGGAAATCGACTATACGAGCCTTGATAAAATTATTAAAAATAGTAATAATTTGTGTAAAATCATAAGAAATGATTTGTGAAGAAATGGGATGAAAAATTCCAAATTTGAAAAGATAAAAATAGATTTTTATCGAAATGAACTAGTTTTGAACTAGAATTATAATCCCATTTATTTTTAAAATAAATAAAATGGATTTGAAATGGTTTTGAGAATAACCAGAATTTACAATATATAAAGTGGAAATGGATTTGAATCGAAATTGTCTTTGGAATATTTCGATGTTGGATTTCGTGATTATGTAGATATTGTTATGGAAATTTGAAAGATATATTTATATCGTTATTTCCAATACGATATTTGTTGGTCGTAGAATTTGATATTGAATATAAGCCGATATATTTTCTATTCGGAGCCTTGTATTTAATATCAAATGGGATTTGGGTTTGTTGTGAATGGTGTCTTCATTTACACTGTTCTTAAACACAGTTGAGAAAAAGATTAAATCTTTTTATTTAGATTGAATGAAGTATACCAATTAAATGGTATTTAATTGGAATTGAATTTGAATTGATTTTTGGGTTTATCGTGAGCGGTGTTTTAAATAACACTTGTTCTTTAACCCGATAATTAATGGAATGTGATTTTGGGTTGTCGTGAATGGTATCTTTAATAATAATGTTCTTAGACCCAATGGAGTTAAGAAACTCAGAAATTAACAGGAGATTAGTTAAGTTGAATGGTTTCTTGGGTATTGATCTGATGTTGGTTTCGGCCTTCGGGGTTATTACTTAGGGAATTGTTCACTTGCTAATTTACGGTTAAAGGCTGATGGAATATAATGTGATTTTGGGTTTATCGTGAACCGTGATTTAAATGACATTGGTCTTTTAACCCAGTTAAAGATAGGATATGGTTTCCCAAGTTAAACAATCATTAATATTGATTTTCGGGAAGATTAAAACCAAGTGGAGTTTTAATGAATCTTTAATTACATTGAAATGATCGAGAAGGGAGTATCACCAGTTTTGCTCCAGGCGATGGTTAAATCTTTAATTAGATTTGAACGTGAAATGGTAATTGAATTTACCGATAACACCGTGGTATTAGATATGAAGTATTACCAGTTTTACTTCATGGGATGAATAGGTTCGGATTGGGAAATTAAAACAAATGATTACTTCGGTAAGGTTCGCTAATCCCGACTAGTTTGGATAAACCATAATTTGGTTTGAATTGATATTCAAAATGAGATTAAAGAATAAATTTAAAGAATTTATCTTTGATAAAATTAATGGGAACCTTTCCCAAAGTATAAGAATATTTGAATAAAAGAATATTCTGAATTGGAATGAGGCGTATGTTGTGTTTGTGAAACACTTGTTTATTATATACGCGAGTTATTCAGAAAGACCGGGTTTATCCCATTCTGGATAACTGATTCGACGATGTGTCGAGGATGAAGACGGTGCTCGAAGACCGGAGGTCTTCACATCGTTTTGATAATTACTGATGATCTTGATTGGGCTGTACACCCAAGAGGAGGGAATCAGTTGGCGATCGTCCAGACGTACTTGGAGATCGATGGATATGCGAGGAATAAGGTTCCTCCGGTTTCGTTCAGACCCAGAACGAACTTGTAAATGGACTGTGTGTCTGACATTGGATTTTATTCTGTGTGATTGATTTCTATTAAATACATATCTGTTTGGCGGCGGAGAATTTATTCTCTTGCTTAACGCCCCTCTCTGAGACGTACGAGCTCAGAGGTTATATATTGATGGATATCAATCGCATGGAATGAATTGCCTGTGTGGCATGCCTAAGTGGCAAATGATCAAGGCTTTTGTTGAAAAGCAAAGTCTTGTGGTTGATGATCAAAGCACGGCCTGTGTGGCATAGCATTGTGTATGTCGTTAATTCGCGAGCCTCACACCCCGGTATGAACCAGAAACGGGAGAGGATCCAGGGAGAACATGCGTCTCTTTCTAGTTGGAGGTGGTGTCTGTGACCTACCAGCCCTGACATTTATATATTTTTCACCTGTGTGGTTGTTGGAATGTGAGGCGCCTCGGAGATGGAATCATTTGGCTCATTTACGCCACATAGGGCGGGGAGACGTATTGTTCAGGGTTTCATTTTAATCCGCTACGTGTGGACCGGCCCTGTGGCTCCTAGGTGCAGTTGTGGCTGTAGCCAGAGACATGGACTAGATTGTCTCGAATTCGGTGAGGACTATCTTTTGCCTCGGTTCATAGATGGAAATCCAACTTCCAATACGTGACTTTGCGGTTTTAATTGTAGAACTAGTATGGCGACATGATATATGGTACCCATGCCGTCTATGATTGATATTTATGATTGAAATTGTTTTAATACTATGCACTTATAGTAATAATAAAAGATGAAATTTAGCGTATCAAGCATTCTTTGGCTATTATAAGGTAAAACCCTATCCTACGGCTTGTGTTACATTGTGTGATGGGACCCGGGTCTTATAATAGCTTCATTGTTCTTTATTTAGCATTGCGCTGTTGTTTTATGCGTTGGTATTCTTGGGAGGAAACCCGTTCCGTGTTATACGGCATGGTCCCTTGATTTACCTAACTTTAAAAATAAAGATTAATAATTGTTTTAGTTCTCACGCCAGTCACATGACTGACCTGGAGTTTGTTGTTTTAACCTAAACTCTGGGTGCCCCTATTTTCCACACGGGCAGCTAGTAGTTTTGGCTTTGCAGATTTATATTCACAGGATCCTGATTTACAGCTGAAGCGGTATTCAGAAAGCTCTGTATCCGTGTATCTGTTTTTAGTTGTGCTTTGTATTGTTTTTCTGCTATGATGTATTTTAATGTAATTTAAATCTCTGATATTTTCTGTGTAATATTTATTCATACTCTGTATATCCTTGTATTCTAATGGAATTGTTGTAATAAACAATGAAATGTTCTTCTGTTTGCGTTCCGATTTGTCGTGTTCTCAAAACAATCAGGGGTTTCGAACGGTCTTGGTCGGTTTAGCGATCGATTTGGATCAAGCGAAATTCCTTATCGTTTTATTTTGGTATCAGAGCTTTGGTTTACAGAGCTCGGAGAACAAGACACATTAGAACCATACGAAAGAATTCATCAGAGATTGGATTAGTAATATCCAATGGGAGTGACTCGTTAGAGATGGGTTCAGTAGTGTCCTAGAACGAGTGTGAAGAGTTTACTTTTAAAATGAAAACGAATTTTGTTTTGAAAATTTAAACTTTATTCAACGTATTTGAATATTTATTCGTATTGAATTTGGGCAATCCAATATATAAAAATTTTGCATATACGTCTGATCCACGGGTATTCGAAGTTTTAATATATTGGGTAGATATAGAATCACACTCTAGTCGCCCGAAGATGAAACTATTGATGACTGTACAGCATCAGTCGTTTGAGTTCGAGTTTCGAAGGTGTGATATTTATATATTTCCAATTGACTGGTGTGAGAACCGAAATTAGATAGGGTCTATTGTTGTGATTTGGCATCAAAAATGTGATTTTTTGGTTGTATATCAAAATTATGAATTTGAAAAGATAATCAACAAATTGATTGCTGATTGTGTGGTTTGATTATTGTTTGATTAGTTAAATGTTGAACCTTTAGCCAAATTGAACCAAATATTGAATTGTATTGAAAATTTATCGCATTTGCATGCATGTACATGTACTTACATTGAACAGGTCATAGCAAGGTGGCTAGAGAAGAAGAATAAAATTGTTTGCCTGACAAATAGGTACATGTTTGCGAATTTATTGGGTTTGGATGATTTTATGAGCCGATTGGCTAGCCGCTTGGCTGTTTCTTTTTGTTTTTGGATTGGTAAGGGCCATGGGAGGCTATTTGAAATATCCCGAAGCTCCCGGTGCAAGGGAGGTTATGGAGAAATTTTTCAAAAATTTAGGGTGTTAGCCAAATTTTTGAAAAATTGGAAAAGTTCCTAGAAACTGAAAAGTTGAAGAACTTAGGACATAATGAAAATAATGAAAGTTGAGTTGATTTGTGAAACAACTTTCAGCTTCGTTCCTTTTCGGGGACAAAAAGTTTTAAGTGCGGGAGATTGTAATAACCCGGAAATTTGAGCCAATTTAAATTTTTTATTTTGGCAATTTTAATGAATTTTGAATATTTAAAATGAATTATTTTAAATAATTACGACGAGAAATTCATTTTGAATAGAATTAGAACGTATATATTTATTTGAATCGACGTTAGAATATAAATATTTATTTTTAATTATAAAAGGAATTGAAAATGGCGTGGTAGTTCGAAAATTCGATTTCAAATTTCAAGTGAATGTACATGATTCAAAATGAACCGGATTTTAGCAAAACCAAAAATATTAGAATCTATTTGAGAATATCTTTCCAACAAATTCGAAAAATTGAAATTTCATAGCAGGGATAAAAAGTTACGTCCAGTTGAAAATTCAAAATAGTCGTTGTGGAATTCTGGCTCTTAAAAATGGAAATTTTGCAAACGACCTCGGTTTTCGACGAAACCACTTTTGTTGGATCCAGGATGTCAAATTATTTCTAGGTTTCAAAATTCATAATTTTCTAAATCGATATGTGAGCTTGGCAAAGGAATACGCATTTGACCAGTTTTAGTTGATTTTAATCGACTGGAAAATGGCCATTTTTGAAACGGTCTCAGAATTCGATGAAATTAGTTTTGTTAGGACTGTATCGTCAATACGAAGCTAGAAATATTTTTTATGGAATTTTTAGAATTCGTATGTGGCCACGGTAAATTGAAATGTGCATTCAAATTGAATATATAGATTTATATTTTGATTTTGATGGAAACTGATCGAAACAGCCGAACTGGCTTACGATACATATCCCATTGTGTTCAGAATGAGGGTAATTAGCTATGGACGACAGTCGGTGGGCTTGATTTCAAGGTCGAAATAAAAAGTAACTTTATGGATTATAAAATTAATAATATATATATGTACATATTTATTTATATACTCTCTCTACCTCACTCTCTCTCTTCTATTTTCTTTCAGATCGGGAAAAAAAACAAAAGAAATCGCCCCCCCCCCCCCAATTGGATCAGAGCCGCCGCACCTCAGGCGATAGGCCGCCGCCCCCTCTTCTCCTCCACCCGCCTCCCTTCCTCCCTCTCGCCTCTGAAAGCCCCAAACCCGAACAACCCCCTGACCAAATCGAGACAAGGCCGCCGCTTCACCCCAGCACCAGACCCCCCTGCGCCTCCGCTTCCTCCTCCAACTCGCGAACTCCTCTCCTTCCTCCACCGCCGTCTCGATCTGAAGCCCTCCCCTTTTCAAAAAAAACACAGTGAGTCTTTTATTTTTACACATTAAAGTATTTTTTGTTTTTATTTGATTTTTATGCGTTTAAAACTTTGATTTTTATATAGTTAATCACATAGGAAAGGTCAGATTTTTATATAGTTAATCACATAGGAAAGGTCGGATTTGTATATAGTTAATCACATAGGAAAGGTCGGATTTTTATATAGTTAATCACATAGGAAAGGTCGGATTTTTATATAGTTAATCACATAGGAAAGATCAGAGTTTTATATAGTTAATCACATAGGAAAGATCGAATTTTTTATATAGTTAATCACATAGGAAAGTTCGGATTTTTATATAGTTAATCACATAGGAAAGATTGGATTTTTATATAGTATATACATATAAAGATGGGATTTTTATTCATATAGAGCATTATAAAAATATAATTTTTATATAGCTAATGAAATAAAAGTATGATTTTTAACTATGTGAAGATATGATTTTTATCTAGGTGGAGTTGAACTAAAAATGTAATCTTCATAAATATAATCGCGTTTTAAAAATATGATTTTTATATACTAGAGAATATAAAAATGTGATTTTTATATATGTAGTGGATGCGGACAACGAAAGCGATAAAAGGCGAGTGGCGAAGATTTCCTACATATGAAGAGTCATGGTGTATTGGTTTAGCTAGTCGGTGAGAACTTCTCACTTTAATTCTTGTTTTCTAGTTAAAATTATATACTAGGATGCAGACGGTGCTTAGCAGCACCCGACACCCGTCGTCCACAGACCATGGACGACTTGTTTGATTTTGTTGTGTTGTGAAAATTGATTGTGATGTGGAGTAGATGGAAATATATTCATGTGTTGAATAGGAAAAATATTCATGTGTTGAATAAAATATATTCATGTGTTGAAATAAATTATTTATCGTTAAAAATATAAATTTAACGTGAATGTGAATAAATAAATATTCATTTACAAATCGAACGATTTGTTTATATACACCCATTTGAAGGATATTGATTGAGACGATAAATTTTACACATCGCCTAACTGCACAAATAAAAAATCTGTGTTTGTTGACTGAAACCCCACACGACTATTGAGATGATATTTGACGTACACTAATCCCGATTGTTTAGTGGTATGTCAATCGATTGGTTGACAGACTGTGTAAGCATTAATTATTTATATTTAATGCTTATGCAGTTGTGTGGTGCACTCTGCAGGATGATTGATTATTATCGTTGCTATTATATACATGTGTTGTATGGAATCCATATAATTTACATAATATGGTAATTGATTGGGCCTCATTCCAATTTGGAAAATAAAGAATATTATAAAAAGAAAATTCATGTGTTGAATAAAATAAATTCATGTGTTGAATAATAGAAAATTCATGTGTTGAATAAAATATATTCATGTGTTGAATAAAAGAAAATTCATGCGTTGAAGAAAATATTCATTTGTTGAATAGAATAACGAAGTTACTGAAAAATATAAAGCCATGTTGGTTAGATATGCGCCATTTTGACGCGGACGATATATATATATATATATATATCGATTTTATTCATTTTTATAATGAATAGCGAAAAGGAATTGATTTCAAAATATAATATTTTGAAAATACTATCATTTATATATCGACGATATGGAATATTCAGTTTTGACTAGAAATTGAATACGAAGTTGAAATCGTTTTGAAAACGAATTATAAAATGCATTTTAAAAGGAAATCGATGAAATATATATAATATATATATTATATATATCAAATGGCCTGAATAGAACGCGTCGCGCCACGGCAGTTCGCGAATTTCGACCATTGACTTCGAATGGATATTACGGGAGATCCGACCGTCGGATTCTCCTAAAACCGGAACCTTGGGTTCGTATCGAAAAGAGCTTTCTAATGAATATTAGAGATTTGAAATCTAATGGTTGGATTTGGAATTATGTCCAAATCAAATTTGGAAAAGGCCGCTATAAGTGTAGTTCGATGGCCGTTGATGGAAATCGACTGTACGAGCCTTGATAAAATTATTAAAAATAGTAATAATTTGTGTTAAATCATAAGAAATGATTTGTGAAGAAATGGAATGAAAAATTCCAAATTTGAAAAGATAAAAATAGATTTTTATCGAAATGAACTAGTTTTGAACTAGAATTATAATCCCATTTATTTTTAAATTAAATAAAGTGGATTTGAAATGGTTTTGAAAATAACCAGAATTTCCAATATATAAAGTGGAAATGGATTTGAATCGAAATTGTCTTTGGAATATTTCGATGTTGGATTTCGTGATTATGCATATATTGTTATGGAAATTTGAAAGATATATTTATATTGTTATTTCCAATATGATATTTGTTGGTCGTAGAATTTGATATTAAATATAAGCTGATATATTTTCTATTCAGAGCCTTGTATTTAATATCAAATGGGATTTGGGTTTGTTGTGAATGGTGTCTTCATTTACACTGTTCTTAAACCCAGTTGAGAAAAAGATTAAATCTTTTTATTTAGATTTAATGAAGTATACCAATTAAATGGTATTTAATTGGAATTGAATTTGAATTGATTTTTGGGTTTATCGTGAGCGGTGTTTTAAATAACACTTGTTCTTTAACCCGATAATTAATGGAATGTGATTTTGGGTTGTCGTGAATGGTATCTTTAATAATACTGTTCTTAGACCCAACGGAGTTAAGAAAATCAGAAATTAACTGGAGATTAGTTAAGTTGAATGGCTTCTTGGGTATTGATCTGATGTTGGTTTCGGCCTTCGGGGTTATTACTTAGGGAATTGTTCACTTGCTAATTTACGGTTAAAAGCTGATGGAATATAATGTGATTTTGGGTTTATCGTGAACCGTGTTTTAAATGACATTGGTCCTTTAACCCAGTTAAAGACAGGATATGGTTTCCCAAGTTAAACAATCATTAATATTGATTTTTGGGAAGATTAAAACCAAGTGGAGTTTTAATGAATCTTTAATTACATTGAAATGATCGAGAAGGGAGTATCACCAGTTTTGCTCCAGGCGATGGTTAAATCTTTAATTAGATTTGAACGTGAAATGGTAATTGAATTTACCGATAACACCGTGGTGTTAGATATGAAGTATTACCAGTTTTACTTCATGGGATGAATAGGATGGGATTGGGAAATTAAAACAAATGATTACTTCGGTAAGGTTCGCTAATCCCGACTAGTTTGGATAAACCATAATTTGGTTTGAATTGATATTCAAAAGGAGATTAAAGAATAAATTTAAAGAATTTATCTTTGATAAAATTAATGGGAACCTTTCCCAAAGTATAAGAATATTTGAATAAAAGAATATTCTGAATCGGAATGAGGCGTATGTTGTGTTTGTGTAACACTTGTTTATTATATACGCGAGTTATTCAGAAAGACCGGGTTTATCCCATTCTGGATAACTGATTCGACGATGTGTCGAGGATGAAGACGGTGGTCGAAGACCGGAGGTCTTCACATCGTTTGGATAATTACTGATGATCTTGATTGGGCTGTACACCCAAGAGGAGGGAATCAGTTGGTGATCGTCTAGAAGTACATGGAGATCGATGGATATGCGAGGAATAAGGTTCCTCCGGTTTCGTTTAGACCCAGAACGAACTTGTAAATGGATTGTGTGTCTGACATTGGATTTTATTTTATGTGATTGATTTCTATTAAATATATATCTATTTGGCGGCGGAGAATTTATTCTCTTGCTTAACGCCCTTCTCTGAGACGTACAAGCTCAGAGGTTATATATTAATGGATATCAATCGCATGGAGTGAATTGCCTGTGTGGCATGACTAAGTGGCAAATGATCAAGGCTTTTGTTGAAAAGCAAAGTCTTGTGGTTGATGATCAAAGAACGGCCTGTGTGGCATAGCTTTGTGTATGACGTTAATTCGCGAGCCCCATACCCCGGTATGAACCAGAAACGGGAGAGGATCCAGGGAGAACATGCGTCTCTTTCTAGTTAGAGGTTGTGTCAGTGACCTACCAGCCCTGACATTTATATATTTTTCACCTGTATGGTTGTTGCAATGCGAGGCGCCACGGAGATGGAGTCATTTGGCTCATTTACGCCCCATAGGGCGGGGAGACGTATTGTTCAGGGTTTCATTCTAATCCGCTACGTGTGGAATGACCCTGTGGCTCCTAGGTGCAGTTGCGGCTGTAGCTAGAGACATGGACTAGATTGTCTCGAATTCGGTGAGGTCGTCTTTTGCCTCGGTTCGTAGATGGAAATCGAACATCCAATACGTGACTTTGCGATTTTAATTGTAGAACTAGTATGGCGACATGCTATATGGTACCCATGCCGTCTATGATTGATATTTATGATTGAAATTGTTTTAATACTATGCACTTATAGTAATAATAAAAGATGAAATTTAGCGTATCAAGCATTCTTTGGCTATTATAAGGTAAAACCCTATCCTCCGGCTTGTGTTGCATTGTATGATGGGACCTGGGTCTTATAATAGCTTCATTGTTCTTTATTTAACATTGTGCTGTTGTTTTATGCACTGATATTCTTGGGAGGAAACCCGTTCCGTGTTATACGGTGTGGTCCCTTGATTTACCTAACTTTAAAAATTTATTAATAACTGTTCTAGTTTTGACACAAGTCACATGACTGACCTGGAGTTTATTGTTTTAACCTAAACTCTGGGTGCCCCTATTTTCCACACGGGCAGCTAGTAGTTTTGGTTTTGCAGATTTATATTCACAAGATCCTGATTTACAGCTGAAGCGGTATTGGGAAAGCTCTGTATCCGTGTATCTGTTTTCAGTTGTGCTTTGTATTGTTTTTCCGCTGTGATGTATTTTAATGTAATTTAAATCTCTGATATTTTCTGTGTAATATTTATTCTGTGATGACCCCAAAACCCCGTACTGACGGTGTCAAGGGTAATCTTTGGAATATAACACATAAACAGATAATAGCAGAATAGAATTAAATAAATACGCCAGATAATGTACAATAGAATACACTGGATAAAAATAATCATCAGAGTTACACAGTATACAGGATCATACTTAGTACAAATACAGTTCAGCTATACATAAATGTCTACAGCGGAAAACAAACATAATATGTACAATAGGAGCTGAACAGCATAAAAAGAGATAAATGGTAGAATCCATCTTCAGCTCCAGCTATCCCGAAAGAGCCTGCTAATAACCTGAACACAAGGCTGCCCGTGTAGAAAAAGGGGCACCCGAGTTTGCAAGTGAAACAAACTACGAGTCAGTCATGAGACTGGTATGAGAAATCTACTTAACACATTTATAATATGGCTAATCACAGGACTATGCCACTTTCGCGGAACGGGTTTACTCCATTGGATTGCCAGTGCTTTAAAACAAGTAAATCTTTTAAACATCGCAATGCTTTTTACAAAAATGAAGCCATTATAAGACTCAGTTCCCATAACACAATGCAACGCAAACCGGAGGATAGAGTTTTACCTTATAATGGCCAAAATATGCTTGATACGAATAAAACAAAAGAATTTGATATTATTACTAGTGTTTATAGGTTTCAAAAACAATTTCAATCATAACTATAAATCATAGACGGCATGGGTACCATATATCATATCGCCATATATAGGTATACAATCAAAACCGCACCGTCACGTATTTGGAAATTGGATTTCCGTCATGAACCAAGGCAAAAGATAGTCCTTACCGACTTTGAGATAATCTACTCCTTGTCTCAGGACCCGGACTTAGGTGGGCCCTTGGAGCGACAGGGTCAGTCCACCGATGTGGATTAAAATACCTGAACACTGCGTTTCCCCGCCCTTTGGGGCGTAAATGAGCCAACGAATGACTCCATCGGTCCCGGATCGACCGATATATCTGAGGCGCCTTGCAATAGCAACAACCACACAGGTGAAAGTAATATAAATGTCAGCCGTTTAAGCACTGACACCACCTCTAGCTAGAAGGAAACGCATGCCCTCCCTGAGGTCCTCTCCCGTTTCTGGTTCATACCGGGGTGTGAGGCTCGCGAATTCACGTTATACACAAAGCTAGGCCACACAGGCCGTGCTTTGATCATCAACCACAAGACTTTGCTTTTCAACAGAAGCCTTGATCACTGCATCTTAGCATGCCACATAGGCAATTCACACCATGCAACTGATGGCTATCAATCACATAGAATGAATTCCAATGTCGGACACACAGTCCATTCTGGGTCTGAACGAAACCGGAGGGACTATATACCTCGCATACCCATCAATCTCCACGCACGTCTGGACGATCACCACTCATTATCCATATTTCGGGATGCCTCCCCATCAGGACATCAGTTACCATCCAACCGAGGTGAAGATCTCCGGTCTTCAACCACCGTCTTCATCATCGATTTCTTATCGTCGATTCAGTTATTCCGAATGGGATAAACCCGGTCACTCTGAGCAACTCGCATATATAATAAACAAGTGCTACACAAACACAACATACGCCTTATTCCAATTCATTAGTCACTAACCGTAAATTAGTAAGAGAACGATTTCTCAAATATTAACCTCGAAGGCCGAAACCAACATCAAATCAAAACCCAGGAAACCATTCGACTTAGCTAACCTTCAGTTAGTTTCTAAATTTCACGTTCCATATCGTTTATAATATTTTATAACGATTTATCGCCATTTTTATTTATTTAAAAATAGCCTATTTATTCAAATGACGCTTCAGGCCATAACGTGACCGTAGTGCTGTTTTTCTTCAGATTTGATTTACACATATCTGAAAATCTAACTGTTGGATCTTCACAAAATTTATATCATTAGAAAGATCTTTTCAAAACGAATCCAACGGTTCCAGTTTTGGGAAAATCCGACGGTCGGATCTCCCGGTACACTCGTTTGAAATTTCAATTTCAAAATACGAACTACAGCGTCGTTATTCGATTTAATTTAATTATATATATATATAATCGATTCTGACGCTGTTTCTCTTCAGATTTGATTTGAACATTCCAGACAATCCAACCGTTGGATTTTTACAAAGTTGGTCTCGTTGGAAAGATATTTCCAAAGTGAACCCAACGGTTTCGGTTTCGGGAAAATCCGATGGTCGGATCTCCCGCACTAATCGTTTGAAATCACGGTTTCAAAACACGAACTGCAGCTTCGTTATTCGATTTAATTGAATTATATTTATATATATATACATATATAAATATAACCTATTCTTCGATTTCAAAACCATTTTCTTTTGATACATTTGATAAAAATGATATTTTTATCCAATAGACATTTATTTCAACACTTTACTATTTTAACAATTCATGTATATAATAAAAATGTGATTTTAATGTAAAACAATTTATTTCAAAACACGACTATTTTATATAGTTCACATAGATGATAAAAATATGATTTTTATCATAAAACAATTTATTTCAAAACACGACTATTTTATATAGTTCATATAAATGATAAAAATATGATTTTTATTATAAAACAATTTATTTCAAACACGAATACCATTCAACACATGAATTTCTATTCAACGAATGAATTTCTATTCAACACATGAATGTTTTCTATAGTTCGTATATATAAAATAAAAATGTGATTTTTATTGTTAAAACAATTCATTTAAAACACGAATACCATTCAACACATGAATTTCTATTCAACGAATGAATTTCTGTTCAACACATGAATGTTTTCTATAGTTCGTATATATAAAATAAAAATGTGATTTTTATTGTTAAAACAATTTATTTAAAACACGAATACCATTCAACACATGAATTTCTATTCAACGAATGAATTTCTATTCAACACATGAATGTTTTCTATTCAACACACGAATATAGTTTCAACACATGAAAATAATTCTAACACATAAATATTATTGAAAATTTCGGCAGCATAACGGAAGGGTAGTTAAAACCGGGGCCGTCCCTAGTACGGCTCCTCGCTCTACCTTAAAGCCTCGCAGCTTTTGACAATGGGGATTTCATGCATCTAGTTCGCACGCAGGCAGCATGTATATTTTTTTTCTTTCTTTTCCACAAACTAATCCTATGTGGTTTCAACCAAATAATTCTCAACCACTAACGGGTATTTTTCAAACACAATCAATCAATCTCAACCACAAACAATTCAAATCAACCATTCGCTATCAACCAATTTTCACACCAATCACAACCAATAAATATCGTCCATGGTTTGTGGACGAGGGGCGTATATATATATATATATATATATATATATAAGTATTTCACTTCTATTTCAACACATATATAATTTTTACAATGCATATATAACTTATACATCGAACGTACAACTTATACAACGCTTATACATGAGGTGTACAATGCTTATATAACTCATACATTGACTATATAATTTATACTTCGTCGTTTTCCATATCGTTTATAATTCAGAAATCTCACATTGGGCTCCACTCTACCAAAAATAGCAGAAGGCTCAGAAAAATATGTGGTCTCTTCTAGAATGTAGAAGACGTCCACACGAGTCCACTGTCTCTTGTTTAACTGAATTTCGACCACATAGAAAAAAGATATGATTTTTAGAAGTTAATCATATTTTGCAACACTTTAAAGTGTTAAAACAGTTTAAACTAAACAAACCCGTACCTCTCAGTTTTGGGTTCAAAACTAGGTCAGCCAAATTCTTCCAAACCGTGAAGCTTCGCGCCGATCAGCCACTGCCACGTTGTCCAGCTCCGAGAGGCGCTCCGGCGGGTACCTACCTGGTCGAACTCGCATGCCGTTCTGAGGAGGAAAAGGGGGCGATACAACGGACTTTCCTGAGCTCGATTCGGTCACAATACTTAATGAGGGAAGGCGAGGGTCATATGGATTTGAAGGTGGAAAGGAGATCTTCAAAAAACCCAACTGGAGCCTGGCCTGAAGATGATCGGAGCGATCGGAAATTGATCTGGAAGTTTTGAAGGGTTTTCGTCGTTTATCGTGGGGGGAGAGAGAATTCACGGGGAGAGAGAAATCTGAGGTGGAGCAATGAATTTTTTTTATATTTATAAATTTTTAAAAATCCAAAAATACCCCTTACCTCATACTAACTCCAATCCAGACCCAACGATTGTCGTTCTTAGCTAAATACCCCCATTCCGAACACAATGGGATATGTTTCGTAGGCCCATTCGACTGTTTCAGTCAGTTTATCTTCAAATTAAAATATAAAACATTCAATATTTGATTTGAACGTACATTTCAATTTGCCGGGGCCACATACAGATTCTAAAAATTCCCGAAAAATAAATCTAGCTATGTTTTGATGATATGGTCCCAACAAAACTAGTTTCGTCGAATTCTGAGTCCGTTTGAAAAATGACCCTTTTCTAGTCTATCCAATTTAATAGAAATCGACCAAACACATTTTCCTTTGTCACACTCACATACTAGCTTCAAAATTATGAAATTTGAAACCTAGCAATAATTTGACATCCCGGATCCAACAAAAGTGGTTTCGTCGAATTCCGAGGTCGTTTGCAAAATGGCCATTTTCACGGGCTATATAAACTCTATAGCGACCTTTCTGAAAATTCGTTTAGCCATAACTTTTGCTTCCCGCTATGAAACTTCGATTTTTCAGATTCGTTAGAAAGATATTCACTAACAGTGTAACAACCCGAATTTTTAGCAACGTGCTAAGACAAGAGTCAAGGCAGAATTAAATTATAAAATATGAATCAGGATAAACGGCTTGAGCCATTGCGTTCGTCTCGGAAAAATATGCGAAATAGAGTCTGAAATTTCGTAAATCGGAGTCCGTATGAAGAAGATATGGAAGAACGAAGTTAGGCAGAAAAACCGAAAACAAGCCAGAATGCACTGGCGCACTTGTGAAGTGCGCCAGCACAAAAATACACTGGCGCACTTGGGAAGTGCGCCCGTGTCGAGCCAGAAACCTGCACAGTCTTCTGGCTTGACCCTGGCTGGCCTGGTGCACCTGTTTTGGCCCTTGGTCTTGTTTTGGAGGCTTGTGACGATTTTTGAGGGCTGGGATCTATCCTAGGGTTAATCTAACGGCCTAAACTACCCCTAATCTCTATAAAAAGACCCCTAACCTAGCCTAAACCCTCATTAATTGATCCTACAACTAAACTATGCCAAAATTTCTAGTGATCATGGCCTCCACTCAAAACCCTAGCCTCCATCCTCTTGCCAAAATGCTATCTTCATTTCTATGAGAGGTTTCATGATCATGTGAGTATTAGAGAGTCCCTATGTTAGTATGAGAGCTTCTCAAGTTGATTTCAAGGCTAAAGCTTTGACCTTTGTTCATCAAGATGGGTTTTTTATTGATTTGGAGCTTTCACCTTTGGGTTTTTGAATGATGGCATGCATAGGCTTTGTCTCAATCTTTAGTTTAATCGACTTGTGCCTTCATAGCAATGTAAGCCCTTCCCTACTCTTAGATATTAACTATGAAGTTAAAAATGCATGTTGAAAGTTTGGGTTTGATCATTGAGAATGATGCATGATATCATGTTATGCAAGTTTATGAAGTCATTATCTTGATCTTATGAGCTAAAAGCCACAACCTTTATGTTGAAATGTTGCATTATGCAACATGAGGACCTTCATAATCATTATGTCAACTTGCATATGAAGTCATAACCCTTATATGATGATATATGCAAGTTGCTAGTCATCACTCCATGTCTTTTGTCACCATGATTCGTTTATGTGCCAAGTTTGGGTTTATGCATGTTTTTGAGGCTTAAGAATGTAACACGCGAGTTAATGAACACATTTGTGCCTCATTTGCCACCATGATTAACTTGTGGCTTAATATCCATTTTTGTCATGCCTTTGCCAAGTCTCTTCTTTTAGTCCATTACGTTGTTGCGAAAGTATATGCGAGTTTAAAAGCGTTGGGGTAATATTATGGGGAAACATAATGACATGAATATGATTTGGGTAAATGGGTATAAACATGACAGCATGTAACGTTAAATATGACATGTGTTTATACTTGAAAACATGACTTGAAATATAACATGGAAGTTGACATGTAAGTATGCATAAAAACAAAAGCTTGGGAATTTACCTATTAAGTTATGTCTACCCATTGGGAATTTACCTATTAAGTTAGGTCTACCCAATTGCTTGAAAACTTGACTATGAACATGACACTAGACTAAACATGAAAGTGGCCAACTCGAGGTTGGGTTGAGTTTGCAACGTAAAACTACCCGGAACCGACCGGCCTAACTAGTAGTTGCAAACAATAGGACCCAATGTGATAAGTTGGTCATGTTGTGCTTGAACCCGAGGTTAGACCAAGTTGTGGTGTAAAGCTACCCGGAACCGACCGGCTTAACTAGTAACCACAACAAAGTCTAATGTGAGAGGTTGGGGTGCATTAAGTAATTAATGCCACATGATAGGGTTAAGTTAATTTGATTAATGACTCTTAACGAAATATGACATGGGTAAATGGGTTAAGTAAATTGGTTAGGCTAATGATACTTAACAAAACATGACAAGGTTGGGTAGGTTAAGTGATTTGATTTGCCTAATGACGCTTAACCATTTTTTATACGACTAGTGGACGGGGATTAAGTTAACCAACACTTAATCAATCCAACATGATAATTTGGCAAGGTTAAGTAAGTTTTCTTAATGACACTTAACCATACAAGATGATTAGGGGATGGGGTTAAGTAATTTACACTTAACTAATCCGACACGGTAATTAGATGGGTTTAAGTAATCCACACTTAACTAATCTAAACACGGTAATTCGATGGGGTTAAGTTAAACACTTAACCAATTTAAACTCGGTAATTCAATGAGGTTAAGTAACCAATACTTAACCAACTTAACGTGATAATTTAATGGGGTTAAGCAACTTATACTTAACCAATTATACATGATGATTTGATGGGGTTAAGTAACTTACACTTAACCAATCTAATACGCGGACCTGATAAGGTTAAGTCACAAGACCTTTTTAGAATATACTTAACCATTATAGTACGATTAGAGGATGGGGTTAAGCCAACCTATACTTAACTAATCCGACTCGGTAATTTGATGGGATTAAGATAATCTATGCTTAATCGATCTAGCAAGATAATCCGATAGGATTAAGGTAAGCTAGTACTTGACCAATTTGACTTGATAGGGTTAAGTCATGAGCCTCTGGGTACACTTAACCAACTTGTGGGACTAAGTCTTGAACTTAAATACTTAGCCAATCCTTGACGTAATTCGTGGGCGGGTTAAGTCATGGACTTGAATGATAACACTTAACCCAATAGACAAACCCTAGCTAGAAGAACTAGGTAGAAAACCGTGGTTAATCAAGGATAACGGGAGAGGAAGCTAAGTGGTAAACCTTAGTTAAGGGTAACTAAGTAATAGTTCTTAGCTAAGGACATAGGACTAATTCTCAAAACGATGAGTAACCTGATATGGTAGGTCATCGTTAGTATACGAGGGGGAGCAAGTTATCTGACTTGGATAAAAGCTCCAGCGCACTGGGTGCCGAAGTGGAAGCTTCGGGGGACGTGAGGATATTCTTGGGATCCCTCTGTGGGCTGCCAGGTAATTATACTAGGCCCATGAGAGGTTAAGGTCTGCGTTAGAAGGACCAAGAGTATGCCTTGGTTGCTATGCGAGCAACCTAAAGACTGGGATGGATTAGCGTGGAGTCGACGATTCTTGTTTTTGCCCTGGATAGCGCATCGCCGACTACCTACCATCTTTAGTCAATCGTGTACGTGCGGAAAGGCAGGGAACCCCCAACAGACCATGTGCTTGCTATCGAGTCATGGGTGAGGTTGGCCCGTAGGGAAGTGGGCTATAGTGGGGCCGTGGAGTGGTTCTTATACATGATTTTTCTTGGATTGCCTTTCAGTAGTTGAGGGAGGGGTCACGTGGGACCATAGCCACGGGTACAAAAACAAACCTTGATATCTGCATCGGCAGACGATTTAAAGCTCCCGACCGAGTTCCGTATTTCTTGATTTGCCCTGGCACGGAACTCGGATGGCACATTGGGGAACATGTGCATCTAGACATGGAAAACGATTCACGATACATATATGGGATCAAGGGCGCGGTTGACGGGTGGCGTAATCCCTAGTGATCCTAGGTGGCCAAAACCCAAAACCGAGACACGGAAACGTTCATTAGGTAGCATAATCCCTAGCGGTCCTAGGTGGCATAAATCATAAGTGGACGCGCGATAGTTCATGGTAAGGAAACACAACTAGATCAAGGGTTGCAGTCCAAAACAACTTCAAGGATAAACCGTTTACATGGGAAAGCCCGTACAGCCTACGACAAAGGACTGAACTTATACATGGAAAGAAACATATGAGTTGAGTAACCTATATATGCGGCATATTAGGTTGACATGGACCATTACGCGACTTTTGAGTTAGGGTCATTCACGGATAACACGTAATACAGTTGGGGTACTAGTACGGTAGGTGCAGAGCGGATATACAGGATAGATGCCATGGGACGTTATACGCGATAGATATCTTGGGATATTATACTTGATAGAAACCTGACAATGTGATACCTTGTTTTATCTTGACATCGTAGTTTATCTGAGTTCAGTAGTTCATCTTGTTATTTTGATTTAGCTTATCTATCTTGTTATCATGCTTATGTTCATCTCAGTTTCTCATGTCAGTTAACCTTACTTGTTTTTATACTAATAGTAGATAGGGCTTACTCAGTCTTTTTGACTGACCCGTTTTGTTTCGCCTCTTTTCTTCCGTTTCCCCCCCCCCCAGGTTACAGGGAGGAAATACTGTTGTTTAGTTCGGACTTCTTCTGCTTGAAGGTCATCATGGATGGCTTGGACTTTTCCTGGCTATGGCTACTTTACTGTTTTTATTTGGGGAATAATTTATGAAAAAGTCTTTATGCTTCTTTACTATTGCAAGACAGGTTTTGATGTACTCTAATGTAAAAGGCTTTAGACCTTATGTACTCATGTTTATGAAAGTTCGATTTTACTTCCGCTATTTTATATGTTCTGTCTTGTGATATTTCTGTGCATGTTTACCAATAATGCCCCTCTAAAGCTAGTGCATTCCTTTGCGAGTGACCCTAGCGGAGGTGGGGTGTTACATTTGGTATCAGAGCAGAAGGTTACCAGACTGGGCAAAAGTTTTTAAAGACCTTCTGAAAACTATTTGAAAATCGTTTATAAAGAAGCATTTTTCAAGAAAGTTTTCTTTTAAAAAGAAAAGGCTATTCCCCAAAGGCCATTAGCATTATCCTTGTTTCCTTGATTGAATCTCTTTTCCTTTCTTTCCTCCATCTGTAGTCACAGTGGTTTTAACTGCGACTAGTCTTTTCTATCTACGGAAGTGCTTTCCATGCGATGGGGGTGGTTCTCGAGAGACCAGTGGCCGCGTTATAAGAAAGGATAGTGAGAAAGAGGATAAAGGATGCGAGTTTAAGGATGAACAACTTGTTGGTATGGCTCAACCCAGAATGAGAGAGAAAGATGAACAATGAAACCCATGACGAGAGAGTACCTTTGGCATGGTGAAACGGGGTGGATAGTTAAGTATCATGGGACAAGGACAAGATCATCGGGAGGGCAATAGTATGCTCTCATTTCTAGGGTACCTCGGAAGGAGGGTAACGATCTTGTTAAAGGTTTAGCTTTTCTTCTCTATCATCCCGTTAGGACTTTGTTTTGATCATGGTATCAATTAAGTCTGCTTCGATAGTTGAGTCTCTGCACCTTAAGTACTAGCGTAATAGAGAATCCCATTTTTGTCTCAAGTCCTGTGGAGAATCGGTCCATTTATTCATGACTTGTTTTGGATTTGAGAATGACATGCCTCGGTTATGGATGGATTCTAGGGATGAAGTGGTTATCCAGTAAGGGGTGCCACTCTCGGTTTTGATAAAAGGGTAGTTAGACTCTTGACTAGCCTTGGTAATACCCTCGAAGTCTCGTGGAACCTTTTGGGTTCGGTCATGATTAGTTACCTAGAATCCCTTGATACCTTTATTGGAAATTTGAAGCCCGATCGAGTGGTGTTCGCCGATAAGACGGACGGTTTATTTCACTTATGCATGGGTTATGGAAATCACCCTAGTAAGTGCGCTTGATAACCTGGTTGACATCTGCCTACTTTCAAGAGAAAGTTCTTCTACGTGGAGTACCTTGTGGTACGAGGTCCGAGATTCATTAGTGAATTTTGGAAAGCTTGTATGAGATCATGAGTACGCAGTCATGTTTGCGTCAAGTATTTTAGAAAAAGGATAAGTGCAAGTGGAACGAGAGGCGACGAAGGAATGAGTTCCAGCTCATGTTATGGAAACAGGAAATAAGAAGCTACGGAATCGCAAAGACGGTCAAGGCACAATGGAATTGAGCTCAAGGAAGTATGACTTTGATGGTCAAAGACTAGATACGCGCATGATATCTCTTTTTGGGAGTGTATCCTTGATCCCTGTTTTCTGTAGAGCTTACTTGTAGGCTATCTTTTGTGGACACCCTCTCGGTCCTATTTTCTGTTACAAACCCCGTAAGGAGTTTGTCTCGTTTATCTTCTCGACCCAGTTTCAGGGAATCCTAGGTAGAACCCTATGGATGTAAACATGTATTTGAAACATGTTATGATTGATATGGTTGCAAATGGTTGCAAGTGGTTGCTCGTGGATGCGCGAATACACATTAGATACTAGCTCGACTCGGTCACATTTCATATTGCATATGCACGAGTATTTATACTTGTTTATGGATGAAATCGAATGTATTATCATGCGGTTGTTGCATATGAATGAATGATTGTGCACGCATATAGTATCTATACGACTAGGACTATTTGCATACATGTTGGATTCATGGCACTATACATATTTTGCATTAGATCACTCAGGCCTGATCATTTACATTAGATAAGTGCATATACACACACGTTTTGCATATATTCATACAGCATTAGAAATCATCTAAGGACAATGGTTGCTTGTGGATGATGTTTTGAGTAGATGGACGATGGATGGTAGGATATGTTCCTCCTAACCTGGAGATTTCAGGGACGAAATCCTTTAAGTTGGGGAGGATGTAACAACCCGAATTTTTAGCAACGTGCTAAGACAAGAATCAAGGCAGAATTAAATTATAAAATCTGAATCAGGATAAACGGCTTGCGCCATTGCGTTCGTCTCGGAAAAATACGCGAAATAGAGTCCGAAATTTCGTAAATCGGAGTCCGTATGAAGAAGATATGGACGAACGAAGTTAGGCAGAAAAACCGAAAACAAGCCAGAATGCACTAGCGCACTTGTGAAGTGCGCCAGCACAAAAATACACTGGCGCACTTGGGAAGTGCGCCCGTGTCGAGCCAGAAACCTGCACAGCCTTCTGGCTTGACCCTGGCTGGCCTAGTGCACCTGTTTTGGCCCTTGGTCTTGTTTTGGAGGCTTGTGACGATTTTTGAGGGCTGGGATCTATCCTAGGGTTAATCTAACGGCCTAAACTACCCCTAATCTCTATAAAAAGACCCCTAACCTAGCCTAAACCCTCATTAATTGATCCTACAACTAAACTATGCCAAAATTTCTAGTGATCATGGCCTCCACTCAAAACCCTAGCCTCCATCCTCTTGCCAAAATGCTATCTTCATTTCTATGAGAGGTTTCATGATCATGTGAGTATTAGAGAGTCCCTATGTTAGTATGAGAGCTTCTCAAGTTGATTTCAAGGCTAAAGCTTTGACCTTTGTTCATCAAGATGGGTTTTTTATTGATTTGGAGCTTTCACCTTTGGGTTTTTGAATGATGGCATGCATAGGCTTTGTCTCAATCTTTAGTTTAATCGACTTGTGCCTTCATAGCAATGTAAGCCCTTCCCTACTCTTAGATATTAACTATGAAGTTAAAAATGCATGTTGAAAGTTTGGGTTTGATCATTGAGAATGATGCATGATATCATGTTATGCAAGTTTATGAAGTCATTATCTTGATCTTATGAGCTAAAAGCCACAACCTTTATGTTGAAATGTTGCATTATGCAACATGAGGACCTTCATAATCATTATGTCAACTTGCATATGAAGTCATAACCCTTATATGATGATATATGCGAGTTGCTAGTCATCACTCCATGTCTTTTGTCACCATGATTCGTTTATGTGCCAAGTTTGGGTTTATGCATGTTTTTGAGGCTTAAGAATGTAACACGCGAGTTAATGAACACATTTGTGCCTCATTTGCCACCATGATTAACTTGTGGCTTAATATCCATTTTTGTCATGCCTTTGCCAAGTCTCTTCTTTTAGTCCATTACGTTGTTGCGAACGTATATGCGAGTTTAAAAGCGTTGGGGTAACATTATGGGGAAACATAATGACATGAATATGATTTGGGTAAATGGGTATAAACATGACAACATGTAACGTTAAATAAGACATGTGTTTATACTTGAAAACATGACTTGAAATATAACATGGAAGTTGACATGTAAGTATGCATAAAAACATAAGCTTGGGAATTTACCTATTAAGTTAGGTCTACCCATTGGGAATTTACCTATTAAGTTAGGTCTACCCAATTGCTTGAAAACTTGACTATGAACATGACACTAGACTAAACATGAAAGTGGCCAACTCGAGGTTGGGTTGAGTTTGCAACGTAAAACTACCCGGAACCGACCGGCCTAACTAGTAGTTGCAAACAATAGGACCCAATGTGAGAAGTTGGTCATGTTGTGCTTGAACCCGAGGTTAGACCAAGTTGTGGTGTAAAGCTACCCGGAACCGACTGGCTTAACTAGTAACCGCAACAAAGTCTAATGTGAGAGGTTGGGGTGCATTAAGTAATTAATGCCACATGATAGGGTTAAGTTAATTTGATTAATGACTCTTAACGAAATATGACATGGGTAAATGGGTTAAGTAAATTGGTTAGGCTAATGATACTTAACAAAACATGACAAGGTTGGGTAGGTTAAGTGATTTGATTTGCCTAATGACGCTTAACCATTTTTATACGACTAGTGGACGGGGATTAAGTTAACCAACACTTAATCAATCCAACATGATAATTTGGCAAGGTTAAGTAAGTTTTCTTAATGACACTTAACCATACAAGATGATTAGGGGATGGGGTTAAGTAATTTACACTTAACTAATCCGACACGGTAATTAGATGGGTTTAAGTAATCCACACTTAACTAATCTAAACACGGTAATTCGATGGGGTTAAGTTAAACACTTAACCAATTTAAACTCGGTAATTCAATGAGGTTAAGTAACCAATACTTAACCAACTTAACGTGATAATTTAATGGGGTTAAGCAACTTATACTTAACCAATTATACATGATGATTTGATGGGGTTAAGTAACTTACACTTAACCAATCTAATACGCGGACCTGATAAGGTTAAGTCACAAGACCTTTTTAGAATATACTTAACCATTATAGTACGATTAGAGGATGGGGTTAAGCCAACCTATACTTAACCAATCCGACTCGATAATTTGATGGGATTAAGATAATCTATGCTTAATCGATCTAGCAAGATAATCCAATAGGATTAAGGTAAGCTAGTACTTGACCAATTTGACTTGATAGGGTTAAGTCATGAGCCTCTGGGTACACTTAACCAACTTGTGGGACTAAGTCTTGAACTTAAATACTTAGCCAATCCTTGACGTAATTCGTGGGCGGGTTAAGTCATGGACTTGAATGATAACACTTAACCCAATAGACAAACCCTAGCTAGAAGAACTAGGTAGAAAACCGTGGTTAATCAAGGATAACGGAAAAGGAAGCTAAGTGGTAAACCTTAGTTAAGGGTAACTAAGTAATAATTCTTAGCTAAGGACATAGGACTAATTCACAAAACGATGAGTAACCTGATACGGTAGGTCATCGCTTAGTATACGAGGGGGAGCAAGTTATCTGACTTGGATAAAAGCTCCAGCGCACTGGGTGCCGAAGTGGAAGCTTCGGGGGACGTGAGGATATTCTTGGGATCCCTCTGTGGGCTGCCAGGTAATTATACTAGGCCCCTGAGAGGTTAAGGTCTGTGTTAGAAGGACCAGGAGTATGCCTTGGTTGCTATGCGAGCAACCTAAAGACTGGGATGGATTAGCGTGGAGTCAACGATTCTTGTTTTTGCCCTGGATAGCGCATCGCCGACTACCTACCATCTTTAGTCAATCGTGTACGTGCGGAAAGGCAGGGAACCCCCAACAGACCATGTGCTTGCTATCGAGTCATGGGTGAGGTTGGCCCGTAGGGAAGTGGGCTATAGTGGGGCCGTGGAGTGGTTCTTATACATGATTTTTCTTGGATTGCCTTTCAGTAGTTGAGGGAGGGGTCACGTGGGACCATAGCCACGGGTACAAAAACAAACCTTGATATCTGCATCGGCAGACGATTTAAAGCTCCCGACCGAGTTCCGTATTTCTTGATTTGCCCTGGCACGGAACTCGGATGGCACATTGGGGAACATGTGCATCTAGACATGGAAAACGATTCACGATACATACGTGGGATCAAGGGCGCGGTTGACGGGTGGCGTAATCCCTAGTGATCCTAGGTGGCCAAAACCCAAAACCCAAAACCGAGACACGAAAACGTTCATTAGGTAGCATAATCCCTAGCGGTCCTAGGTGGCATAAATCCTAAGTGGACGCGCGATAGTTCATGGTAAGGAAACACAACTAGATCAAGGGTTGCAGTCCAAAACAACTTCAAGGATAAACCGTTTACATGGGAAAGCCCGTACAGCCTACGGCAAAGGACTGAACTTATACATGGAAAGAAACATATGAGTTGAGTAACCTATATATGCGGCATATTAGGTTGACATGGACCATTACGCGACTTTTGAGTTAGGGTCATTCACGGATAACACGTAATACAGTTGGGGTACTAGTACGGTAGGTGCAGAGCGGATATACAGGATAGTTGCCATGGGACGTTATACGCGATAGATATCTTGGGATATTATACTTGATAGAAACCTGACAATGTGATACCTTGTTTTATCTTGACATCGTAGTTTATCTGAGTTCAGTAGTTCATCTTGTTATTTTGATTTAGCTTATCTATCTTGTTATCATGCTTATGTTCATCTCAGTTTCTCATGTCAGTTAACTTTACTAGTTTTTATACTAATAGTAGATAGGGCTTACTCAGTCTTTTTGACTGACCCGTTTTGTTTCTCCTCTTTTCTTCCGTTTCCCCCCACCCCCCCAGGTTACAGGGAGGAAATACTGTTGTTTAGTTCGGACTTCTTCTGCTTGAAGGTCATCATGGATGGCTTGGACTTTTCCTGGCTATGGCTACTTTACTGTTTTTATTTGGGGAATAATTTATGAAAAAGTCTTTATGCTTCTTTACTATTGCAAGACAGGTTTTGATGTACTCTGATGTAAAAGGCTTTAGACCTTATGTATTCATGTTTATGAAAGTTCGATTTTACTTCCGCTATTTTATATGTTCTGTCTTGTGATATTTCTGTGCATGTTTACCAATAATGCCCCTCTAAAGCTAGTGCATTCCTTTGCGAGTGACCCTAGCGGAGGTGGGGTGTTACAAACAGATTTAAATATTTTTGGTTTCACTAAAATCCGTTTTGTTTTGCACCCGGTACAGTCAGTCAAAGTTTGAATTCAAATTTTGAAACTACCACGCCATTTCAAGCCTTGTTTATAATTAAAATAATTATATTCATTTTCAAACCTCGATTCAAACTTATATTTCGTCGTTATTACTTAAAATATTTATTTTAAATACTTAAAATTCACTATTTTATCCAATTTAAAATTTTAAACTGATTCAGATTTTCCGGGTTGTTACATATTCATACTCTGTATATCCGTGTATTCTGATGGAATTGTTGTAATAAACAATGAAATGTTCTTCTGTTTGCGTTCTGATTTGTTGTGCTCTCAAAACAATCAGGGGTTTCGAACGATCTTGGTCGGTTTAGCGATCGATTCGTATCGAGCGAAATTCCTTATCGTTTCATGTAATAACGAGATCTGCATTTCGACACTAGTGTGGCGGATGACGGAGTTACTGGAATTTCATAGAAAATTCAAACATCTGTTTGAATTCAGAATGAAACAGAAGCATAATCGTTAACGACAAAACCAAGGTGAGTAAACTCACTAACTCTGTTTCGTTTATATAAACGAGTTTTAAATTTATTTATATTAATTTTATATTGTGTGATGGTTGTTTGGATGAATGGTTGACAAAAATGGTTGAAATGGTTGTTACAGTTATATTGTTGATCAATTATTAGTTCTGTTTATGATGCTATTTCATATTGATGTGAAATTAATATTATTGATTTGATTAACATATATGGAAGCAGGGAAACAAGTTGGATGGATCCAACTGGATTCCTCAACATTTATATTACTATTTTTATTGAATTGTGATATATGACGTGTTATAAAATCCATGATTGGATATGTTGTGTTTGATTTACCCTGGCCCTAGGAACTTGGTATTTTAGATACCATAAAATATTTTTTAATGTGAAAAAGAAAATTGGAATTTAAAAATGGAATCTATTTCCAAAATAGAAATAAAATTTCGAATAGAGTTGAAATAGAAACTTTTTCAAGTGGTTAAATCAAGAAGTTGTTTTTAAATAAGAATACATATTAAATGAATTTTAATCCTTGGATAAATTGAAATATAAGTTCAAATATGAATTTATATGGGAAAGTGAAAAATCCGTTTTGAAACCAAAATTTGAAAATAGATTTAAACTTAGCAAATTATAAAAGATGTTTTAAGTGGTTGAAAAAAAAGGAAAAATGAGATTTGTATGAAAAAAATTCTTAATAGAAGTTATAAATAGAATTCGGGATTAAGATGTTATCTATAAATACGGAATCAAACTTAATTGATTATATATAAAAGAAATATATTCACGAATAAAATGAATAATGGTTTAAAACAAATATTTCGCAAATGAAATATCTATAAAATAAAATTTAGGTGATTTGAAATATGAATCCAAATTGGAACATGAATGAGAAAGGGAAATGGATAATTATTTTAAAAGAAAAACGATGAGTTTTATTCCAAAATTTGGAATATAAAGTAAATTATGATAACGTTTGTATATTGAAATGGTTATAAAGGAATTCGGTAAAGATTCAGAAAAGATAAATTCAAAAGTGAATTTGGAATTAGAATCAACCTAAAATGGTATATAAATTCCGAAGTTCAGAATTTAAATCGAATATGGATTATTCGAGAGAAAGTTATTTATTGGAATTCGATATTATATCGAATTTAGGGAAGTAGTTATGTTTACTTTTCGTTTGAATCAAATTTAATTATTTAAATTATTTATTTATTTATTTATTGAAAGTAATAAGTGCAAGTTATATTTTTGTAAGCCAAATATTTTAAAACAGCGATTTTAACGCTACCGTTATAATAAATGTTCTTAAACCTAAACAATGATTTTAATTCTACCGTTATGATAAATGTTTTATAAATCAAATATTTAGACACAATGATTATAATGCTGCCGTTATAATCAATGTTTTTCCATAAAAGAAGTGGATTCTTAGATTGAATCTGAGAGTCGCGTAAGCGATGTTTTGTTTGAAGTTGTGAGCTTTGACTATTTAAAAATTGAGAATGTTGTTCAATTAAGGTCTGAGAGGTAATTATAAACCAATTTGATTGACTTCATAACTGATGGTGGAATGGTTAAGGTTCGGTGGTGAAATTGGTAAGCAATATGGTTAGTTAATAAATAGTTAATGGCTTGAGTTATAATAACGATGTTTTATAACATCACATTAATTTAAAGGATTTTGAAATGTTTTCCGAAATAAAATAAGATATATTTTCTACGCATAATAAATGAAATGAATTGGTCAACGAGGAATTAAGTAATGGAATATGGAAATATTTTCCGATAGTAATAAGGGATATTTTCTGAATATAGAAAATAAGGATTCTTGAATATTTAGAAAAAACAATTCTAACAAGAATAAGAGATATTTTCTCAAATAAGGAAATTAGGATAATGGAAATGTTTTCCAAGAATCGAGAGAGACAATCGAGCTTTGAAAAGATAGGAAAGATGGGAATTTGGAATTGATAATAAAATAAGGAATTTATATAAAAAGGGGCCAAAATTGCTTGATGGTTGATAGATAGAATTTCATTTGGAAATAGGGTCGTTGGTTGAAAGGATGTTCCTTTGATAGTTAAATCACCAGCTATCAAGGTTTTGGTTTGTTTTATACCTCCGTTGTTGATACGAAGAGACCGGGATCAGATTTATTATCTGAAAACCACTTTGTATTAGCATAAGCGTTACAAATCAACTCATGCCAAAGATGATTGAAGTTGGAGTAAAATTCAAGGGTTGTTCTGTTAATCCTAGGTAGGAATTGCCTAAGATGGATTGATGGAATAGTGTCTTCGGTTTGTCCAGTCCGAGAACAACGTGTATCGACGGATTTGACAAGGTGGCGTTCAAAGTAAATGGTGATAAGATGTTCTGTAAGATAATCGTGACCTCCAGCCTCATCACCCAGGAAATGACAGAAATCGGGCAGGAAGCATGGCCATGTGGGTCATTATCATTAGGGATATTATCACCTGATCTAGAGAAATTTCATTTGCTTCTTATTCGACTCACTGTTGTATGCTTTTGGTAACGGTTGCTGATCACAACTGTTGGTGATAATATGCTCGGTACACTCAAGTTAAATGAGTGGCCAGCCATATGTGGGTCGGGTTGCAAGACGTTCTTGTTGAACCCAGTGTATTCCCTTCTAGAGATACACTATCGGAAGGCAGTTCCATACCTTGTCATGTTGGAAATCCAATCTCCAATTAGCACCCTACGGTTTTTGATTTAATATTATATATGGAGCGTGAGATACAAGCATTCTGCTAGATTCTATTTATTTGATGAAGACACTATTATAATATCACTAGATTTGATATCAAAAATATTTTTGGTTATCCTAAGGTAAAAACCATCTGTGTGTATGTGTGGATCTATCTTACGATTATCATTTCTTTCAAAAGGATTTTTGAAAGTTAAACAAATGGTTGAAGTTTACTCGCACCAATCCCATGCCTGACCCAGAGTTTATTTTGTTTTGTTTTCCCTAAACTCTTGGGTTCCCAAATTTGTACGGGTAGTCAAGTTGTCAGGAATTTACATATTCACTTGGAGGAGCTGGAAGCAGGAGGCTTCACTAGTTTGCTATAGATTATTATATTTTCCGCTATGTATCAAGTTTATATATGGAAACAGGTGTTTATAACTGTTCCAGAAATAACTGTTGAGCTCTGATGATGGTATGTAAATACAGTTACTTATTTGTATTTCAAAAGCTATGTGATTTAATATATTTTATTTTTTCGGTTGTGAGATTTGTGTTCTTCGTTTTCTTCTATTCTAACTTTTCTTTCTCTCTATTTCTCATCCTCTAACTTCTTTCTATCAATGATTCATATTTCTGTGCAATTTGGGTTGGACGTGTAGTGTAATTAGTCAACTCAAAGGGTACTGAAATTTGGGCCATTACATTTGGTATTAGAGCTGAAGGTTGAGTAGTAACCTTGGCTCTATGGTGTAACCCAATAGAGATGGGGTTAGTAATACCCTAGACTGAGTTTGAGTGTGTATATATGAGTGCGTATTGTAGATTTGATATGAAATTGTTTTATATTATGTTGACTGGTTTGTTGAGTGATTTATGAATTCTGGTCGATACAGAATGTACAACTGTATCGATAGGTGTTACTAAACTCTTGAACAAAGCAATTCGATACAATATTGTTTTAAAATGGGCAAACATTATAATTTTGCCCAAAAAAAAAATTATTTTGATATAAAAGAGAATAATTTCTGAAATATTATAGTATATGGATATGCTGATTGTTATTACAATCAAATGAAATTATAATATTGAAATGGTTACATAAAACTAAATTGAATTCATATAAGAATGGAATATACAAATAAGCTCAATTACAATTGGACTCAGACCAGAATTTGGAATTTAAATCCCGGATATTTAGAAAATATTTTCTGAAGTATTTTAAAGGTAATATATTATTACTTTAAAGGATTTTTGAATAGAAATTGTTTTTAAAATAGATTTTTAAGGGATTAAGCACTGAAAGCACTTCAGTGGGGAGAAAATAATTCTGATAATGGGTCGCAATATTATCGGTATTCATTTTCAAGTTTTTGAGTTACGAATTGCTACCTTTATAATTTGTTAATGGAAATCTATTTGAAAAAGAACAAGTGGTTTTAAGGAAAACTCAAATGCTTCGAATTTGCAGATGATTGTAAGTTTATGTGTATAATTATATGATTCCAAAGTCAATTTGGAAATAAAAGCCGAGTATTTGAATTCTAAAATTAAAATTTAACTTGTAAAGAAAATAGATTGAAATGGTAGAAGTGAATCAAATGAATTAAAATTTAACTTAAGTTAAACGAAATTAGACTGGATTAGAGATACTCCAGAATGAAATTAAACAAAGAAAAATGCTTGAAATTGGAATTAATAAAGTGAATCCGACTTATGTATAAACAAGTTGAATATATATTGGATGATGTTGTTTGGAATTAAACTATGATGGAATTGAACTCAAGCAGAATAAGAGGGTTGATTTTCAAAAATAGAACTCAGTTAGGATTAGTGAATAGAAGTGAACTAATTAGAAAGTTAAACACCAAAGTTTGGATTCATTTGGAACCGATTGGAAATATATGTACGTTGAGCAGGTATTGTATGGAAGCAAATGCAAGAGGTAGAATTTATACCCGGCAAAAAGGTACGTGTTTACAATATTCCTTGAGTTTGATGGTTTTATGAGCCGATGGGGCAAGCCACTTGGATTTTTGATTTTCTTTTGGATTGGAGAAGGCCTAGAAAGACGAGTTGTGGTTGTACGTGTTGAGCTGCGCAAAGGAGATGCTGACGAAATTTTTCAAAAATTTAAAGAGTTAGAAAATTTTCAAGAAATTTTTAATAAATTAAAAATCGATTTGTTAATTATGATTGAAATAAGAAAACCAGAATTGGTTAATAAAATTTCAAGTGGAATAATGAAATTGATAAATGTATTTAAAATCAATTGGAATGAGTGTGGATATGCAAAAGAGCATATGGATTGAAGACGAGAGAGTGATGATGGATTATCCAAAAATGGTGGACATATCATTTGGAAAGAATTATGAATGGTCGAGTATTGGTGTGAGAATTATAAGGTCGGGTAAGAACTAGGTTATGAAGATATGGAATATAAGATTTCAACTAAGTAGGTTGTGAGGTGGTAGAGTTATAGCATTACTGCTTAGCAATTCGAGGACGAAATTATTTTAAGGGGGAAGGAGTGTAACGAATTGGATTTTTAGCCATTTTACTCTGAATATTTAAATTTGTTTTAAATATTTTATTTGAAATATAAATTGATTTTTATAAGGAATTTAATTAAACGACGTTAGAACGTATAATTTATAATATAATTTAAAACGAGCCCATAACATCGCAGTAGTTCGTAATTTAACGTTTTCAACTTCAATTAAATATACAGGATTCGTTATAAGTTTATATTTCTTTGAAAGAATAAACTTTTGAATCTATTAAACTATATCTTTAGAATAGAAGCGAAAATCAGGATTTCATCTTATAAATTGTAAGTTATGTCCAAATCAAATTCTCATAAAATCGCTATGGAATTGTTTATATATTATAACGATTTATTTTATAAATAAATCGATTTTAAATAATCAGAATGATGTTTTAATTTGAAATATCGAGTTATCAATACAAATATATTTATTTTAAAGCTATACGATGTTCTATTCGGATATGTACGATAATAATAAATTATTATTATCCAATTGTGTTGTTTTTGAATTTATTTATAATTTATTGATTTATTTAAAATCTTAAATAAATAAATAAATAAGAAAATCTTTTATCCTTTCACGGTTAAAAATCTTACCGTATACTAGATAAAAGGATTCACTTAACGTGAACATATCGGCTGAGTCAAATATTATATCTGCGAAACCTCGACCAACCTTATGTAAAATCTTATCAAATCTTGCAAATTCATTTTCAAAATTTAAGGAAAAATCTAGGATTACGATATGATGTATACAAGGGTCAAAATTTTCTGCTAGCATTACAGAGGATGACCTTATACATGTAGAATAAAATAAGAAAAAAATCTTTGAGCGCTCAACATATGCAAACTTGTACCAATCGAAACAGTGTTAAATCTTTTACCAATCTCCGCACATGCCAACAGTCTGATCCATATCGCAGCACTTCTGACAGACTGTGATTAAAACGTTTATGCTTAGATATAACGGAACATACTTCAACAGTCTCAAACATTTCTATTCAAAATCCATAGGGCACTGTACAATAACTTGGCCATTGCTGATAGTCAAAAATCTCAACGTTGAAATTGTCATTTCCAAGAAATTTGGCAGTATTCTTTTACCTTATCTCAACTTAGGAAACAAAAACCCGATTTATATATTTATAAAAACAAATCAAATCCATCTTAAGTTCGAACCAATAAATTACGCTGCTTCATTGATTAAGTCAGTACATGCCTACACGCTACGCTGTGCCAATTGAAAATAATCCACATGCCTGTATTTTAAAAGCACATGCCTGTCTCTTGCAATTTAATTAATACTGAACCTGCAGTTGGATTCCTTCCAATCCATAGTGTATCGAAGTACATGAAAGTGGCAACTTATGTTTGAAAAAAAAAATTCACCTACCCTTTTCTCCTATTACGTGGCCGCCAAGCTATTGTTTTATAAATACTTGCTCCACCATTTATCAGACAAGCCAGCAAAATAGTTCTTTAAATTCACAAGCTTCAATGCACGTAATAAATTAGAAAACCAGTTCCTTTTCCTAGTCACTTCTTGTCTTCGATATACAGAAATCACCATTGCCAACCTCACTTCAGAAATTTAGTAAAAATCCAAATAAGGATGGGAACGCTGCATCTCAGATTCGTTTAGATCGTCGTAGGAAGAGCTACGCGATGATACAAGTTTTGTTCAACTCGATGGAAATTCTCTGGAGCGTGAGATCGTTCAGCAAGGTGATGTAGAGAATTGCGAGTTACGAGGGAGTAAAGGGTGGCTATTATGTGTGGTTTAACTGTGAGTTAAAGGCGGTATTTCTACTGTGTCAGAGTGGAGAAGACAGGAAAGGATGGAAGGGGCGAAGTCGGGGAAAGGTGAAGTCAGAGTCGCGATGTTGTTTGATGGACTGAGGAGGGTTTTGGGGTGGAGGAGAGAGATGGGAGGATGCGCAGGGACTACTGACGTGGTAGGAAGTAAATATAGAAGAGTGGGGTTGAGATAAATGGCAGCGTGCGTGACTTGTTGCTCCAATAGAAAGAAGGAGAGCCGTTGTCGGGTTGTGGATTCATGGTAGAAAGGTTGGGCACACCTGCACTATTCATGCAAGGAAGTGCATCTAGAAGTAGCTTGTGAGGAATGAGAATAGGACACGGGCATGGAGACGTGAAAGAGGAGTTTAAGGGTTGTTTTGGGTTGTAAAGTAGTGAAGTAGTTGGAAGAGAGAAATAGGCCAGCAAATATAACAGAATATTGCTGTGTGTTATGATTATGGTTTAAAGATGACGAGAAGAAGGGTAGCCAAAGTGAATTGGTAGTGGGGAAACTTGAAGGTGCGATCATGGACGGAGAAAGATTCTGTAGTGTGTTGGTTTTTTTAAACAGATAAAAGGGGGAGATGCAGCTATAAATCATGATTGATTTGAGTTAATCATGGTTAATTAACGATAACAAGGTAATTAGGAAATAATGGAATCATTAGTAAAAAATAATCTTAATTTCAAATAAATTTGAACTGGTAATAATTATAATTTGTACATATGCGAACAGAATTGGACGAGACTGGTTACACTGAAACCGTAATAACGAGATCTGCCTTTCGACACTAGTGTGGCGGACGATGGAGTTACTGGAATTTCGTAGAAAACTCAAACATCTGTTTGAATTCAAAACGAAACAAAAGCAGAATCATCAACTGCAAAACCAAGGCGAGTAAACTCACTAAATCTGTTTCGTTTGCGATGTACAAATGGTTGGTACAGTTATATCATTGATCAATTATTAGTTTTGTTTGCGATGCTATTTCATATTGATGTGATTAACATATGTGGATGCAGGGAAACAGGTTGGAGGGATCCAACTGGATTCCTCAACATTTATATTACCATTTTTTATAGAATTGTGATATATGATGTGTTATAAAATCCATAATTGGATATGTTGTGTTTGATTTACCCTAGCCCTAGGAACTTGGTATTTTAGATGTCGTAAAATATTTTTGAATGTGAAAAAGAAAATTGGAATTTAAAAATGGAATCTATTTCCAAAATAGAAACAAAATTTCAAATAGAGTTGAAATAGAAACCTGTTCAAGTGGATAAATCAAGAAGTTGTTTTTAAATAAGAATACATATTAAGTGAATTATTAATCATTGGATAAATTGAAATATAAGTTCAAATATTAATTTATATGGGAAAGTGAAAAATCGGTTTTGAAACCAATATTTGAAAATAGATTTGAACTTAGCAAATTATAAAGGAAATTATAAAAGAGGTTTTAATTGATTGGAAAAAAAGGAAAAATGAGATTTGTATGAAAAAATTCTGAATATAAGTTCTAAATAGAATTTGGGTTTAAGATATTATCTATAAATATGGAATCAAACTTATTTGATTATATATAAAAGAAATATATTCATGAATAAAATGAATAATGGTTTAAAGCAAATATTTCGCAAATGAAATATCTGTAAAAGAAAATTTAGGTGATTTGGAATATGAATCCAAATTGGAACATGAATGAGAAAGGGAAACGGATAATTATTTTAAAAGAAAAACGATGAGTTTTGTTCCAAAATTTGGAATATAAAATAAATTGTGTAACATTTGTATATTGAAATGGTTATAAAGGAATTTGGTAAAGATTCGAAAAAGATAAATTCAAAAGTGAATTTGGAATTAGAATCAACCTGAGATGGTAGATAAATTTCGAAGTTTGGAATATAAATCAAATATGGATTATTCGAGAGAAAGTAATTTATTGGATTTGATATTGTATCGAATTTAGGGAAGTAGTTATGTTTATTTTGCGTTTGAATCAAATTTAATTATTTCAATTATTTATTTATTTACTTATTAATTTATTTATTGAAATTAATAAGTGCAAGTTATATTTTTGTAAACCAAATATTTGGAAACAGCGATTTTAACGCTACCGTTATAATAAATGGTCTTAAACTAAACATTGATTTTAATGCTACCGTTATGATAAATGTTTTATAAATCAAATATTTAGGCACAGCGGTTATAATGCTGCTATTATAATTAATGTTTTTCCATAAAAGAAGTGGATTCTTAGATTGAATCTGAGAGTCGCGTAAGCGATATTTTGTTTAAAGTTTTGAGCTTTGACTATTTCAAAATTTAGAATGTAGTTCAATTAAGGTCTAAGAGGTAATTATACCCCAACTTGATTGACTTCATGACTGATGGAGGAATGGTTAAGGTTCGGTAGTGAAGATTGGTTAGTAATATAGTTAGTTAATAAATAGTTAATGGCTTGAGTTATAATAACGATGTTTTATAACATCGCATTAATTTGAAGGATTTTGAAATGTTTTCCCAAATAAAATGAGAGATATTTCTATGCATAGTAAATGAAATGAATTGGTCAACGAGGATTTAAGTAATGGAATATGGAAATATTTTCCGATAGTAATAAGGGATATTTTCTGAATATAGAAAATAAGGATTCGTGAATATTTAGAAATGTTTTTTCTTACTGGAATAAGAGATATTTTCTCGAATAAGCTGATTGGGATAACGAAAATGTTTTCTAAGAATCGAGGGAGACAATCGAGCTTTGAAAAGATAGGAAAGATGGGAATTTGGAATTGATAATAAAATAAGGAATTTATATAAAAAGGGGCCAGTATTGCTTGGTGGTTGATAGGTAGAATTTCCATTTGGAAATAGGGCGGTTGGTTGAATGGATGTTCCTTGATAGTTAAATCACCAGCTATCAAGGTTTTGGTTTGTTTTATACCTCCGTTGTCGATACGGGGAGACCGGGATCGGATTTATTATCTGAAAACCACTCTGTATTGGCATAAGCGTTATGAATCAACTTATGCCATAGATGACTGAAGACGGTGTAAAATTCAAGGGTTGTTCTGTTAATCCTACGTAGGAATTGCCCAAGATGGATTGATGGAATAGTGTCTTCGGTTTGTCCAGTCCCAGAACAACGTGTATTGGCGGATCTGACAAGGTGGCATTCAAAGTAAATGGTGATAAGATGTTCTGTAAGATAATCGTGACCTCAAGCCTCATCACTCGGGAAATAATAGAAATCGGGCAGGCAGCATGGCCATATGGGTCTTTCCCATTAGGGGTATTATCACCTGATCTAGAGAAATTTCATTTGCTTCTTATTCTACTCACTGCTGTATGCTTTTGGTAATGGTTGTTGATCACAACTGTAACAACCCGGAAAATCAGAACCAATTTTTTTTTTTATTTTGGCAATTTTAATGAATTTTGAGTATTTAAAATGATTTATTTTAAATTATAACGACTAGAAATTGAATTTGAATAGAATTAGAATGGAAAATTTTATTTAAATCGAAATTAGAATATAAATATTTATTTTAATTGTAAAAGGAATTAGAAATGGCGCGGTAGTTTAAAAATTCGATTTCAAATTTCAATTGAATGTACAGGATTCAAAACAAACCGGATTTTAGTTAAACCAGAAATATTTGAATCTATATGAAAATATATGTCCAACGAATGTGAAAAATCCAAATTTCATGACGAGAATTAAAAGTTATGTCCAGTTGAAAATTCAGAATAGTCGCTATGGAATATATATAATATATAGCCCTTAAAAATAGCGATTTTGCAAACGACCTCCATTTTTGACGAGACCACTTTTGTTGGATCCAGAATGTCAAATTATAGCTAGATTCCAATTTTCATAATTTTTGGAATTAATATATGAGCGTGGTGAATTTAAACATGTTTGGTCATTTCAGCTTGAATTTTATCGACTGAAAATGACCGTTTTTCAAACGGTCTCCAAATTTGACGAAATTAGTTTTGTTAGGACGGTATCATCAAAACATAGCTAGATTTATTTTTCTGGAATTTTTGGAGTCAATACGTGGCCCCGGTAAATTAAAATGTATGTTCAAATTTAATATATGTTGATTTATATTTTAATTTAAAGCAAAACTGATCGCAACGATAGAATTGGCTTATGGGACACATCCTATTGTGTTCGGAATGGGGGTATGTAACTAGGGGCGTCAGTCGTTGGGTTTGATTTGGGATTCAAATGGAAAAATTAACTTTTTGGAAAAACAAAAAATATAATATATATATATATATAAGTGGTTAAAGGGGGGGGGGGGAGGGTCAAACCCTTGTTTTATTTTCTCCAGTCAAAGAAGAAAAACCGCCTCTCCCACAAAAATTAAAATCACGTCACCTCCTTTTTTCAGCCGTGCCGCCAGCCATCGCGACATCCCTCCCTCCGGCGATCGACGACGAGACTCCTTCCCTTCTCCGACGCCCTTTCCCCTCCTTCTCTCTCCATTCGATTTCCCTAAAGCTCCATCTGCCCAAACCGCGACCTCCAACCCTAATGGGACCCACCACCGCCAACCCCTGACCACCCGCAACCCCTGGCACGCCTCCCCCATCACCAGCACCTCCTCCTCCGACAAATTCAGTGAGTTTTCCCCTTTCTGGGTTTTCCTTTTTTATTTTAATTATTATTATGCATAACATGTTTTTTTAAAACTGAAATTAACATGTATTAAAACTGGAATTAAAATGAGCTGATTTTTTATAATGAAATGGTTTGATTTCTTTTACAATGAAATGATTTTTACATAGGTAGTAGAAATAAAAATTCGATTTTTATTGTTTGAATAGCTAAATAAAAATTTGATTTTTATTGTTTGAATAGCTATATAAAAATTCGATTTTTATTGTTTGAATAGCTATATAAAAATTCGATTATATTATTTGAATAGCTATATAAAATTCGATTTTTATTGTTTGAATAGCTATATAAAAATTCGATTTTTATTATTTGAATGGTCGTATAAAAATATAATTTTTATATAAGAAGCAGCATTATAAAAATATAATTTTTATATATGAGTAGCGATATAAAAATGAGAGTTTTAAATTTATAAACATCATAATAAAAACGTGATTTTTACTATGAACAATGTGGAAAGGATTGCGTTGGCATTACGGGAAAATCCAAACTGTTCAGAAATTCAGAAATAAAACTGGAGGAGTGGATCCCAAAGGTGAGAACTTCTCACTTTAATTTATTTTCTAGTTAAATATACATAATAGAATGTAGACGGTGCTTAGTAGCACCCGACACCTTTGTTTGAAACCATGTTTGTTTGGTTGTTTGGTTGATTGAATTATTTGGTTGAATTTGGTTTGGGAAATGAAAAGAATTGACTAGAATTTGGTTTGTATATGGTGCGAGCCATTATTAGAATTTGGTTTGGGAAATGCCGAAATTTTCTAAAAATATTAGAATAATAAAAATATCATTTTTATTGTATAAATGAAGTTTATAAAATATTCATGTGTTGAAATAAACATTTTATAGTTAAAAATATAATTTTTAACAAGTATATGAATAAAATAAAAATTCATTTACAAATCGGACGATTTGTTTATGTACACGCATTTGACTGATATTGATTGGAACGATATATTTTACACATCGCCCAACTGCACAAATAATAATCAGTGTTTGTTGTTTGAAAACCCCACACGGGTATTGGGATGATATTGGGCATACACACTAATCCCAATATTTAGTTGTATGTCATTTGATGGGCTGACAGATAGTTGTAAGCGTTAATTATTCATATTTAACGCTTATGCAGTTGTGTAATGCACTCTGGATGATGGTTGACTGTGTTTGGTTATGGTTGTGTACATGTGTGTACGAAATCCATATAAATAAAATTATATGGTAATTGACCGTGTCTGATTCCAATTCGGAAAGAAAGAATATTTTAAATAAATGAGTATTTTGGAATGACGAGTAATGAATATTTTAAAATAACTAATATTTTAAAATAATATTCAGTAATGGATCAAAATATGATTTTGATATCCGATTTGGGATGGACACGAAAATATTTAAATGTATAAAGCCGTGTTGATTAGATTAACGCCATTTTGACGTGAACGATATTTATATTGATTTTATTCATTTTTATAATGAATATCGAAAAGGAAGTGATTTCAAAATAATGTTTTGAAAATATTATCATTTATATATTAATGATATGGAATATTCAATTTTGATTTAAAAATGAATATGAAGTTGAAATCATTTTGAAATGAATTTAAAACGATTTATAAAATATGTTTTAAGGGAAATCGATGAAATATATATAATATATATTATATATACATTTAATGGCCTGGATAGAACGCACCGCACCGCGGCCGTTTGCGAATTTCGACCATTGACTTCGAATTGAGATTACGGGAGATCCGATTGTCGGATCCACCTAAAACTGGAACTGTTGGGTTCGTATCGAAAATAGCTTTCCAACAAATATAAGAGATTTGAAATCTAACGGTTGGATTTAGAATTATGTCCAAATCAAATTTGGAAAAGTTCGTTGTAAGTGCGGTTCGATGACCGTTTTTGGAAATCGACTGTACGGGCCTTGATAAAATTATTAAAAATACTAATAATTTGTATAAAATTATAATAAATGATTTGGAAAGAATTTGGATGAAAAATTCCACGTTTGTAAAGACAAAAATATATTTTTATCAGAATGGACTAGTTATTAACTAGATTTGAAATCCAATAATTTTTAAATAAATAAATTGGATTTTAAAAGGTTTTAAAAATAACCAGAATTTCCAATATATGAATTGGAATGGATTTGAATCGAAATTATCTTCGGAATATTTCGGTATTGGATTCCATGATTATACAGATATTGATATGGGAATTTGGAAGATATATATATCGTTATTCCCAATATGATATTTGTTGATTCCAGAATTTGATATTGAATATAAGCCAATATAATTTCTATTCAGAGTCTTGTATTTAATATCAAATGAGATTTTGGGTTTGTCGTGAATGGTGTCTTCAGTAATACTGTTCTTAAACCCAATTGAGAAAAGAATAAATCGTTTAATTAAGATTTAGTGAAGTTTTCAAATAAATTAATATTTAATTGGAATTGAATAAAAGAATTGGATTTTGGGTTTGTCGCGAATGATGTCTTAAATAACACTGTGCTTGAACCCCGTGTGAAAAGAATAAATCTTTTAATTAAGATTATTAGTGTTTCCAATTAATTAACATTTAATTGGAATAGAATGGGATGTGAATTGGGTTTATTGTGAACTGGGTTTTTAACGACATTCGTTCTTTAACCCGATTTACATGATTTGGAATTTATAAATCTTTTTGTTAAGATTTAATGGAAATTTACCACAGTAAAGTTTTCCAATTTAATATATTAAATTGGAATTGAATGGAATTCGATTTGGTAATAATCGAAGTGAGCTTTTGTGGAGGAAGACTATTAATACATATGGAATTTAAAAAGCTTTACCGTTATTCCATTTATATTATTAGTCGGATACGAAAATTGATATCGATTATATATTAATCTATTTTATGTGAAGATTCCATAATTAATGGAATGTGATTTGGGTTTATCGTGAACTGTGTTTTAAATGATATTAGTTCTTTAACCCAGTAAAGGGCAGGATTACATATCTAACATTGTATTTCAAACTGTATGGTTGACCTCTGCTAAATATATATATGTATATGTTTGGTGACGGAGAATGTATTCTCTTGCTTAACACCCTTCTCTAAGATGTACGAGCTTAGAGGTTATATATCGGCAGAAATCAATAGTACGGTGTAGATTGTCGATGTGGCATGTTTGTGTTTCCAAAGTTAAATAATCATTAATATTGATTTTTGGGAAGATTAAAACTAAGTGGAGTTTTATTGAATCTTTAATTAGATTGAAAAGTGAATGAGATAATTTAAATTATCAAATTTGGGAAATGATCGAGAGTGGAGTATCACCAGTTCTGCTCCAAGCGATAGTTAAATCATTAATTAGATTTGAAAGGGAAATGGTAATTAATTTTACCGATAACACTGTGGTGTTAGATATGGAGTATTACCAGTTTTTCTCCATGGGATGAATAGGTTGGGATTGGGAAATTAAAAAAATGACTACTTCGGTAAGGTGCGCTAATCCCGACTAGCTTGGAAAACCTTAATATGGTTTGAATTGATATCCAAAGGAAGATTAAAGAATAAATTTAAAGAAGTCATCTTTAATAAAATTAATAGGAACCTTTCCCAAATGATACGAATATTTAAATAAAAGAATATTCTGAATTGGAATGAGGCGTATGTTATGTTTATGTAGCATTTGTTTATTATATATGCGAGTTATTCGGAAAGGCCGGCTTTATACCCATTCTGAATAACTGATTCGACGATAAGTCGACGATGAAGACAGTGGTTGAAGACTGGAGGTCTTCACATCGTTTGGATGATTACTGATGTCTTGATTGGGCTGTATACCCAAGACAAGGTAATAAGTGGTGATCGTCCGGTCGTACTTGGAGATCGACCGGATATGCGAGGACCTCTCTCCTGTATTGGACATATGGGACGAGGAATAAGGTGCCTACGGTTTCGTTTAGACCCACAACGAACTTATAAATGGATGTGTGTCTGACATTGGATTTCGTTCTGTGTTGATTGATCTCTATTAAATATATATCTGTTTGGTGGCGGAGAATTTATTCTTTTGCTTAACACCCTTCTCTGAGACGTACAAGCTCAGAGATTATATATCGATAGACATCAGTCGTATGGCGTGAATTGCCTGTGTGGCATGCTGAGATGCAAATGATCAAGGTTTCTGTTGAAAAGCAGAGTCTTGTGGTTGATGATCAAAGCACGGCCTTAAAGGGCATAGCTTTGTGTGTAGCGTTAATTCGCGATCCTTACACCCCAGTGTGAACCAGAAACGGGAGAGGACTACAGGGAGGACATGCATTTCTTTATAACTAGGAGTGGTGTCATGGTATGGAGCCCAGGCATTTTTACATATGTGGATGATGGAAAGCGAGGCGCCTCGGTTATATCTGTTGCTACATAGCTAATGGATATTGAGTCATCTGGCTCATTTACACCACATAGGTCGGGGAAACGCATTGTTCAGGAATTACTAATCCTCAAACGTAAGAGAGGACCGGCCTTGAAGATCCAAGGTGCAGTTGCGGCTGATTCTGAGACATGGGCTAGACTGTCTCAAATTCGGTAAGGACGATCCCTTCCCTTAGTTCATGATGGAAATCCAACTTCCACGTGACATTTCAGTTTTGATTGTAGAGCCTAGTATGGCGAAATTATAGATGGTACCCATGCCGCCTATGATTGATACATTTATATTTGAAATTTTTTATACATTATGCACTTATAATAGTATCAAATGATTTGTTTTAAACGTACCAACCATGTTTGGCTATTATAAGGTAAAACTCTATCCTCCGGCTTGCGTTGCATTGTGTGATGGGACCTGGTCTTATAATAGCTTCATTTTTCCAAAAAGCTTTGCGTTGTTTTGTTATATGCACTAGTATTCTTGGGAGGAAACCCGTTTCGTGTTATACGGCATGGTCCCTTGATTTACCTTATTTCTAAAGTAAGGTTTTAAATAACTGTTTTAGTTCTCACACCAGTCACATCACTGACCTAGAGTTTACTGTTTTAACCTAAACTTTGGGTGCCCCTATTTTCCACACGGGCAGCTGGTAGTTGGGTTTTTACAGATATTATATTCACAGGATTCTGGATTTACAGCTGGAACTATACTCGGAAAGCTCTGTATTCGTGTATTTCTTTCAGTTGTGTTATGTATTATTTTTCTGCTGCATTGTAATTTTAAATCTCTGATATTTTTTTGATGTATAATATTTATTCATACTCTGGTATATTCTGTACTCTGATGTAAATTGTTTCAATAAGCAATGAAATGTTCTTCTGTTTGCGTTCCGATTAGTCTTGTTCTCAGACAATCCATTCTTTCTCTTCTCTTCGGAGACCGGGGAAGTTCGGGTCGTCACAACAACCTTTGGTGATAATATGCTCAGTACACTCAAGTTACATGAGTGACCAACCATGTGTGGGTCGGGTTGCAAGACGTTCTTGTTGAACCTAGTGTATTCCCCTCTAGAGATACACTATCGGAAGGCGGTTCCATACCTTGTCATGTTGGAAATCCAATCTCCAATAAGCGCCCTACGGTTTTTGATTTATGATTATATATGGAGCGTGAGATGCAAGCGTTCCGTTAAATTCTATTAATTTGATGTAGACACTATTATAATATCACTGGATTTGATATCAAAAATATTTTTGGTTATCATAAGGTAAAAAACATCTGTGTTTATGTGTGGATCGGTCTTACGATTATCATTTCTTTCGAAAGGATTTTTGAAAGTTAAACAAATGTTTGATGTTTACTCACACTAATCCCATGACTGACCCAGAGATTATTTTGTTTTGTTTTCCCTATACTCTTGGGTTCCCAAATTTGTACGGACAGTCAAGTATTAGGAATTTACAGATTCACTTGGAGGACCTGGAAGCAGGATGCTTCACCAGTTAGCTATAGACTATCGTAATTTCCGCTGTGTATCATGTTTCTATCTAGAAATAGGTGTTAATAACAGTTCCAGAAATAACTGTTGTGCTCTGATGATGGTATGTATATACAGTTACTGATTTGTATTTCAAAAGCTATGTGATTTAATATATTTTATTTGTTCCGCTGTGAGATTTGTGTTCTTCGTTTTCTTCTATTCTAACTTTTCTTTCTCTCTATTTCTCATCCTCTAACTTCTTTCTATTAATTATTCGTATTTTTTTGCAATTTGGGTTGGACGTGTAGTGTAATTAATCAACTCAAAGGGTACGGAAATTCGGGATTTTACAGAATAAATATCCAATATTCGGAAGAATGGATGTGGATGTGGATGCGGATATGCGAATATAAGCACATCCGCATCCGAAAATTATCCGTTCGTTTTTTTCATGATTATAACTTAAATTATGTGTAATTTAACATAATTAATTATACTAATATATTATTTTGTAAAGTTGAATGTCTAATAAATGCATGATAATTACTAAAAATTATATATTATCATCATATTTATTTATTTTTAGCAATTCAGTAATCAACTGGGTTGAAAAAGCTTAAAATATTTCTGAAAATATCATTTATATTAATTGATTTTCAACTATTTGCAGAGCGGATAATTATTTGATATCCATCCGTATCCGTGGATGCAGATATCCGAAAATGATTTCGGATGCGGATACAGATATGGCACTATCCGCATCCGAAACTATCTGTTGACAACCCTATACATTTTATTGCAAAAAGTTCAAAATAAACTACAAAGCTAGGTCTTCAGCTTTGCAGATATACGTTCAGTTATTACACCCACAATTGTAACACCCCGTAATTCTGTGACATTAAGATTCACAAATTAAAGTATAATTATTTTTTTAAAAGAAAAATAAAAAGAAAAATATCCATGCAGTTGTTTAATTTAAGTATTATAACTAACATGAAAAAGAGAAGAAAGGAGAGAACAATAATTATTATTGTTCTAAGACTTATTAACAAAAGCCTCTGTAGCTCAGTTGGTTAAGGCATTGGATTTGTAGCATGGAGGTCGGGGGTTCGAACCCCGGCGGCGACATAATTTTTTACCTTTGTTTTAGAGAGGGCCAACTGAACATGCAAATAGATGTACGTATACAAATTCAAAATTTGAAAGGATAAGAACGTACATATAAGGAAATAAAGAAAATATATATATATACATATGAGAATATAAATAAATAAATATATATATATGCAAAAATATATGTATACGAAAGATAAAATTCAAGATAAGGCTACAGTCAATGAAATATGGCAACATCATTTGAATTTTGAAAATAAAATGAAAGTTGTGCGTATATATATACGCGTAAAATGGTCGTTAGAGGAATTGTATACATATAAGAATATTTCATGTGAATAAAATAGTTAAATAAATTCCAGAAATTCAAAAGTTCGAAAATCAAACTTCTACGCCAAAACAATTCATTCGAAATTCAAATTTCTACGCCAAAATAGCTTGTGGGACCCAATGCTGACTCAGCACTGCGTGTATGATAAGGTTTGGCTAGATTCATCTACATACCTGGACTATTTTCTTAACTAGGTTCAATGCTGACTCAGCGCTGCGTGTACGATAAGGTCTTGAGCAGCTATATAAACAGCCCTAGTCTTCATTCTCTTTGCACCAATTCTCTTCTATCCTTATGCTGCTAAGATTCATGGCTTCTTCCCCTCCTCTAAATTTTCTTAAATAATTAAAATAAAATATAAATTCAAGACATGGAGATGCTGCTCAAATATGTTCAAGAGAAGATTCAAATCAAAGTGAAGAATTCAAAGGCTAAATCAACAAACCTCGAGCAACGACATACGAATCTTAGCATCGCCGTTCTTCTATTCTAGATCTAATTTCTGTAAGTTGGTTATTTCTAGACTTGAACGTTTTATTTTTATTTGTGACATGAAATTAAAAGGATATAAGAAAAATGCCTAATCTCTTCACTTGGATCTGTGTTTATTTAAGTTTTTGGATCTAATTCTTGACTATGGCCCAGAACATACTATGACTTTGATTGACGGCCTATGACTATTGAACAAAGAGGATATGCCTATGCCTATGATCATGATTATGAGAACTATGACCATGAACCTATTGCCTTTGAATTACGAACATGAACCTTGATTTGGGACATACAACATATGACTATGACATTGCCTATGACAATGACTTATGACTATGGGAATTATTTTCCCTTTTGGACTATGAACATTGCCTATAACTATGAACTTTGACTATGATTCATAATTAGGAAAATTGTTGCTTAAGTTTTGTGGCTATGAAATTGGGTCTAAACCCGATTATCTATTTTATCTGTTCCTTGTTTTTCTTCGGTTTTAGACTGTGGGAATTTACCTATTCAGTTAGGTCTACCCATGTTCTTGAACCTATTCTATCTATTGGTTTTAGACCGTGGGAATTTACCTATTAAGTTAGGTCTACCCAAATTCTTGAACCTACGTCGTTATCCAAACCTTTTATGCCAATTATTATCCCTTTTCATAGCATCTTTGGTTCATTCCCTATTTTCTACGAATCTAGATTTATTTACAATCTAGGTTAGATCACGATTATACGAACGGTGGGAATGCAATTTGGGGAAAATATGAAAATGAACATAAATGTAGTTATAAGCTTGGAAATTGGCATAAATTGGGAATATGTATTATGGCATGTTCATAGGAATGCAAATTGGATAAGTTTGACATATTAAATTTAGTATTAGCAAGTAAGCTAAATTTTAGGCATGAAATGTAAACTAGAATAATAATTCTAGTCTTACCATAAACTGTGAATTAGGAATGTTAAATCAAAATTGTGTTAATTAAAGATTTGGAATAAGTATATTAGCACAATTTTGAATTTAGCCATAATTGCGAGAAATTGTAATGTTTAGAATAAATCATGGTTAGTGACACTTAATTTGGTATAATTTACATACCAAAAAGTATAAATATGATAAATAAGAGGGAACGGGCCATAATAATAAATGTGACAATGTACATTAAAAGTGTAATAATGAAATAAGTAAATTAGGAGTAAATTTACTTATAGAATTTGTCATAAATGATAAATTGTTCATTTACCACAAAATATGTAACTTGCATGTAGGTAAAGTTTTGGCCATAAATTATAAACTAGGATATTTAATCTAGTTTTGGCAATGAAATAGGAAATGGCCTGAACTGCAAGTTGGGTTAGGACTTGGGCCTAGAATATAAGTATACTAGTGGGCAGGACAAAATGAAAATGGTATAGGCCAAGTTTATTTAAAAAGGGAAAATGGACTTTGAAGATAAATTGTTGACAATTTATATATGGACAAAAGAAAGGTTTTCTCTTTGAGTAATACATACACCTGAAAGTTCTAGGGTGACAGAGAGGATAGTGTCTAGGTTTGGGTTTGGAAAATACAAGTTTCCTGCCCTCCCTGGCTATCCCTAACTGATCCGAAGGACGGGATGGTTGTTTTCAAAACCAGATTTGGAAATTAATCAAAAACCCTTTGAACTTAGAAAACATGAATATGCCTAACCCGAGGTTAGACTGAGTTGCGGTGTAAACCTGCCCGGAACCGACCGGCACATCCAGTAACCGCAGCAATATCTGGCTAATGTGAGAGGTTGCGGCTTTAATTTATTAATTAAAGCTAGAACAAGAATGGGAGAGTTAAGTCCATAGAAACACTTAACCAATTTAACACAGTTAAGCAAGAATGGGTGGCTTAATTCCATAGAAACACTTAACCAACTTAACACAGTTAAGCTAGAATGGGAAGGTTAAGTCCATAGGAACACTTAACCAACTTAACACAGTTAAGCTAGAATGGGAAGGTTAAGGAACACTTAACCAACTTAGCACAGTTAAAGCTAGAATGGGAGGGTTAAGTCCATGGGAATACTTAGCCAAATTAACATGTTAAATTGGCTAAGTGTATTAACTTTACTTAACCTAACCTTCTAGTCTTGTCAACATGTTAATTTGGCTAAGTATTCCCATGGACTTAACCCTCCCATTCTAGCTTTAACTGTGCTAAGTTGGTTAAGTGTTCCTTAACCTTCCCATTCTAGCTTAACTGTGTTAAGTTGGTTAAGTGTTCCTATGGACTTAACCTTCACATTCTAGCTTAACTGTGTTAAGTTGGTTAAGTGTTTCTATGGACTTAACCCACCCATTCTTGCTTAACTGTGTTAAATTGGTTAAGTGTTTCTATGGACTTAACTCTCCCATTCTTGTTCTAGCTTTAATTAATAAATTAAAGCCGCAACCTCTCACATTAGACAGATATTGCTGCGGTTACTGGATGTGCCGGTCGGTTCCGGGCAGGTTTACACCGCAACTCAGTCTAACCTCGAGTTAGGCATATTCATGTTTTCTAAGTTCAAAGGGTTTTTGATTAATTTCCAAATCTGGTTTTGAAAACAACCATCCCATCCTTCGGATCAGTTAGGGATAGCCAGGGAGGGCAGGAAACTTGTATTTTCCAAACCCAAGCCTAGACACTATCCTCTCTGTCACCCTAGAACTTTCAGGTGTATGTGTTATTCAAAGAGAAAACCTTTCTTTTGTCCATATATAAATTGTCAACAATTTATCTTCAAAGTCCATTTTCCCTTTTTAAATAAACTTGACCTATACCATTTTCATTTTGTCCTGCCCACTAGTATACTTATATTCTAGGCCCAAGTCCTAACCCAACTTGCAGTTCAGGCCATTTCCTATTTCATTGCCAAAACTAGATTAAATATCCTAGTTTATAATTTATGGCCAAAACTTTACCTACATGCAAGTTACATATTTTGTGGTAAATGAACAATTTATCATTTATGACAAATTCTATAAGTAAATTTACTCCTAATTTACTTATTTCATTATTACACTTTTAATGTACATTGTCACATTTATTATTATGGCCCGTTCCCTCTTATTTATCATATTTATACTTTTTGGTATGTAAATTATACCAAATTAAGTGTCACTAACCATAATTTATTCTAAACATGACAATTTCTCACAATTATGGCTAAATTCAAAATTGTGCTAATATACTTATTCCAAATATTTAATTAACACAATTTTGATTTAACATTCCTAATTCGCAGTTTATGGTAAGACTAGAATTATTATTCTAGTTTACATTTCATGCTTAAAATTTAGCTTACTTGCTAATACTAAATTTAATATGTCAAACTTATCCAATTTGCATTCCTATGAACATGCCATAATACATATTCCCAATTTATGCCAATTTCCAAGCTTATAACTACATTTATGTTCATTTTCATATTTTCCCCAAATTGCATTCCCACCGTTCGTATAATCGTGATTAAACCTAGATTGTAAATAAATATAGATTCGTAGAAAATAGGGAATGAACCAAAGATGCTATGAAAAGGGATAATAACAGGCATAAAAGGTTTGGATAACGACGTAGGTTCAAGAATATGGGTAGACCTAACTTAATAGGTAAATTCCCACGGTCTAAAACCAATAGATAGAAAAGGTTCTAGAACATGGGTAGACCTAACTGAATAGGTAAATTCCCACAGTCTAAAACCAAAGAAAAACAAGGAACAGATAAAATAGATAATCGGGTTTAGACCCAATTTCATAGCCACAAAACTTAAGCAACAATTTTCCTAATTATGAATCATAGGCAAAGTTCATAGTTATAGGCAATGTTCATAGTCCAAAAGGGAAAATAATTCCTATAGTCATAAGTCATTGTCATAGGCAATGTCATAGTCATATGTTGTATGTCCCAAATCAAAGTTCATGTTCGTAATTCAAAGGCAATATGTTCATGGTCATAGTTCTCATAATCATGATCATAGGCATATCCTCTTTGTTCAACAGTCATAGGCCGTCAATCAAAGTCATAGTATGTTCTGGGCCATAGTCAAGAATTAGATCCAAAAACTTAAATAAACACAGATCCAAGTGAAGAGATTAGGCATTTTTCTTATATCCTTTTAATTTCATGTCACAAATAAAAATAAAACGTTCAAGTCTAGAAATAACCAACTTACAGAAATTAGATCTAGAATAGAAGAACGGCGATGCTAAGATTCGTATGTCGTTGCTCGAGGTTTGTTGATTTAGCCTTTGAATTCTTCACTTTGATTTGAATCTTCTCTTGAACATATTTGAGCAGCATCTCCATGTCTTGAATTTATATTTTATTTTAATTATTTAAGAAAATTTAGAGGAGGGGAAGAAGCCATGAATCTTAGCAGCATAAGGATAGAAGAGAATTGGTGCAAAGAGAATGAAGACTAGGGCTGTTTATATAGCTGCTCAAGACCTTATCGTACACGCAGCGCTGAGTCAGCATTGAACCTAGTTAAGAAAATAGTCCAGGTATGTAGATGAATCTAGCCAAACCTTATCATACACGCAGTGCTGAGTCAGCATTGGGTCCCACAAGCTATTTTGGCGTAGAAATTTGAATTTCGAATGAATTGTTTTGGCGTAGAAGTTTGATTTTCGAACTTTTGAATTTCTGGAATTTATTTAACTGTTTTATTCACATGAAATATTCTTATATGTATACAATTCCTCTAACGACCATTTTACGCGTATATATATACGCACAACTTTCATTTTATTTTCAAAATTCAAATGATGTTGCCATATTTCATTGACTGTAGCCTTATCTTGAATTTTATCTTTCGTATACATATATTTTTGCATATATATATATATTTATATTCTCATATGTATATATATTTTTTCTTTATTTCCTTATATGTACTTTCTTATCCTTTCAAATTTTGAATTTGTATACGTACATATATTTGCATGTTCAGTTGGCCCTCTCTAAAACAAAGATAAAAAATTATGCCGCCGCCGGGGTTCGAACCCCCGACCTCCATGCTACAAATCCAATGCCTTAACCAACTGAGCTACAGAGGCTTTTGTTAATAAGTCTTAGAACAATAATAATTATTGTTCTCTCCTTACTTCTCTTTTTCATGTTAGTTACAATATTTAAATTAAACAACTGCATGGATCTTTTTCTTTTAATTTTTCTTTTAAAAAAATAATTATACTTTAATTTGTGAATCTTAATGTCACAGAATTACGGGGTGTTACATTCTCCCCCACTTAAAAGGATTTCGTCCTCGAAATCTTCAAGTTAGGAAGAATGTGTCCTACCATCCAATCACCCATCTACTCAACCATTCAATCACAGGCATTCATTGTCCTTAAAAGATTTCTAATGCTTTCATGTTCATATGCATAGTGTGTGTATATGTCTCTATCTAATGCAAAATCAGGTGGTCTACTGATTCAGTTGACCTCCTTAATGCAAATCATGTTTGTGCCATGCGTCCAATCATGCATGCAAGCATCCCTAGTCATGTAAATACTACATGCGTTCACAGCCATTCATCCATATGCAACGTCCACATGATATCATATCAAGTTCAACTTGCAACAAATACATATATGTAAATGCAATATGAAAGCGTCCGAAATTGATCTAGTGCCTAATTCATATGCATCCACGAGCAACCATTTGCAACCACTTGCAACCATTCAACCATAACATGTTCCAAATACATGTTTACATCCATTGGATTCTACCTAAGGATCGCAGATGCGACCTAGAGGATATACTTTGGAAAGAGAGAGAAACAACTACGCGTAAAGCTCCTAAACAGAGAAATCAAGGATGCACCCTTAAGAAAAAGGGTATGTTGCTAGTATCTAGCCTTCTTGAGCTTTACTCCACTGTATCTTAACCATTTTTTTTTACTCCACGATTGTGAAGTTTCTAAGCTCCATCTCCAAAATGAACAGATGTCAACCAAGTGTATATACTAGGATGATCAGAGATCTCTCCTCCTATCTTATCCATCGTGCCATAATTAAAAGGTCAAAAGGTCACTACGCGCTTTTTAGAGCGCCTGCCACAACTATCCATCTCTCACGCAAACCATCCTAGTCGAACTCGACATTCCTCAAGTACAAGCCCCAAAGGCCTAAACCAATATCAGACAAGCACCCAAGGAATATCTCCTTTAGACAATCTACGTGATATGATATAAGCAAACTCGATAGCTATTCAAACCCCTACTAACCAAAAATAAATGGGTCGAACCACCCACTGGGTTTGAGACTGATTGGGATCTTCTTACTATACAAGTACTAAGGTGCAGAGACTCAACTATGGAAGCAAATATGAACAAATGTGAAGTGCTAAATCCGAACAGAAAAACTAGATTCTTCCAACAGAAACTTTTGCCACCTATCTCCTAGGTACGCTCAGCATGTACTTTCCCTTCTGAAAATCTTGTCCTTTGTCCTTAATTATATGCCCTATCATACCATAGTAAAGATATTTCCTCTTTTATAATTTTCTTCCTCCTTCGTGAGCTAAACCTACATCCATGATTTCCTCATCATGGGGTTGTGCTCCCTTTTGCCAAACTCCTCACCTTTTTCTGTGTATAACCATGTTGGCAAATCCCTCGAAAGCTGCTTCCATCATACCGAAGACCCTACTAAGCTTGAAAGAAGACTGGCCGTAAGTGAAACAACTACGACTATAGATGGAAGTCGGGCACTACTTCGCCCTTCGATGAGGTTATCTCCCAAAAAGCCAGGAGCCCTAGAGAGTCAAGAAAGAAGGAGACAAGAATTCAAACAGAGGAAGAAGAGACAATGCGTATGGCTTTGGGGAATATGCCTTTAAAACAAATCCTTTCTTTTAAAAATGCTTCTTTAAAAACCGTTTGAAAATAATTTTTCAAATCTTTTATCTGATCCGGTAACCTTCAGCTCTGATACCACGTGTAACACCCCACGTCCGTTAGTGTCACTCACAAAGGGAATGCACTAAGTTCTGTGGAGCATTTTGGGTAAAAGATGCAGATAAATTACAAGACAGACAAATATTAAACAGTGGAAAATAGAACTTTGCTTTATTGATAAAATAGTAAGTACAAGATTTTTTACAATATCAGAGTATCATCTGTCTTTACAAAATAAAGAAGCATAAAACAACATTTTATATTCCCCAATGTAGCAAGAGCCAGCCATAGCATCTGAAAGAGAATCCAAGGACGACTTCGTCAAATCTTCAAGTTGGGGAAAGAGCAACGGTCCAATCTAATCCTGAGTTATACTATTCCCTCCTCAACTACCTAGGGGGGGAACGGAAGAAAAGAAGCGAAAGAAAAACAGATTCAGACATAAAGCCTGACTAAGTCAGTATCTTCTAGCATGTGAACAGGGAAAAATGAAACGACATGAATTAACTGAATACAAGACAATACCATGATGATAGGGTCAACAGGATAAGATAAGATTACCACAAGATATACTAAGGCAAGATAAACTGGATATACTTTAATACTTTCTCTGCTTCGCTATTACCTTATTATTCTGGTTTCTATATCTCTACACCGCCTAACTAGTGTCCCTACTAGTAACGATAACGTGATCCCAATCCATGTAGTTTCCGTCGCCTTCAGGCATCCATTTATTATTTAATTACCTAGATCTAATCTAGGGTTTTCTATCAAGTGCCTTCTAGATTCAACTAGAACTTATGCTATTTTTCTGAATGCTTCTTGGATTCATGGTTTATGCCACCTAGTTCCAAACTAGGGATTATGCTACCTGTCGAACGATGCCCTTTAGTCTAGGACACACCACCTAGGGTGGTACATGTTCCTAGACTTTTCCCACGCATGTATCGCGAATCGTTATCGCTTGTCTAGATGCACATGTCCAGTAATGTGCGGTCCGAGTTCCGCTGTTAGGGCTACTCTAGAAATACGGAACTCGGTCGGGAGCTTTCAATATCTGCCGATGCAGATGCTAAGTTTTGTTTTTCCTGTGGCTATGGTCCCACTCAACCCCTCCCTCAACTAATGGAAGGCCACCCTTGTAAAATGAGAACTGTACGAAGGCCCCTATCTGCCCCACTAATTCTATGGCCAACAACACCCCGCAACCACAACTAGATAGCAAGTATGTGTTCCGTATGAGTCCTCCAGCCTTCCCGCTTCACGTGTCTCGCTTGACTGAAGATGGTAGGTAGACGACGAGTTGCTATCATAGGGCTTCCGTCTTCTCGCCGAATCACGCTGGTCCATCCTAGTCTTTCGGTTGCCATATATTGCAACCAAGGCATACCCTTGGCTCTTCTACCGCAGACCTTAACCTCTGTGCGCCCAGGGGGATCATCTGCAGCCTCACAGAGGGATACCAAGAGTACCCTCACGTCCCCTCGAAGCCTCGGGCTTCGTATCCCAATTCGTTGGAGTCTTCTTTAAAATCAGATGGACGTCCGCACCTTCGTGTTATACTAAGAATTACTACTTAGTTCTACTAACTAAGGTTTACCACTTAGTTTCCAAATTCCTTGTTTTCTTAACTAAGTTTTACTACTTAGTCCCCTTTTCAACTGAGGTTTACTACTTAGTTTTCTTTCTCGCCAGGTTGGATTGGTTAAGTGTCTTTAGTCGATTCAAGCTATCTTATCCCTCTTCCCTTATCCTGTTAAACTAGTTAAGTGTTATCCCTTTATGCTTTTTACTTAACCCTATTCATTTATCATATTCTGATGGTTAAGCGTTCAAGTTTACTTAACCCTATGGTCTAGTCCAGCTAACATATTAAATTGGCTAAGTGTATAACTTAACCCCAACCTCTAGTCTAATTAACATGTTAAATTGGCTAAGTGTATTAACTTTACTTAACCCCACCTTCTAGTCTAGTAAACATGTTAATTTGGTTAAGTATTCCCATGGACTTAACCCTCCCATTCTAGCTTTAACTGTGCTAAGTTGGTTAAGTGTTCCTTAACCTTCCCATTCTAGCTTAACTGTGTTAAGTTGGTTAAGTGTTCCTATGGACTTAACCTTCCCATTCTAGCTTAACTGTGTTAAGTTGGTTAAGTGTTTCTATGGACTTAACCCACCCATTCTTGCTTAACTGTGTTAAATTGGTTAAGTGTTTCTATGGACTTAACTCTCCCATTCTTGTTCTAGCTTTAATTAATAAATTAAAGCCGCAACCTCTCACATTAGACAGATATTGCTGCGGTTACTGGATGTGCCGGTCGGTTCCGGGCAGGTTTACACCGCAACTCAGTCTAACCTCGAGTTAGGCATATTCATGTTTTCTAAGTTCAAAGGGTTTTTGATTAATTTCCAAATCTGGTTTTGAAAACAACCATCCCGTCCTTCGGATCAGTTAGGGATAGCCAGGGAGGGCAGGAAACTTGTATTTTCCAAACCCAAGCCTAGACACTATCCTCTCTGTCACCCTAGAACTTTCAGGTGTATGTGTTATTCAAAGAGAAAACCTTTCTTTTGTCCATATATAAATTGTCAACAATTTATCTTCAAAGTCCATTTTCCCTTTTTAAATAAACTTGGCCTATACCATTTTCATTTTTTCCTGCCCACTAGTATATTTATATTCTAGGCCCAAGTCCAAACCCAACTTGCAGTTCAGGCCATTTCCTATTTCATTGCCAAAACTAGATTAAATATCCTAGTTTATAATTTATGGCCAAAACTTTACCTACATGCAAGTTACATATTTTGTGGTAAATGAACAATTTATCATTTATGACAAATTCTATAAGTAAATTTACTCCTAATTTACTTATTTCATTATTACACTTTTAATGTACATTGTCACATTTATTATTATGGCCCGTTCCCTCTTATTTATCATATTTATACTTTTTGGTATGTAAATTATACCAAATTAAGTGTCACTAACCATAATTTATTCTAAACATGACAATTTCTCACAATTATGGCTAAATTCAAAATTGTGCTAATATACTTATTCCAAATCTTTAATTAACACAATTTTGATTTTACATTCCTAATTCACAGTTTATGGTAAAACTAGAATTATTATTCTAGTTTACATTTCATGCCTAAAATTTAGCTTACTTGCTAATACTAAATTTAATATGTCAAACTTATCCAATTTGCATTCCTATGAACATGCCATAATACATATTCCCAATTTATGCCAATTTCCAAGCTTATAACTACATTTATGTTCATTTTCATATTTTCCCCAAATTGCATTCCCACCGTTCGTATAATCGTGATTTAACCTAGATTGTAAATAAATCTAGATTCGTAGAAAATAGGGAATGAACCAAAGATGCTACGAAAAGGGGTAATAACTGGCATAAAAGGTTTGGATAACGACGTAGGTTCAAGAATAAGGGTAAACCTAACTTAATAGGTAAATTCCCACGGTCTAAAACCAATAGATAGAATAGGTTCAAGAACATGGGTAGACCTAACTGAATAGGTAAATTCCCACAGTCTAAAACCAAAGAAAAAGAAGGAACAGATAAAATAGATAATCGGGTTTAGACCCAATTTCATAGCCACAAAACTTAAGCAACAATTTTCCTAATTATGAATCATAGGCAAAGTTCATAGTTATAGGCAATGTTCATAGTCCAAAAGGGAAAATAATTCCCATAGTCATAAGTCATTGTCATAGGCAATGTCATAGTCATATGTTGTATGTCCCAAATTAAGGTTCATGTTCGTAATTCAAAGGCAATAGGTTCATGGTCATAGTTCTCATAATCATGATCATAGGCATAGGCATATCCTCTTTGTTCAATAGTCATAGGCCGTCAATCAAAGTCATAGTATGTTCTGGGCCATAGTCAAGAATTAGATCCAAAAACTTAAATAAACACAGATCCAAGTGAAGAGATTAGGCATTTTTCTTATATCCTTTTAATTTCATGTCACAAATAAAAATAAAACGTTCAAGTCTAGAAATAACCAACTTACAGAAATTAGATCTAAAATAGAAGAACGGCGATGCTAAGATTCGTATGTCGTTGCTCGAGGTTTGTTGATTTAGCCTTTGAATTCTTCACTTTGATTTGAATCTTCTCTTGAATATATTTGAGCAGCATCTCCATGTCTTGAATTTATATTTTATTTTAATTATTTAAGAAAATTTAGAGGAGGGGAAGAAGCCATGAATCTTAGCAGCATAAGGATAGAAGACAATTGGTGCAAAGAGAATGAAGACTAGGGCTGTTTATATAGCTGCTCAAGACCTTATCGTACACGCAGCGCTGAGTCAGCATTCAACCTAGTTAAGAAAATAGTCTAGGTACGTAGATGAATCTAGCCAAACCTTATCATACACGCAGTGCTGAGTCAGCATTGGGTCCCACAAGCTATTTTGGCGTAGAAATTTGAATTTCGAATGAATTGTTTTGGCGTAGAAGTTTGATTTTCGAACTTTTGAATTTCTGGAATTTATTTAACTGTTTTATTCACATGAAATATTCTTATATGTATACAATTCCTCTAACGACCATTTTACGCGTATATATATACGCACAACTTTCATTTTATTTTCAAAATTCAAATGATGTTGCCATATTTCATTGACTGTAGCCTTATCTTGAATTTTATCTTTCGTATACATATATTTTTGCATATATATATATATATTTATATTCTCATATGTATATATATTTTCTTTATTTCCTTATATGTACGTTCTTATCCTTTCAAATTTTGAATTTGTATACGTACATATATTTGCATGTTCAGTTGGCCCTCTCTAAAACCATGATAAAAAATTATGCCGCCGCCGGAGTTCGAACCCCCGACCTCCATGCTACAAATCCAATGCCTTAACCAACTGAACTACAGAGGCTTTTGTTAATAAGTCTTAGAACAATAATAATTATTGTTCTCTCCTTACTTTTCTTTTTCATGTTAGTTACAATACTTAAATTAAACAACTGCATGGATCTTTTTCTTTTAATTTTTCTTTTAAAAAAATAATTATACTTTAATTTGTGAATCTTAGTGTCACAGAATTACGGGGTGTTACAACAATACTTGATCTGTTATTCGTTTGTCGGATTCTAGAATACACTTTTGGAAAAACTCCATACTTTATGTTTAGACTTTTTTAAAGGGAGGAAGCAAATATAGATAGACATGGAAAACTTTATGTAAATCTAAGCTTGAAGGAATATGCCTTAAATTATTCACTAATATGAAAAAGGAAACATGTATAAAGGTCATATGCAAATTGCTATCTAAGGAAAATTGGTGGAACAATGGATGAAACGTAAATATTGTTATGGTACATTTTAGGACTAAGAGCATATATAATAATACATGTACGTGTAAGGTCATAAAGAGACTTTAAACTAGTAGGAAACTGTAATGATCCGCATTTGCAGAGGTATTATAATTAATTTATTTAATTATTTAAAAGGGTGATAAAAAGGATTTCATGGTCGTTGAATTTAAATAATGGTGAATATTTAATTAAAATAATAAATTAAATAATATATTTAATTCTGAAATAATCAGATTGGGCCGAAATGGCGATATGGTGTGAATTGGGAAATTCAAAATATATAATTCAGTTCAGAATTGAATTAGAATAACGAATATATTTTATATACGACAGTTTGAACGTAGAATTTTAATGTAATTATAATCGAGCTTGAAATGACGCTGCAGTTCATAATTTGGCGATTCGAACTTCAACCGAATGTACATGATTCGTTTTAAGCCGGATTTCTGTGAAACAAGAAACGTGCGGAGCTGGTGGAGTATATCTTTCTAATAGAAGAGAAAAATCGGGATTTCATCGTGTAGATTTTGATTTACGTCCAAATCAAATTTTAGAAAAGTCGTTGTGGAATTCCTTTATAATTTATAAAAGAATTATTTATATTTTAAAAAGGAATTTCAATATAAATCGAATATCGGGTTGACCCAGATTTGAATATCAAGTTAGAATTTCATATAGGAATATTCTAGAGCTGTATGATATCGTATGTGGATATATACAATAATATTTATCTACAAATATTTAATTTAATTATATTTAAATATATTTATATATTTAAATGGGTTATTTAGGACTTTAAAAATAGCCACTTTTGCAAACGAAGTCGGAATTCGACGAAACTAATTTTGTTGGATCCGCAATGTCAAATAGTGTTAGATTTCCAGTTTCGTGATTTTTAGAGTCACTGTGTGGTCGTACGGATTTTTAGAGTGAGAAACAGTCAGTATTTCGACGGTTAAAAATACGTTGTGTGAGCATACGAAGTCGGAATTCGACGAAACCAGTTTCGTTGGGACCGTAATGTCGAACTCTACCTACATGTCTATTTTCGTGATTTTTGGGTATCACGTGTGATCATAGGAATTTTTAGAAGACGAATTAACTAAAAGAATATTCCCTACCCCAAAATATCTTCTTTCTTTTCCCCTATAAATAAGGTTACACCTTCTAAACCTAATTCCCAATTATTCTCACAGTCAAAAGGAAACCGCCGCCATCGTTCTTTCTCTACAAACCAGAAAATTGCTTCTGGGAAAATCATCGGAAATCCTATAAATCATCTCGTAAATGTTTTCAAACTCCTCAGGGAATTCGCCTTCTTTGGGTACCATTTTCTATGAGTGCGGATGTCCTTCTTGTCGCTGAGCTTTGCCATCGTTCTGGTCCAGGTTGAGGGGCAGTAGCGATGTCGATAAGGAGAGGGAAGGTGGCTCGAGTTACGGGCAAAAGCTGGTGGTCATCGGCAGTTAAAAGGCATCGCGCCTGTAGCAAAGGGAGGGCCAGAACGGGATTGAAAGAGGAAGGTTTTGGGTATGTTGCTTTGTGATCTACGGTGGGAGTTGAGGAATCGAGGATGGAGGAAGTACGGGTGAAGTTGGAGTGTTAAGCTCTTGTAGTTATTCACGTTTTTTTGGGGAGGTACAACAGAGGTGCGGTTTGATGTTGAGGGATGCTGTGCAGGTCGAAATGAAGTAAAGAGGAGAAGTCCAGTTTCTCAAGACGCGATTTTTATCATTTGACGAAGAAGAAGCAGGTACGAAGTTGTTGTATGGATGGATGTATGGTTCGGGATTTGTTTGGTGGTGCCAAGAATAGGAGGAAGGCCTTTTGATGTCAGTTGAGCTGAACTGTGGGAGTTAACAGGATTTGAAGTGGAGAATTTCCAAGTGAATGGGTGATGTTGACTGTTTGTAGGTGAATGGTAGTTGTCTGGAGTTGGGCAGTGGTCGGTTTGTGATGTTGCGAAGCTGATAGACAAGGTTGGAGCTTGATGAGATGTGAGTGGTCAATGTAGCGGAAGATTCGGTCTTGTGAAGCTGGTTGTGTACTGCAGTATTGTGAATTGGCAGTATTTGTTCAGGGACGAAGTGTGGCTATTCCAAACAGAAGTGCAGAGGTGATGGTTTGTGAAGTTGATGTCTAAGTCTTAGTTGTGAGCTATTAGTGTATGATGGTGGAAAGGCAGTTTAACAGAAGGCTTTGATGAGAATCCGATGGGATCGTATGGACGACGAAAACAAAATGGAACAGATTTGGGATGATTCAGAAGTCATCGCAATTTATGATGGAATATAACGTCTGAATCAAATTAAGCGACAGTTATCGTTATTAACAATGATCGTCCAATGTGAGTAAATCTCACTAACTCTGAACAGTTTATAATCTCATGTTGTATTTTCAGAACTATTAAATATTGGCTGATTGACTGGGTGTTGACTGTTTGATTGAACTGCTAGTCAGTTAGTGAATTTCTGTATTGATTCTGTTTAACAGAATATATCATATGGAACTGAAAGTGATGTTGATTTTATTGTGTAACATCTGTGGATGCAGGGAAACAGGTCTGGGTTCCTCAACATTTATTTTACTGTTTTTCATATATTGTGATATATGATGTGATATATAATCTGTTGTCGATTATATGTGTTTGGACGATACTGATCATCGTGATTTGATATGTTAAATGCCATAACATACCGAAATGTTGATAAGGGAATATTTTCAAAGTGATATTTGAAAATAAAATATTTATAAATGGAATATTTATAAATAAGAAATATTTATAAATTGGAATATTTATAAATAGGAGATTTTTAGAAAAGGGAAATTATAAAATCCAAGAATAGATTTGAAAAGGAAATATTTGCAAACCATTTGCAAATAGAATAATAGAAAAGGAAATATTTGTAAATCATTTACGAATAGAATTGATAGGAAATATTTAGAAAATAAATAGAGTTAAAAAGGGAAAATTATTTATAACGGAATAGGACGTTATAAAAGGGAAACATTATAAAAAAAGGAAACTGTTATAAGAAGGAAATCATTTTAAAGTGGAGAACCGTTACTAAAAGTAAATCTTTAAAAATGAATAAAAGTTGTTAAAAAGGAAATCTTTATAAATCGAATATGGTATTCGAAAGGAGTTAAATCGAATATAAGTTATTCGAAGGGAGTTAAATCGAATATGGTATTCGAAAGTTAGTAAATCGAATTAGTTATTCGAAAGGGGTTTGTCGGGTTGAGTTAGTTGAATAGAGTTAATCGAATATTAGTTATTCGAATAAGAGTTAACCAGTTAGAGTAAAACCATTAGAGTAAATCAGTAAGAGTTAACCAGTTAGAGTAAAACCATTAGAGTAAACCAGTTAGCGTTAAATAGTTAGTGTTAATCAGTTAAAGTAAATCGATAGAGTTATATCGAACTATAATTTATTGAATAGATTTAAATCAAATAATATTTACTCGAAGAAAGAGATTATCGAATATAAGTATTCGAAAGTAAGCAAATCATATAGAAGTTATTCAGATAAGTTAATCGAATAAGAGTTAATCCAGTAAGAGTTAAAAGATGAACTTACAATAATTCGAGATTTGAAATGCTGTTCAGTTAAGGTCTGAAAGGTAGTTATACCCCAACTTGATTGACTTCGTTTTTAATTTAGAAATGGTTAAGGTTCAAGAGTGAAAGCGGTAAAGTGAATTTAGTAAATAAGTATAGTGGTTTGAGTTTTCGTCGCGATGTTGAGTTAAACATCTGTTTAAATCCAAGTAAAGAAGTTTGGAAATGTTTTCCAAATAGAATCAGAAACGTAATCAAATATTTGAAATTGGAAATATGGATAAGAATTGGAAATGTTTTCCAGTGTTAACGTATATTTTCCAAACATAGTAAATAAGGAAATATATATATATGATTGATGATTGATTGATAGAATTTCCATTTGGAAATAATATCGTTGTTTGCACACCTTTTTTTCTTTAATGGTTAAAACACAGACTATCGAAGTTTTGACCATTTTAACGTTGTTAATATGGAGAGACCGGTTGGATTATTATCCAAAGAACCACTCTGTATTGGCATAAGCATTGCGAATCATTTATGCCAAAGAAAATCGAAGACGGAGTAAAGTGCAAGGGCTATTGTATAAGTCTTAGATAACAGTGCCTAAGATGGATGTACTGAATAGTGCCTTCGGTTCATCCTGTTCCTGGATGACTTGTATGGATGAATGTCTGACAGAGTATTTCCAGAAAGGTCACATACATTGATTTCTTCAACCATACCAAGAGTGGAAGCGGAGAAGGAAACTTCTTTAGCTAACACGCAATGTACTGTTGTAGACGTCAATTAGTGATTTTCGATGGATCTAACAATGTGGCATTCGAAGTGAATCTGATGTGATGATGAAGCGTAACCTCAAGCCTCATCAACCGGTAAATGACAGAAATCGGGAAGGCAGCATGGCTAAGTCGGTCGCTCCGAAGTAGGGTGTATAATCACCTGATCTAGAGTTTCATTTTCTTCTAAAAACTAATTTTGATGCTGTCCCATTCGGGAAACGGTTGCTGATCCCAACCGTTGGTGATATACATTTGATACACTCAAGCGAAATGAGTGGTCGGTCATGTGTGGCCGGGTTGCAAGATGTTCTTATTGAACCCAGTGTATTCCGTTCTAGAGGTACACTAGCGAAAGGTGGTTCCATACCTTGTCATAGTTGGAAATCCATTACCCAATACGTGCTTGCGATTTTGATTGTATACTATATATGTAGAACGTGAGATGAAAGCGTTTCTGCTAGATGATTATTATATTGTGGTTGATAGACACTATTATAATATCAATGAGTTTTGATATAAAGAAATTTGGATTTTTCATAAGGGAGAAACCCGTTCCGTTATACGGCGTGGTCTTATGAGATATCGTTTACTTGTTCGAACTGTTTTAAACTGTTTTACTCATACCGGTCCCATGACTGACCTGGAGTTTATTTTGTTTTGTTTTCCCTAAACTCTTGGGTGCCCAATTTTGTACGGGCAGTCAAGTAGTCGGGATTTACAGATACTTGAAGAGCTGGAGCAGGAGGCTTCAGGATCATACAGCTATAGTGTATTTCCGCTGTGTTGTAAGTGTTGTACTTTGAAATGATATGTATATTCAAATACAGATTTATATTTCAAAGATAGGTTATCTATTATATGTTATTCGTTCCGCTGTGAGGTTCGTGTTACTCTGATGTTGTGTTCTTCTTCTTCTTCTGTTCTAAATTCTATCTTATCTTTCCTCACCCTCTATATTCTTTCAAATAATTATCTGGATTTCAATGCAAATTGGGTGGGATTGGTGTTATTTGGTCAGCTCAAATTGGACCGGATTTTCGGGTCATTACAGTTGGTATCAGAGCTTAAGGTTAAGTGAATTACCTTGGCTCTGTGGCGTGACTCAGTAGAGATGGGGTTAGTAATACCCTAGATTGAGTTAGAGTGTATATCTACGAGTGAACGTATTTGTTATTGATATAAAAATTGTTTTATATTTTGGAGATTTGTTGGTTGAGTCGTTTATGAGTTCTGGTCGATCAGTTTGATCCACTCTATGGGTAGGGATTTTGTAAATAATACGATGAACCGTCATGGTATGTTTTGAAAGAGGGTAAATGAAATTTTTTTTATCCAAATTATATTTTGATATAAAGGATTTATATTGGAATAATTATAATATAGTGGATATATTGGTTGTTATTATAATCGAGTAAGATTATAAATTAAATGGTTATGTAAATAACCAATCAGAAATCATATAAGTGAAATACGTGAAATCAGATGAGTTGAATCTAAAATTTTAAACCAGAAATCGAGTTAAAACTCCGGAGAATTGGATAAGTGTTTGTAAATGGATTTGGATTAAAAATAAGGAAAATTTAAGATCTTGGGAGATTTTAAATTGTTTTACAAGCAGTGTGAATTATATTTTGAAATGAATTTCAAAGTTGAAATGTTTAGAAATGGTTTTATAGTATTGAACTCACTTCGATCGCTGGAAAATAGATTATGATGATGACAGCTGCATCATCAGTATTCATTTTCGAGTTGTAAGTGACGAATTACTACCAGAGATACTGTTTTGAATTTGTTTTGGGAAAGACAAGTTGTGTTGAATATCAAAATGGGATTTATAATATAGAATTTGATAAGTAGAATTTGATATATAGAATTTAAATATATAAATTCAAATGGAATTTATAATATAGAATTTGAATAGAATTCGATATATAGAATTTGAATAGAATTTGATATATAAAATTTGAATAGCAGAATTTGATATATGGATTTGAATAATAGAAGTGATATAAAATTTGAATAGAAATTGAATAGAATTAACTAAGTCGAAGAGGAATTAGTTAATCGAGTTTTGAATTTGAAGTTGAACTTTGAAAGGTGAGTTGGATTTGTAAATGCATATTCGATATCGAATATAGAACTTAAATTTGAAATTTGGATTCAAATTAGTTAATAAGCATGTTAAAATATATTTGAACATGTCATGTTCAAATATAAAAGTGAAATAGACTAAAGAGTTAATTAACAAATTAATTAACGAATTGAGTTAAAATGATCAGGTATAGTTAAAATAGATTGGGCATGTATAAATATACATGAGATAGGTATGGATAAGGTATGAAGGTATATAAATAGAATGCTCGACGAAAAGGTATGTATTTAATTCATATATGAGATTTTATGCGCTGTATCGGCTAGCCGCTTGGCTTTTTCTTTTTCTTTTGGATTGGTGAGGGCCATGGGAGGCTATTTGAAATATCCCGATGCTCCTAGTACAAAGGAGGTTATGGCAAATTTTTCAGGGAATTTAAGGAGTTAGAATATTTTTAAGATAATTTGATAGTTCGAAATCAACGTATCGATATATATATATATATATATATATATATATATATATATATATATATATATATATGGAAGTCGATAAGGAAACGAACTTAGAAATAGAATAGTAAAATCAAAAAGGAAGACTAAGAATAAAATCTAGTAAGAATAGAAAGAGGAAGTGTATACGTGTTTAAAAGTGAATAAGTAGTTGTATGGTATTGATTATTCGAGTAAGTAGTCATATCTGTTTTGACGTTATAAATGTTATTCAGTCAAGGTCTGAGAGGTAGTTATACCCCAACTTGAATGATTTCATTATTAACAAATAAATAGTAAGATTTCAAGCTCGAAGATCAATGTTGAATAAGAGTTAGTTGAATATAGTATTTGGGTTGTCGTAACGATGTTTTACACAACATCTGTTTTAACCCAAATAAGTGTAAGCTTGGAAATATAATAAAGAATATTTCCTAAGTATAGAAATAAACGAGATCGGAAAAGAGATAAGTAATTGGAATATTTTCCAATTATAAATAGCATATATTTTCTAAAGTTTAGAAAATAAAGGAAGGCGATATTCGGAAATGTTTTCCAAATAACATAAAAGGCCAATATGGTTATTGAAAATATTTGGTTGACAAATATTGATAAAGAAATAGGGAAGTGATTTAACTAATGGAATATTAATTAAGGGCTCAGTGACATGTTCAAAAGGAAAATTTGATTTTTAAAAAGAGTAAACTATTTGAAAACTCCCATGGAAAGACTGTTTGAATTAAAAACAAATTTAATAGAAATTTGTGAAAGCAAATTTGAATTAAAGTAAAGCCAGTAAAGTGGTAACTGAGATTGAATTAGAATGATATCAAGACAAATTGGATTGTGAGATTCAAATTTGAAGTGTAATGTGATAATCAAGTTAAGAGTTGGGAATCGAGAAGAAACTCGAGTTGAAATGATATTTGCCTCGGATATAAGCGAATGGTTGTGTTGTGGATAAAAACAGATTGGAATTTGATTGGGATGACCCTTGTATCCGCTGAATTGATAACAGGTGGAAAGGATATAATGATATGCCAACAAAAGGTACAAGTTTATATTTCTATTGGATATAAGATTTATGAGTCGAATTGGCAAGCTGCTTGGCTATTTGATTTTCTTTTGGGATGGAGATGGCCCAGAAAGGCGAGTGGGAGTTTGACCGATTGACCAATACAAAGGAGGTGCCGGCGAAATTTTCAAAAAAAGTTAAGGCGTTAGAAAATTTTCAGGATTTTTGAAAATTTTCGTTGATAAGAATTAATTAATATTTAATTGAAATTAAATTGGTTCAATTGAAACTGAAGTTAAGAAGTGAACAAATATGTTCTAACCAGTTGATAGGGTCGTTCTCTACCTTAGCAATTTTGAGGACGAATTTATTTTAATTGGGGAAGAATGTAATGACCCGCATTTGCAGAGGTATTATAATTAATTTATTTAATTATTTAAAAGGGTGATAAAAAGGATTTCATGGTCGTTGAATTTAAATAATGGTGAATATTTAATTAAAATAATAAATTAAATAATATATTTAATACTGAAATAATCAGATTGGGCCGAAATGGCGATATGGTGTGAATTGGGAAATTCAAAATATATAATTCAGTTCAGAATTGAATTAGAATAACGAATATATTTTATATACGACAGTTTGAACGTAGAATTTTAATGTAATTATAATCGAGCTTGAAATGACGTTGCAGTTCGTAATTTGGCGATTCGAACTTCAACTGAATGTACAGGATTCGTTTAAAGCCGGATTTCTTTGAAACAAGAAACGTGTGGAGCTGGTGGAGTATATCTTTCTAGTGGAAGAGAAAAATCGGGATTTCTTCGTGTAGATTTTGATTTACGTCCAAATCAAATTTTAGAAAAGTCGCTGTGGAATTCCTTTATAATTTATAAAGGAATTATTTATATTTTTAGAAGGAATTTCAATATAAATCGAATATCGGGTTGACCCAGATTTGAAATATCAAGTTAGAATTTCATATAGGAATATTCTAGAGCTGCATGATATCGTATGTGGATATATACGATAATATTTATTTACAAATATTTAATTTAATTATATTTAAATATATTTATATATTTAAATGGGTTATTTAGGACTTTAAAAATAGCCACTTTTGCAAACGAAGTCGGAATTCGACGAAACTAATTTTGTTGGATCCGCAATGTCAAATAGTGTTAGATTTCCAGTTTCGTGATTTTTAGAGTCACTGTGTGGTCGTACGGATTTTTAGAGTGAGAAACAGTCAGTATTTCGATGGTTAAAAATACGTTGTGTGAGCATACGAAGTCGGAATTCGACGAAACCAGTTTCGTTGGGACCGTAATGTCGAACTCTACCTACATGTCTATTTTCGTGATTTTTGGGTATCACGTGTGATCATAGGAATTTTTAGAAGACGAATTAACTAAAAGAATATTCCCTACCTCAAAATATCTTCTTTCTTTTCCCCTATAAATAAGCCTACACCTTCTAAACCTAATTCCCAATTATTCTCACGGTCAAAAGGAAACCGCCGCCATCGTTCTTTCTCTACAAACCAGAAAATTGCTTCTTGGAAAATCATCGGAAATCCTATAAATAATCTCGTAAATGTTTTCAAACTCCTCAGGGAATTCGCCTTCATTGGGTACCATTTTCTATGAGTGCGGATGTCCTTCTTGTCGCTGAGCTTTGTCGTCGTTCCGGTCCTCGTTGAGGGGCAGTAGCGATGTCGATAAGGAGAGGGAAGGTGGCTCGAGTCACGGGCAAAAGCTGGTGGTCCTCGGCAGTTAAAAGGCGTCGCGCCTGTAGCAAAGGGAGGTCTAGAACGGGATTGAAAGAGGAAGGTTTTGGGTATGTTGCTTTGTGATCTACGGTGGGAGTTGAGGAATCGAGGATGGAGGAAGTACGGGTGAAGCTGGAGTGTTAAGCTCTTGTAGTTATTCACGTTTTGTTGGGGAGGTACAACAGAGGTGCGGTTTGATGTTGAGGGATGTTGTGCAGGTCGAAATGAAGTAAAGAGGAGCAGTCCAATTTCTCAAGAAGGGATTTTTATCATTTGACGAAGAAGAAGCAGGTACGAAGTTGTTGTATGGATGGATGTATGGTTCGGGATTTGTTTGGTGGTGCAAATAATAGGAGGAAGGCCTTTTGATGTTAGTTGAGCTGAACTGTGGGAGTTAACAGGATTTGAAGTGGAGAATTTCCAAGTGAATGGGTGATGTTGACTGTTTGTAGGTGAATGGTAGTTGTCTGGAGCCGGGCAGTGGTCGGTTTGTGATGTTGCGAAGCTAATAGACAAGGTTGGAGCTTGATGAGATGTGAGTGGTCGATGTAGCGGAAGATTCGGTTTTGTGAAGCTGGTTGTGTACTGCAGTATTGTGAATTGGCAGTATTTGTTCAGGGAGGAAGTGTGGTTGTTCCAAACAGAAGTGCAGAGGTGATGGTTTGTGAAGTTGATGTCTAAGTCTTAGTTGTGAGCTGTTAGTGTATGATGGTGGAAAGGCAGTTTAACATAATGCTTTGATGAGAATCCGATGGGATCGTATGGACGACGAAAACAAAATGGAACAGATTTGGGATGATTCAGAACTCATCGCAATTTATGACGGAATATAACGTCTGAATCAAATCAAGAGACAGTTATCGTTATTAACGATGATTGTACAATGTAAGTAAATCTCACAAACTCTGAACAATTTATAATTTCATTTTGTATTTTTAGAACTGTTAAATATTGGCTGATTGACTGGGTGTTGACTGTTTGATTGAACTGCTAGTCAATTAGTGGATTTCTATATTATTTCTGTTTAACAGAATATATCATATGGAACTGAAAGTGATGTTGATTTTCTTGTGTAACATCTGTGGATGCAGGGAAACAGGTTGGAGGAACCCAACTGGGATCCTCAACATTTATTTTACTATTTTTCATATATTGTGATATATGATGTGATATATAATCTGTTGTCGATTATATGTGTTTGGACGATACTGATCATCGTGATTTGATATGTTAAATACCATAACATACCGAAATGTTGATAAGGGAATATTTTCAAAGTGATATTTGAAAATAAAATATTTATAAATGGAATATTTATAAATAAGAAATATTTATAAATTGGAATATTTATAAATAGGATATATTTAGAAAAGGGAAATTATAAAATCAAAGAATAGATTTAAAAAGGATATATTTGCAAACCATTTGCAAATAGAATAATAGAAAAGGAAATATTTTAAATCATTTACAAATAGAATTGATAGGAATTATTTAGAAAATAAATAGAGTTAAAAAGGGAAAATTATTTATAACGGAAAAGGACGTTATAAAAGGGAAACGTTATAAAAAAAGGAAACTGTTATAAGAAGGAAATCATTTTAAAGTGGAGAACCGTTACTAAAAGTAAATCTTTAAAAATGAATAAACGTTGTTAAAAAGGAAATCTTTATAAATCGAATATTGTATTCGAAAGGAGTTAAATCGAATACAAGTTATTTGAAGGGAGTTAAATCGAATATGGTATTCGAAAGTTATTAAATCGAATTAGTTATTCGAAAGGGGTTAGTCGAGTCGAGTTAGTTGAATAGAGTTAATCGAATATTAGTTATTCGAATAAGAGTTAACTAGTTAGAGTAAAACCATTAGAGTAAATCAGTAAGAGTTAACCAGTTAGAGTTAACCAGTTAGAGTAAAACCATTAGAGTAAACCAGTTAGAGTTAAACAGTTAGTGTTAATCAGTTAAAGTAAATCGATAGAGTAATATCGAACTTGAATTTATTGAATAGAGTTAAATCGAATAAGATTTACTCGAAGAAAGAGATTATCGAATATAAGTATTCGAAAGTAAGCAAATCGAATATAAGTTATTCGGATAAGTTATTCGAATACGAGTTAATCCAGTAAGAGTTAAAAGATCAACTTACACTAATTCGAGATTTGAAATGTTGTTCAGTTAAGGTCTGAGAGGTAGTTATACCCCAACTTGATTGACTTCGTTTTTAATTTAGAAATGGTTAAGGTTCAAGAGTGAAAGTGGTTAAGTGAATTTAGTAAATAAGTATAGTGGTTTGAGTTTTCGTCGCGATCCAAGTAAAGAAGATTTGGAAATGTTTTCCAAATAGAATCAGAAACATAATCAAATATTTGAAATTGGAAATATGGATAAGATTTGGAAATGTTTTCCAGTGTTAACGTATATTTTCTAAACACAGTAAATAAGTGTATATATATATATATATATGATTGATGATTGATTGATATAATTTCCATCTGGAAATAATATCGTTGTTTGCACACCTGTTTTTCTTTGATGGTTAAATCACAGACTATCGAAGTTTTGATCATTTTAACGTTGTTAATATGGAAAGACCGGTTGGATTATTATCCAAAGAACCACTCTGTATTGGCATAAGCGTTGCGAATCGTATATGCCAAAGAAAATTGAAGACGGAGTAAAGTGCAAGGGCTATTGTATAAGTCTTAGATAATAGTGCCTAAGATGGATGTACTGAATAGTGCCTTCGGTTCATCCTGTTCCTGGATGACTTGTATGGATGAATGTATGACAGGGTATTTCCAGAAAGGTCACAAACATTGATTTCTTCAACCGTACCGAGAGTGGAAGCGGAGAAGGAAACTTCTTTAGCTAACATGTAATGTACTGTTGTAGATGCCAATTATTGATTTTCGATGGATCTGACAATGTGGCATTCAAAGTGAATCTGATGTGATGATGAAGCGTAACCTCAAGCCTCATCAACTGGTAAATGACAGAAATCGGGCAGGCAGCATGGCTAAGTCGGTCGCTCCGAAGTAGGGTGTATAATCACCTGATCTAGAGTTTCATTTTCTTCTAAAAACTATTTTTGATGCTGTCCCATTCGGGAAACGGTTGTTGATCCCAACCGTTGGTGATATACATTCGATACACTCAAGCGAAATGAGTGGTCGGTCATGTGTGGCCGGGTTGCAAGATGTTCTTTTTGAACCCAGTGTATTCCGTTCTAGAGGTACACTAGCGAAAGGTGATTCCATACCTTGTCATAGTTGGAAATCCATTACCCAATACGTGCTTGCGATTTTGATTGTATACTATATATGTAGAACGTGAGATGAAAGCGTTTCTGCTAGATGATTATTATATTGTGGTTGATAGACACTATTATAATATCAATGAGTTTTGAAATAAAGAAATTTGGATTTTTCATAAGGGAGAAACCCGTTCCATTATACGGTGTGGTCTTATGAGATATCGTTTACTTGTTCGAACTGTTTTAAACTGTTTTACTCATACCAGTCCCATGACTGACCCGGAGTTTATTTTGTTTTGTTTTCCCTAAACTCTTGGGTGCCCAATTTTGTACGGGCAGTCAAGTAGTCGGGATTTACAAATACTTGAAGAGCTGGAGCAGGAGGCTTCACGATCATATAACTATAGTGTATTTCCGCTATGTTGTAAGTGTTGTACTTTGAAATGATATGTATATTCAAATACAGATTTATATTTCAAACATATGTTATATATTATATGTTATTCATTCCGTTGTGAGGTTCATGTTACTCTGATGTTGTGTTCTTCTTCTTCTTCTGTTCTAAATTCTATCTTATCTTTCCTCACCCTCTATTTTCTTTCAAATAATTATCTGGATTTCAGTGAAAATTGGGTTGGACTGGTGTTATTTGGTCAGCTCAAATTGGACCGGATTTTCGGGTCATTACACAAACAGTATTTCAGTAGAGTGAAACATTGTAGTCCAAATACTCTTTTATGGTTTGAAACATGGATTAATTGCAAATGCTTGATATATATTACAAGTTATCGGAGATTTCAATTAGTAGGGATGAATATACCAAAGTTTCATACATTTTACAATGAGGGGAATTAAGGCCTAATTTATGTGCGGCTACCAGAGAGATTACATCAGTTTACAAGAAATTACAGTGCATAACAATAATGTTATGGTTCACCATGAGTAATGTGATATGGAGTTAAGTTTACCTTTTATTCAGGGTTAAAAAAACATGAGAAAAAATTCAAAATAACTATTATGACATTATCTGGCATTCTAAGAATAATAGATGAACAACTTTTTCATCACTTACCTTTCTATGGCAAAAAGATTGAATGCAAGGGCAGACTGAAAAAATTCGATGTTATCACTGAAGGAAATTGTGTGCTTTATGGAAGTGAAGAGGAAACAAACTACCACTTGTTTAATGTTAATATTCATCATGTATATGGTGTTCGATTAAAAGGAAATTAGATTTAGTACACGATGCTTCGCAAACAGTAAGGAAGAGGCTGATCAGTTGCTTACGAAGAGATCAGATAAAGGACTTAGTTTGTCCGGCTTTCATAACGACAATTTACCTTATTTGGACAAAAAGAAATAGATGAATTTCTCATTATCGATAATGCAATGATGATTGTAAGCTTCATAAAAGTTGGACGAGAAGAGTTTTACCTGGTAAATGCGAGTGGCCCGAGTGGGAGCACAGCTGCACAAGGTAGCAAACTAGTAGGAATTTGCAGATTCTTCAAATAAGGGTAATAGAATTATAGATTCGAGGTGATTAAATTTGAAGAAAAAAACAGCAAGGAAGAAGTATTTAAAAACCTATTTGTAAGTTAATATATGAAATTTATATGTACTTTTTTCTCATAAGACATACATATAGACTTGGGAAGATGTTCTTGGGGAAATACACGATTGAGACCACTCAATTCAATCCCTAATGCAGCGGAAAATAAGTTAGATCGTGCACAAACAATCTATCTATGATTAGACCAACCTCCAACGATTCAAATATGATCACAACCACAAAACAAACAATATAAAAAACAATAACAAAAAACTAAATCATACCAAGATTTATAGTAGTTCACTAATTATTTGTTAGTCTACATCAACTTTGACCGAGAGATTTCATTAACACCAAATGAGAAGAGTACAAGAGATTGATTACAATGATCCAATATTCAATAGAGAATATATGTTTGTAGAGTTTAGAATTGAAGAAAGTATTAGGATTGTCAAACCCTAATTAATGGAGGACTAACACTTACTTTGATGGATTAATCAACCTTTGAAAAAAAACCCTTTTCAAATCTGAAAAGTAGTTTATATACTTATGTAAAAATCCCAGGAAAGTGTCCATAATGTCCCTTTCAGCTTCACAAATCAACACTAGCTTTCCAGGCTCAAAATCAACCCAGATTCCGATTCAGACATCTGAACCTAAATTTCAGATGTCTGAAATTACATTCGGGATTCTCCTTAACTCATTTCAGATCTCTGCCAGATGTTTCAGACATTAGAATGGCTTCCTGGACGTTTGAAAACCTTTCCAGACGTCTGAATGGCTATTCTGGATATGCACAGTTTGATTTCAGACGTTTGAATTTATTCCCTTACGTATGAAATTGCTCTTAGCCTAAATAAAGGCTACCTTCTTCGCCATATCTTCCACACATGAGCTTCCATTTATGAATCGTCTTCTCCTACACGAAGCTACTTCCATCCTCTTCAATTCTACCAAATGGTATCGTAAAATTTAACACTCCACCTCGATACTATATTTATCTCCAACACCAATGGTACCATACCATCATCTACTATCGATAGCACCGGTTATCACCCCTTCTACCTTCATCCAAGCTTGAATCCTTTCACAATGAGTTTTGGCAAAGCCATCCCTCACTGCATTTTATCGACGAGTTCAGGCAAATCCCTCACTCATTAATAAAGTATTGAAAGCAATCAACTCCAAAACCGTCTCAACCAAAGAATAAAGTACTTAGGACTTTCAACTAGTACCTAAAAGAATATATAATTCCAATCTTGCACCACTACTCTCCCTCATCAAAACTAAGCTCCTCTCTCACCCGTGCTACCCGGTGGCATCCAACACTTCTCCAAGTGAATCAAGTTCGAGCAATGCTAGAACTTCCTAACCCGCAACGTCTTAGTGAACTTATCCATCGCATTGTCATTGCACTTTCCGAAGATATACTTGCTTATCTTCATCCATGGATACCAATAATGACTCTCTCACTTCTATTTGCTCAGTCCATGAGATATATGCCAAATTCACCACCAAATAGATAGCACTTTGACTATCACAATGAACATCGATGCTATCGTGTTCAAATCCCAAGTCACACAACAAATGCTTCAAATGGAGTGCCTCTTTTTCCATCTCCATCGCGGCTATCAACTCCGCCTCCGTAGATTATAAAGCAATTACGGTTTGCAATCTCGATCTCCAACTTATAGGCATAGCACCATGTGTGGAGACATATTCGGAAGTTGACTTTCTCCAATCCCTATCACTGACATAGTTTGAATAACAATAACCAATCAACTTGTGACTCTTTTCCTTACTATCCCCAAGGACGAGTCCATGAGATGTTGTACCTTTCAAGTATCTCAAAATAAGCCTGATCTCTTCCCAATGCGATTTTCCCGAATTATCTAAGAACCTGCTAACCACCCCGATGGCATTTGCAATATCGGGCCATGTACACACCATGGCATACATTAAACTACCAACCGCACTTGCACAAGGCACTGTTGCTATATAAGTTATGTCTCTCTCTTCGATAAACGACTTAGACTTGAAAGCTTCACATGCAAAGGTAAATGTGTATTCGAAGCCTTTGCATTCTTCATGCTAAACCGACAAAGAAATTTCTTTATATACTCCTTTTAAGTCAATCTCAAACTCAAAAAGTTTTCGGTTGCTTTCAATTTCCATGCCCATTATCTTCTTAGCTTCTCCAAGGTCTTTCATTTCAAATTTCGCTTTCAACCTCAGTTTTAATTTGTTGAATTTCGCCTTGTCCTTTGAAGCTATGAGCATATCGTCCATGTACAACTTCTTGAAATATGCACAAGCATCTTTGATGCTTCAATGGAAGCCACTTTCAAGTATGAAACGATCAAACCTCTTGTACCATTTGCCGAGGAGATTGCTTCAATCCGTATGGCGATTTCTGTTGGAAACATAATTTGAAATTTATCTTTATTTAGTATTAGTTATGAAGTCAAAGTGTAAGTTTGTAATGTGTTGTGTCTTTATGTTTTAAGAGTCATATGGAAGTTTGTATTTATTTAATAAGTGGTGTCTATTAGTATGTGAAGTGTCATGTAAACCACTATATATATAGGTGGTCATTTTGTATGAATGTAAGGAAAATTAAAGGAAAATTAAAAAGAAAGTAAAAAGTAAGAACAATGTAGTCATTAAATTATTCTGCGTTTTATCTCTCTCCTCCTCTCTAGATCGAATTCTAACATGGTATCAGAGCTTGGCTGATGAGAGGGGATAGAGATATCTCTAGAGAGAAAGAGAACATGGCACAAGTGGCTGTGAAAAAAAAATTTTAGAGTTATTGGTGAGAAAGTGCACCATGGAGAGAAAGTGCTCCAATATTCAAAGAGTAGATTTGGAGAGAAAGTGCTCCTATATTATAAAAAAAATGAAGGTGATGAGAAAGTGCATCACAAATCGAAGAGAAAGTGCTTCGTTTATTATCTCAACAAATCGAAGAGAAATTTCAAATTAAGGGGAAGTGTTGGAAACATAATTTGAAATTTATCTTTATTTAATATTAGTTATGAAGTCAAAGTGTCAGTTTGTAATGTGTTGTGTCTTTATGTTTTAAGAGTCATATGGAAGTTTGTATTTATTTAATAAGTGGTGTCTATTAGTATGTGAAGTGTCATGTAAACCACTATAGATATAGGTGGTCATTTTGTATGAATGTAAGGAAAATTAAAGGAAAAATAAAAAGAAAGTAAAAAGTAAGAACAATGTAGTCATTAAAGTATTCTGCGTTTTATCTCTCTCCTCCTCTCTAGATCGAATTCTAACAATTTCTTTAACTTGCACACCAAGTTTGACTTATCATCTACCATAAACTCTTTTGGTTGCTCCATGTAGATGTATTCATCCAAGTCACCATGCAAGACGGTTGTTTTCACATCAAATTACTCCAACTCGAAGTTGTGAATAGAAACTATAACAAGTAATATCTGGATAGAAGTATGACGCACAACTAGTGCGAATATCTCATCAAACTCTTTTCCCTTCATTTCTGCAAACTTCTTTGCCACTAGCCTAGCTTTGTATCTTCCATCATCCTTCACCTTATATATCCATTTGCACCCAATTGCCCGGTTTCCTTTAGGAAGTGGAACCAACTCCCATGTTTTGTTCTTCATCAATGATTGTATCTCTTCCTCCATGACATAAATTCATTTTGAGCTATCATTCGATTTCATGACATCATCTAGGTCCATTCGTTCATCTTGGGATACATGAAGAGCATAGTCTAACCTATCACAAAAGCTAAGGTAGTTTCAGTCACCATACCTCTCGGGTGGCCTTATAGTACGACGACCAACCCGAGTAGAAATACCATCATCTGGACTTCTTTCGACTCCACCTTGAGTCGAATCTTCTCTACGCTCATGTACATTACAAAAGGTACTACAGGCACCATATGGATATGGCACTATAACAAAAAAAACCTATTACAACTGCTATTTTACAACAGTCACAAAACCACAGTTGTAATAAAGGTTTTTTTACAACTTTTTTCTTAAAAAAGTTGTAATATACAAATTTTCAACAATTATTTTATTTTACCAGTTGAAATAGATGTCTATTACAATATTTCTATATTATATGTTGTAGTATGTATTTAATTTTGGCAACTACTTGTCTTGGTAATTAGTAACTATCATTAAATAATAAGAATTGATAACTAGTTTAAGATATGAAATAACTCTATATAATTATTACTTATTAATAATTAAAAATCCACTAAGCTTTCTAATCAAATATTGCTTTGACCACAAAACCTTATTTTTAACCAGATCTAAATATTCACTTGGTTTCAGAATTTTGAATTCCTATCGGCTCTAGAACCAAATTTTTGAGTGTTCATCGAAATTTTCACGTGGCTCCCGCCTTCCTTTAGCCTAAAATTTTGTTTTCATTGCTCTCGTCGTTAATTTTATTCTCGATTCTTAGATCATACCCAGCAGCGTGTCGATTTTGGATATGAGAAAGAAGAAGAAAAGTGTCGAGACACTCAGCTCTTCCAGCAGTATAGTGGACATTTACGTTGTCTTTTTTTATATTTAATCAAAATGCACTAAACGGAAAACTGATTGTCATTTAAGGGTTAAAAAGCAATCAGTTTTCCATTTAACGCTTTATTTTTATTTTATTTTGCGTTAAACAGCAAACTGATTGATGTTTAACTCTTAAACGGCAATCAGTTTGCCGTTTAGCGATCGACACTAAAAAAAAAGTGGGGAGAATCCCCACTCATCACGCTACAACTTCCACTACTGCAGTGCGATGAACATGATTTCAGTGGGGATTACCCCCATTTTCTCAAGCATTTCGCCTGCTGGGAATGGTCTTAGTTTGATATTGTCAGCGAAGTTGCATGAACTGAAAAATTGTCCCTTCTTATCCATTTTTCTCTACTCACAATATTTTTCTCCCACGTAAATTCCCAATTCATTATTGACCCTTGTTCTTCTTCCAGATCTTAAAAAATGGCGTCTTCGTTTACAGGTGAACGATTTATTCTATATATATAACGACTTTTGGCCAAATTTTTCTTCTTGATCTATAAAAATGGTGTCTTCGTTTACAGGTAAATACCCAATTCATTACTGCTTTTGTAATATTCATAAATATAAATTTTTAATGGGGTAAGGGTTTCCACTGTCTCTCTCAACTTCTTAGATCTAACCATTCGTCCTCCCATCTTTTACTCTTTTGAAACAAATTCTTCCTTAATCACTACGCTATCTTTCGTTTTCGCTGTTTATCCCCTTATTCTCGTTTACTTTGTATTTTCCACTGTTTGAGTCGTGTCTTAATCCCATCTCGCATCTTTTTTCTAGCTTATTCTTCCACTATTCAACTTTCATCCGTCCACGTTGAGTCCCCATTTCTTTACTCGACTCGTTAGCTCCTTCCATTCTTCTTGATTGTCATCCCCGGTCGATTTTAAGCAACTGAATCCCTCTCCCATTTGCTGAAACCACACGAGTTTCGTGTATTGTTCCAAATCGGGTTTTTTCGACGTGCTAGGCTTAGGCTCATGATTCATTCTGAGCTTTTTGGAAGTTTATGTGGTGTGTTTTAATTCGGTATTTTCTTGTGTTTCTGGATGTATTTTTATGGCAATGGGATGGACTGCTCGAAATCAGTTGTGGTGTGCTTTTTGATGTTGATCTTGAGTTATCAGTCTTTCCATGAGATCTCTTCCCTACAAGCTTGCCCCTCTTGAACATGATTCGGCAGGTTCGGATCCGTGGCGAGCCATGCTTTTTCAGTTGTGATGTCAATTTGTTTTGATTTTGGTGTCTTTTTTGGTTGCTAGTTACATTTCAGTATGCTGCCTCTTTAAGTGTTTTTTAACATGCTATTTGCTATCACTAGGTAGTCAGATTATCAGGTTTTCTATCCGAGTTGTTGTAGCAAAATGTAATGTAGTTATTGGAATGGGACTGCCTATGTAGCCTGCACTGTGTGTGGTGCTATGATATTATGTTATGTGTGAAGTGTAGTATGATTGCTTACACAACTTGTTGAGTGATTTGTAAGGTGAGTGTTGGTCATGTAGATGTTATGTGATCGGACCACAATAAAAACCTTAGTTAGTTGCTAAGTAACTCGCCTCACGCCTGTTATCATTATAAAAGTGATAGGCCACTATATATAAAAAAGTCATTACTGCTTTGGTTCCCTGTCTATTCTCTAAATAAAATCAATGTTGCCTCCTAAGTGTAACCATCCACCTGTATTTAATTTTAGGTGAACTAAAATACTCCACACGAATTTGGAGTTGCAATTTTGAGGCATTTTTCTTCGTCTGAGATCCTATTCTAGTTGTATACCAAACTAAGTCTCTTTACTTATGTCAGTATCTATTCTATGATCTTCGAATTTTGTTTCAATTTCAGTAGACCTGGATGTAGTCGAACTACACCTGGCCTGTCAGTCCTCGGCGTATTTCACGACTGCCTAACCTTGATATGCATCTCAGGTGGTTTATTAAAGCATTCATAAAATATAAAATGTATGTTCTTGTTTTACATATTGGTCATAAACAGTTTAGTAGTACCTTGACCATGCTCTATAGCATCTTCAATAACAGCATCACATTTCCAACAATAAAGGGTGAACAAAAATACTTGCAAGAGGAATTCTTTCGCGATGTCTAGACTGAATATTGTTTTGGCTTCGGTCCCTTTCCTTTACTTTGTTGAGTGCACTTTAGTTTTAGTTTATTTAGCTTGTAAATTTTAATTTTCTTTGAAATTGAATTTGTTGTTATCATTACATGCCTAAAATCACAAGTCTACTTTCTATGGTGATTAAAAAACTAGATAGAGCTATGGAGGTGATTCACTGTTCAACTTAGTTGGATTGTAAATACGGTTTTGAACTTTTTCTTTAGTTTGTATGCATCAAAAATTTAAGTTCATTAGGTTTTTCTGTTTATATATTGTCTTTGTTTTGCAATCAGACAATGGTATCCATGTAAGATATGCCTTGAGTTTTTATATTTGCATTACCAGTAAGAGACTTGGATTTATTGATATGCTTGCAACCTTAAATTTTGTGGAAAAAAAGCTCTTATGAATGAATCTTTTCTTTCTAACTTGAAAAGCTTTAAGGTAAAAACAAAGGGTAGTAATAATAATAATTTACATATTGTTAGCATTGAGTTCATTTTAGATGAGTCAGCTCCTTAATTTTTTTGCTAATTTGCACAAACACGTGTTGTGGTAGGAGAGCTAGTAACCTTTTCTTTTATGTGTTTACAACCTACAAGTTTAAACCTGAAGATCACAATTGTTATTGATGATGAGGAGCAGCTTCTGAAGCTTTGATTTTCAGCTTTGAAGCTAGATGATGAAGATAGTCGTAATTTTGTACATTTTTATGTAGTATATGATTTATAATTTGTATTCTGGATATAAAGTTGTGATTTTTATCAATGATTGGATCATAATGCCTTTAATTTTTAATCTATTTTTTATGTTATTTATCTATTTATTGTCGCATAGATAATATATATAGATTTGTATGCATATAATTTGTGGATATATTACAACTGTAATATAATAATTGTAATAAAATATATCACAATGGTTATAAACAGTTGTAAAAATTATAACAACAACAGTGCATAACAGTTGTAATAAAGTTTATTACAACAGTGAAAAAAGTTGTAAAATATACATATTACAACGGTGTTGCAACAGTGCAAAAAAGTTGTAAAAGATTTTAGTTTATTACAACTTCTTAATACACAACGGTTGCCCCCACCGTTGTATACATTTTACAACGGTTTTCCACTGTTGTAATAGGGTCTTTTTGTTGTAGTGTGTGAAGTTCCATCAACCGCTTCTTTCCGCCTGGAATCTCCAACAACTCTACTCTCTTTTCTCCTTGTACAAAATGTTGTAATGACCTCCTTCCTCTTTGATTTACTATGAACCAAATCTGGAATGTCTGATGAGCCATCACTAAAGTGGGTTAGTGATTGCAACAGGGAACATCGATTCAATACCTATCGCAACAACTAACGAGCAGAAATGAAAGTAAATGCATATGGCGCTGTATTTGCGCCGTAAAACATAAGATGCCAAAATTTATAGGCGGGCAGCCAAAATATTTTATTGGCCGATTTTTTTTAATTATGTCAATTCAATCTCCCCATTTGTATTCCTTTCTCTGGTATGTCCCTAATAAAATTAATCTCAAATATGATTCACTCCTAATAATGAAGATCGTTCGTTGCTGCACTCAATGGACAAACCCTAGTTTTTGCCTTTGTAGTGTCCTCGCCTATGTCGCCTTTGTCGTTGATCTATTACTGTGCCTGATCAGAGCTCTTGAATATCATTACCATAGTTTCATTAGAATTTGTTTGGTGCTTCTAAAAGTAAAAGTTAGTTTTTTCAATGGAGAGGGCATGTTGTGTTCAAGGATTCTTCCAAAATAGGCAATTTGAGGATAATTTTGATATCAAGCTTCATACAAGACTTGGTGCTAGTAGAAGGCTGGGTTAAAGAGACTTTTGGGCCAATGAGGATAGTTACGTAAAAAGGAAAAATATGAGGAGTTTTGATACTGTTAATGGATGGTTGGCAATTGGCATGTTTTTTTGAGATGGATTTTGTTGCCTTGTTGCGTGCTGAAATAAAAATTGTTTTCAGATATGCACTATTAAATTTAAGTACTAACAGTTTTTAAGTGGATTGTTTTTAGGGCTTATCTTCATGAGATATAAGTAAAATCTTACTTACTTACATAGCTGGTGTTTTAGAAGCAAACGAGGAGTCGATTCGAATTGAAATTGAGGTTAATATTGTTGTTGTTTGTCATCAGGCTATCAAATGGCACTAATATCCCACCTCACTTTGAAGCCTGGAAAGGTATAAAACATTCATTTTCGGTTGCAACTGCATATTTCAATGACTAAAAATTTATGCACTCAATTACATATTCGTCTTGTACACGTAAATTTTAATTGATTGTAAATTGATTTATCGTGCATATATCAAGCCTTTCCAACTATATATAAGTACTTGCAGAAATGGATGATCCTATCTGACATGTTTTAAAATGCATTAAGGTTAGGAAAATATGTTTTCAATGAAATTAGCAAATTATATCACATTATGTTTTCATGCTAAATTTATATGTTAGCTTATACTGTTTAATCGCTTATTTTTTTTGATTCACGGGCATGATTTGCCTACTTCCTTTGCAATACAACTTTAATATGATCATCCCTTGGAAGCAATCCGGTTTTTTATCATATCAAGAAGAATACAATTTTTTTTTGTTCTTTCGTTTGTTCAATAAGACAAATTTATCAATATTGGTCATTTGTTTGGATGCTGCAAAAGTTGTTTTATAAGTTAATTTCGAGATTGAAATATGCAACACAAGCTTCTTAATAAGAAGTGCTGTGATGTGATATTTTTCATTTATCACATGTTTACTTTACATATTCTAGATTAAATTAACTTATTCATTTTTTATATTGTTGTGGGTTGCGGGTAACCGAAAAAGGATAGATTTATTCTTGTTGTTGTCAATGGTGAAATAATAGTCAGTAACAGAAAAAGGACAGGTTTATTCCTTGAACTACATCAAAAAGGATTCACTCGTTTCCCAAAGAAAACAAAAGGAGTAGAAGCAGCAATAGCTGAAGCTCTTGTGGAAGCTCTTGCGGAAGGAGATGAGAATGTCAAAGATAGTCCTGAAATGATCAAAGGTGGAGTTGATGCATTAAAAAAGAAACTAGATCTTCATGAAATATTATGGATATGTATATTTTGTGATTTGGCTTATGACTTGATTTGTTTGTTTACATTAATGTGATAAAACTGGTTTTTTGAATTGTTACAATATATGAGTAGAATTGAAAATTGTAAGCTTTGAATGTTATGACAGCAAAAAGGTGCAATAGAATTTTTTTACAGCGTTATAACTACGCAATGAAAAGAAAAATTATTACAGATTTGTTATACTATAGCATTATGTTAGTGCTATAAAAATTATTTTGCAAGGAGTAAACTATTTTTATAGCAATAAAACGATGCTACACTAGATAGTAATGAATTTTTTATAACGTTTCAATGCATATAAAAGCTTGATACGATGATCCCATAACACGGTTAGATGCTATAATAATACGACATGTCAATATATTATAGCGTCATGAAAGTTCTATAGCACATTTCAAATTGCTATAGAAAAGCAGTTTCATCAATATGGCCTATTTAAGATAACAAGAGAAGTGTGTTTTCCATTGCAAGTATGAAATGCTATAATATTTATCAGACTTTTCACAACATGTTGATCTATGGCATTTATAGAATTGCTATAGAAAGTTTTTATAGCAATTTTTAAATGTTATAAAAGGGCATGCTTGTTGTAGATCATTCTCCTTGAACATAGCCGATTCATCAAAAGTAACATGACGAGATAATCTAACCTTCTTTGTTTCTGGGTTTCAAATCCGATAGGCTTTCACTTCGTCCTCATAACCAAGCAAAATTCCTTTGAAAGCTCTAGGCACAAGCTTATCATCCGGATAATGCACATACATGGGACATCCAAAGATATGAAGATAACTCAAGTCAATGCTCTTTTTCTTCCACGTTTCCTTCAGAATTTCGTTATCAATAGCTAAGCATGGAATTTAATTTACAATATGCACAACAGTGGACAATGCTTCGGCCCAAAATCCTTTAGAAAAACCCGATGTCAATCTTAAGCATAAATCTTTCTCAAGTAGAGTACGGTTCATCCTCTCCGCAACCCTATTTGATTGTAAATCTCTTGATGTATTAAAATGCCTTTGAATACCATGATGCTTGCAATAGTCCAAGAATCCTTCGAAAACATACTCCCAGCCATTGTCGGAACTAAGAAGCTTCAAAGACCTACCACTCTCATTCTCAACAAGAGCTCTCCATTCTTTAAACTTAGCAAATGCCTCCGATTTATTTTCATTACATACAACCAAACTTTACCAGAAAAGTCATCTATGAAGAAAATACAATACCTTGCTTCTCCCAACAAATCTACCGGTGCAGACCGTCAAACATCCGCGTGCACATACTAAAGAATTCCTCTCGAATCATGTTTTCCTTCACTGAATATTACTTTAGTTTTCTTCCCCATGACACACTCTTCGCAAAACTCCAATTATTAAAACTTTCTCTACCAATCATCTCCCTTTTTTGAAGAATATCAAAAATCTTTTCCGAGACATCACCCAACCTTAAATGCCACAAGCTTGTCGCATCCAAGCCACAAGATCTATCAACGCCTATGGAAATTTATCCTTCAACAGTCACTCGTTGAAGCAAATAAACTCCATTAGCTCTAGCACCTTTCATAATTGCAAGCGCCCCTTCGAAACCCTCAAGTTGTCACTCCTAATAGTGACCTTGCATCCCTAAGAATCCAGCTGCCCCAAAGAGATAAGAGACTGCATAAGTCCCTGAACATAGTGCACATGGGTGGGGAAGTATGAACTACTCCGTCAAACATTTTAATTTACGCAAAACCAATGCCTTCTAACTTACACATAGCATCAATACCCATAATGATAGCATTTCCTTACTTGTCGACATAGGAAGAAAAAAAATTCCTATTAGGCGTTTTATGATAAGACGCTCCCGAATCGAGCACCCAATCGCTACCTGAAACATCCGATGCTATCGCCATCAAAACATTCGTGTCTCCTTCACCAAAATCTCTTTTCACTGCTACAATAAATAATCTCCTTCCTTCTTTGCCCTATCTTTTTCGGACGCTCATTCTTCCTATGACCAAGCTTCTTACAAATATAGCACTTACCTTTCCTTTCCTTCGACTTTCCTCTCCAACCGGGATTCCTAGATTTGGAATGCCCCCGGATCTCCTTCTTCACATAATTCTCCTTCTCCACAAACAAACCTTGACTGTTACTGGCACTACTACTTTTCACACTCAACTTCTTCATTTTATCACTCAATTCCTCAATAAGAAGACCCGTCTTGACATTAAACTATTTGAGAAACCCGTATAGCGGTCAGGCAATGAACATAACAATATCATTGCCTTTTTATCTTCCTCTATCTTATAATCTACCACCTTCATCTTCATTACAAAATCATCAAACATATTCAAATATGCCTTAAGCAAAGTCCGTTCTTTCATCTTATAAGTGAAAAACATTCACAATAAGATCAAACGATTAGTGAGTGACTTCTACATGTATAACTCCTCCAACTTCTCTCAATACTCTTAGCGGTCATCTCACCACTAATTTCAGATATAACATTCTCTCTCATAGAAAGTTGAAGTGTAATAAATGCCCACTCTTTCATTTCCTCTCTCTCAACATCCGAGATGTGCGTTGACAACAAATGTGTATCAAACATTACCCGATGCACCCATTTCCTTCTTAGAACGACTTAATCTTCCACTGCTACTTTTCAAAATCGTTGTCGTCATTCCACTTTTCAATAACCAATCATGATACTAATTCCATATATGATCTACGTACAAACGACGCTATTCCACGTGAACCAACCACTGAGTGACTATTTGATTCTGATTCTGACATTTCTACAACCACCTAACAACACCTACGCTCCAATACCAAATGTTGGGGAAAGCACACGATTAAGACCACTCAATATAATCCCTGACGAAGACAAAAAACAAGGTATATCTTGCTAGATAGTGCACAAACAACCAAATATGATCAAACCAACCACAAACGATTAACCGGATCACAATAAGATTTATAGTGGTTCTACTAACGATTTGTTAGTGTGCATCCACTTTGACTGAGGACTTTTATTATCACCAAATGAGAAGAGTAAAAGAGATTGATTATAATGATCCAATATTCAATAAAGAATATACGTTTGTGGATATCATAATTGAAGAAACCATTAGAATTGCCAAATCTTAATTAGTCGAGGACTAAACACTTGCTTTAAAGGATTAATCAGTTTTTTAAAATCCCTCCTTTCAAATCTGAAAAATAGCTTATATACTTGTGTAGAAACCTCAAGTAAGTGTCCATAATGCCCCTTTCAGCTTCACAATCAACACCAACTTTCCAAACGTGAAATCAGCCCCGATTCCAATTCAGACATCTAAACCTAAATTTCTGATGTCTGAAATTACATTTGGGGTTCTCCTTGGGTCGTTTCAGACGTCTTCCAGATGTTTCAGCATCTAATTGGCTTCCCAGGCGTTCGAAAACCTTTCCAGATGTATGAATTGCTATTCAGAATATGCACAGTTTGATTTCAGATGTTTGAATATATTTCGTAATGTCTGAAACTGCTCCGAGCCTAAATCTTCCTACCTTCATCGCCATATCTTCCACATACGAGCTTCTATTTGCAAACCATCTTCTCTTACACAAAGCTACTTCTATCCTCTTCAATTCTACTATATGGTACTATAAAATTTAATGGATGTAAGGTTTTACGAAGACATATGAAGTATACAATGGATATTTCAAAATAAAATGTACAAAATTTCAAGATGTGTAATTTTTTTTGAAACTTAAGATGTGTAATACACATACACACACAAACACACACACACACATATAAATATATGAGATAAGATCAAAAGCACCTCAACATCCAAACAGTACAACACCCCTACAACTCTCTAAATTCCACCACACATTCTCATTTCTCTTTCTTCCCACTAAATCTCTCTTCCCTTCCACTAACTTATTTAAAAATGAGTGACCAAAATTGAAGAGAAACTCGAGTGTTCGGGAATAGAAATGACAGAGCATATTGAATTTTATGATATTATATGTTAGAATTGAAGTGGTTGGAAGTTGCTTTGTAATAAAGAAGATGGTTCATAAATCGAAGCTCTTAGAAGGGAGTGTTAGCTGAAGGGTAGTCAAACGTCTAACAGAGGAGGCAGACATCTGACCGTACATGTATTACAACAAGAGAGTTGCACCAGACACTTGAATCTCTTTCTAGATGTTTGAGCTAAAGCTGAAGAATATTCTGAACTTGAAGCCAAACGTCTGACCCTTTATGCCATACGTCTAAGTCAGCATCTGTAGGTATTTTTGGCTTTGACTCGGCATATTAATTTGTGAAGTTTCAAGGGGCAATTTGAGAAATTGTCAATGATTATACTCTCCTTATATAAGCTCTTCTCAGATTCAAAGGATAATTAAGAGATTGAAAAGAGTATATTCTAATTAGGGTTTTGGCAATTCTAATCTTCTTTAATTCTCATCTCCACAAAACAATTTTTTCTGAGAATTTTGATCAATGTATTCAATCTTTTGTACTCTTATATCAGTATATAATAGAAGCTCTCTCTCAAAGTAGACATACACTAACAAGACATTAGTGGAACCACTATAAATCGTTGTATGATTTTTTTTCGTTATTTTTTATTATATCTCTTGTTTGGCGATTGTGATTGGTTATTGGAATGGATTAAAATTGTTTTGAGATATTAATCGATTGTTTTTGCACTTTTACCACGATTTCATCTTTCGTTGTGTTTGAGAATTTGATTTGAGCGAACTTGATTTTAAATCCTCCACAACAATTGGTATCAGAGAATTGGTGATTGTAGATAGTTATAGAAATGTCAGAATCATATTCAAATAGTGCCTCAACAGCTAGTCCAAGTAGTGTATCTCCTTATGTACATGGTTCATACACAATTTTTACATCATAATTGATTATTGACAAGTGGAATAGGATAATAATTTTTAAAAATTGGAACAAAATATGAAAAAAGATCTTAGGAAAAATCCAGTTAAGCGGGTGGTGTTTGATGCACATTTATTGCCAACTAACATCTCAGATGTGAAGAGAGAGGAAATGGAAAAGTAGACATTCACTACACTTCAACTTGTTATGGGGGATAATGTTATTCCTGAAATTATTGGTGAGATGACTGCTTAAGGAATTTGGGATATGTTGGAAGAATTATAAATGAAGAATTCACTTACAAATTGCTTGATCTTATTACGAATGTTCTTTACATACAAGAAGAAGGAAGAAACTTCGCTGAAGGCGCACTTAAATGTGTTTGATGATTTGCTAATGAAGATGTAGGCAGTAGATTTGAAAATTGAGGAAGAGCAAAAGGTGATGATATTATTATGTTTGTTTTCGGATTGTTACACGAGCTTACAAATAGTTTATTCTATGACTGAGAAACATTGACTCTTAATATAATGTCAAAATAGGTCTCTTTAGTGAGGAATTGCTGGATCAAATAAAGGAGTTGGGTGATGGAACTAGTGGTGCAGGAAATGGTCATGGTTTGTTTGTGAAAAGGGAGTGATATGAGAAGAGGGAAACCCAAAGGCATTATAAGCCAAGAAAGCCTGGTTAGATAGGAAAGTTGAAAAAAAAGAAATAACAAGTGGTTCATTTGTAATAAACCTGGTCATTGAAAGAATGAATGTCCAAACATGGATAAGGGAAAGAAGAAAGTAGCATCCTCATAAGTTGCTATGGTAATCGGAGTTAGTGATGGAGACGTAGATATTTTGTTGGCGGTAGCATCAGATGTTTCCTGTAACACCCCGTAATTCTAAAAATTAAAGTTAACAAATCAAAGAATACTTAATTTCAAATGTGGAAATTAAGGGAAATGGGTTGAGCTATTGCGTTCATCTCGGAATTCTACTTGAGATAGAGTCCGAGTTTGTGTGAATTGGACTTCGTATGAAGAAGTTATGGCCTTCCGAAGTTTCAGAAATTAATTAATTTAAAAACAGCTCAGGTTCAAAAAAAAAACAGGGACCAGGTCGACCCTAGTGTCGACCTCCCCCTATATAGGTCGACCTTAGTGTCGACCTGGGGGTCGACCGGCCCCCTCCCCGGGCAGATCTGAAAGAAGACGATTTTGTGATGCAGTGCTGAGTCATTAGGGCTGAGGTGTCACTCTATCTTGACTGGATGGTCTTGATTGATTCTAGGTTGATCGAATGGCCTAAATTAATCCTAATCTCTATATATACACATGTAGACTCAAACCCTAAAACCTAAACTAAATTAAATCCATGGTCGTCATGCTGTCAGTCTGCAACCTAGAGTAGCCGCCACCAACTAGAAGAAGCTTAGCAACAATTCAATTCAACTCAAGTCTAATCTAAATCAAAATTTGTCTACATCAAGGGAACGCTAATCAATTTCAGAATACAGATCCCAGAACTCAAGACTTTCTTTTTGTTTGTGAGTACAATTTCATTCACAAAGTAATTGTTAATTTAATTGGGATAAGTTTATAATTTGGATTACAAGAACATGCCTGTTGAATCATGTGACGTTACTTATATTTTGTTTGTGAACATATGACAGTCTTGTTAATTCATGTTGTGGGTCTATTTTATATGACCAATCACATATGTCTTGATTCATTTTTTTATGACATCAATTTATACACTAAATACGCTCCATGGAAGTTAATGCGTTCCCTTTGTGAGTGACATTAATGGACGTGGGGTGTTACACGTGGTATCAGAGCTGAAGGTTACCAGACCAGATATGATTTTTGAAAAACTATTTTTCAAAAAGCATTTTATAAAGAAATACTTTCAAAAGTATGTTTTAAGGAAAGTATTTTCAAGAGAAAAGTTTGTTCCAAGAGCCATGTATCTTTCTTTCGATTCTTCGTTTTGAATCTCTTCCTCTTTCCTTTTTGAATTTCTTCCTCCATTCATATAAACGCTTTTTCTTGAATATGTAAGAACTTCCGTACGATGGGCGGAAAACCACTTCATGGGACTGGGACGTCTGTCAAAACTAGAAGGAAGTGGAGGACATGTTGGTACCTTTAAGATAGACGACGGGAGGAAGGTTCAATTAGCTGCTTGGTTAATGAATAACGAAGCCTCATTTGGTAGGAGGCTACGAACAGAGAATGTGCAGTAAAGACATGGAAAAGACACACGATAAAGTAGATCCAAAGAAAGGCGATAAGGATAACAAGGGGCCAAGAGAAAAGGAAGGGCCACACTTGTGGAATACCTAACTACTTAAATAAAGACCATAGAAAGAAGAAGAAGAAGACTAGTTGTTATCGTTATAGGACATCTTATTAGGATCGTCCAAAGAAGCAAAAGGCAAAGGTAAGGACAATGTACAGGATCTTCTGGAAGGCAGATGCATTCCTTCACGACTGGCAAACCTGATAGAGGAAGAAATATATCTTGGTTGGAAATTTGGTTTTTCTTTTTGATCATCTTGTTCGAACCTTGTTTGAATTATGGCGCTTCACACTCGTTTGTTTCTGCTTCGTTAGTTGAAACACTGCACCTAAACACTAGTCTAGTTACGGATCTCATAGTAGTCTCAAATCCTATTGGTGGGTCAGCTCATCTTTCTATGATTTGTCGGGATTTGAGAGTGTCTATCTTGGGTGTTGGGTTTGAATGCAACGCCTTCGTTCTTGGCTTCATGGGCTACGGCTTGATTCTAGGTATGGATTGGCTAACTAGATATAGGGCCATCCTAGATTGTGAAAGAAGGGTAGTTAGATTGTTGACTCGTTGTGCAAAGACCCTTGATATTTCTTGTGACCCTAGAGGTCCGGTAATGCTTAGCTACCTAGAATCCCTAGACGCATCCAATGATGATTTGAAATCTGTTTGTGTGGTCCGTGAATATAGTGACGTCTTCGAGGAAGTTCGAGGTTTACCCCGAGGCACGAGATAGACTTTCGAATATATCTAGTAGATAATGCAAAGCCAGTTGAAGTACCAGTGCGCCACATGGCTCTGAGAGAGAGAAGAGAACTCGGTAAGAATTGCTTGAGAAGGGGTTCATAAGAAGAAGTATTTCGGAGTGGGGTGCTCCAGTCGTTTTTGCTACGAAAGCTGATGGTTCACTTAGATTGTGCGTGGACTATAGAGAGCTGAATAAACTAACAAAGAAGGACAGGCACACATTGCCGAGGATAGACGATTTATTCGATCAGTTGGTGGGTGCCTCGGTTTTCTCACAACTGGATTTGGTTACAGGGTTGCATCAGCTAAGTGTGGCTGATGATAGCATCGATAAGACTGCATTTAGAACTCCTGACGGTTTCTTTGAGTGGCTCGTCATGCCTTTTGGTTTGACGAATGCACCCGCATACTGTGTTGACTTAATGAGCAGGGTGTTTAGGGAGTTTCTAAACAAGTTTGTGGTAGTCTTTGTAGATGATATTCTGGTTTTCTCTAAAAATGAAGAAGAGCATGCCCTACATCTTAGGGAAGTCTTAGAGACCCTACGAGCGCATCAACTTAAAGCTAAGTTCTCCAAGTGCCATTTTTGGAGAAAAGAAGTGAGGTTCTTAGGACACGTGGTCTCTAAGGAAGGGATAGCTGTGGATCCCGCTAAGGTAGTTACAATCCAAGATTGGAAAACACCTAAGAACGCAACATAAGTAAGAAGCTTTTTAGGGCTGGCTGGTTATTATAGGAAGTTCATTAAGGACTTCGTGAAGTTATCAGCCGCTCTCACTCGATTATGTACTCAGATTATTGGCATCGTTAGAGGTGCAACCTACACTTTTGGCTCGAGTTGGAGAGGCACAGCGAAATGACCCACAGTTGGTTGAGATAGTAGGCAAGCTTATAGGAGGGGAGTCCTCGAGTGATCTTGATAGATATGCTATAGATGAGAGAGGTTGGCTACGTAGAGATGGAAGACTCTGCGCACCACAAGACGAGAGTTTGAAGAAGGCAATTCTTAAAGACTCACATCGCTCTAAGATGACCATACATCCCGGTGGTGATAAGATGTATAGGGATATGAAGCGAGTTTTCTTTTGGGCCGGAATGAAGAAGGATGTGGCCGAGTTCATTGCTAGATGCTTAGTGTGCCAACAAGTCGAGGCGGAGCAAAAGAAGCCCGGAGGTTTGCTCCATCCCTTAGAGATTCCGCTTTGGAAATGGGAAAGCATTTCCATGGATTTTGTAGATGGGTTACCAAGATCAAGGAAGGGTAATACGGGGATTTGGGTAATTGTAGACCGACTTACGAAGAGTGCCCATTTTATTCCCTTTAAAAGTAGAAGGACTGCCGCATGGTTAGCATCTGTTTACCTTCGAGAGATAGTTCGTTTGCACGGCATACCCTCCAGCGTTTTGAGCGATAGAGATCCTATTTTCACAAGCGAATTTTGGAAAAGCTTACTGTGATGGCCCACCCCACACCATCCGGCGTTTCCTCCGAAAGTGCGTTGTACACATGCCCGACTAACATGGAACGGTCGCCAAAGAAAGGAAAGAAGAGAATGAACTAATCGAAAACCCGTAGAATGTCTCACAGTGCATGGGATAAAATATAATAACAACATACTTGACATAAAACAGGCGAGACAGTGGATAAGCTGAAAACTAAACATCATAGCAGCAGAAAATCCAAATACAGCTTATGTTCCACATCATCATTATTACAACTTTAAAACTGTCTCTAAAGTAAAAGAAAGGAAGGGTACACTACTAATGCCCAAAGTAGTGACCAGCAGCGCCATAGGGAGAATATCTATATATCATACGTGGAAGCCTCCTGCTCGTCTCCGGTACAGCTACTCATGCATACCACTTAACCTGTCTCTAGTCTGCTCGTGAGAGCACCTAAAGTATTAAGAAGAGACATAAAACTCTGGGTCAGACAAAAAGTCTGGTATGAGGGATAAGCAGCAAAACAGAACAATAACAGGTATACTAAACCATACCTAAACCTGGACCAACAACCAAAGAGTTAGCACTACATACTGTACAATACTCTAAGGTGCCAATAACATATGGTGTAAAGAGTACGGGGGTGGGGGCATGCATGTCATAGTGATGGCAAACAAATCAAGCATGGCAACCATCCTCACGTCTCTCACTCAGTGCGTAAAGCATACGATATCCACCACTTTGATCACTAGACACATCGAGTTAATGACGGAGTTTGACTTGTACAACTACTGCTACCACCAAGCTTATCCCATGTGATCATGACTAAATCTTTACAAATGACCCCACTTCATTGGTCTATAGCCCCTTTTAGTCGTACCTAGGCCACTGTGGCCCTGAATCCATCACGTATCCCCTACACATAGTGATCCAAAGTCATAGACATCGACAACCCCTTAACACACGTCCCGCAGCAAAGTCCAATCATGAAGTTAACTCATTGGTTCCCAACTGGATCCTGAGTACAAACTTCCCACTTGGACTACCTTTGCATCTCGGGTTTTGGTCTTCATCCGGATCGGTCTTCATTTGGTTCGCAACCCATGCCTCGTATTCAAACTTCTGAGTTCGGTTCGTGGTCATCATCCTCCTTCGGATCGGTTCGAGCCACCTGCATCGGATCGGGTCGTGGTGCCCAAGCTTCTGGTCGTGACATCATGCTCCAGTTCAGTTCGTAGGTGATCCCTGCTCTGGGTCGGGTCGTGCCTTCTGGTCGGGTCGGGTTGCTGCACCTGTTCGTGGCTCCTTCACTCGTGGCACCTCAGGTCAGTCCTCCTCTTCAGGCATCAGCTCGTGGCATGCTTTCCCAGGCAGTTCGTGGAAGGGTGGATCATCTCGTGGGGGTGGTCACGATCGGGTCGGATCGTGGAAGGAAGGGGCGATCCGATCCGGTCCTCTGCATATTTCCTGCAATTTTCCAGCAACTGTTTTTACGCCACACGACGGCATTTTCGACTATTCTAACTGTTCTAAACAATCACAAAACATACCATACAGTCATAGCAACGTATAGGATTGACCACAAATACGAAAACAATAATTTGATAGGTTAAAACGGATCAAACATAGCCAAAACCCCATATTTTCCCTTAAGCATGTTTAGGCGAATCTAATGATATGATTAGCAAAACTTAACCAAATTAACCCAAATTTTCAACAGAGGTCTAAAACAATATTTCAAAATTTATAAATATTTTTCCAGAATTTAATCATGTATAAATTCGCTAATCAATACTAATTACCCCTAATTAACCGTAATTAGTGAGAAACTTTGCAAATTACACACCTTGGCCACAAATAAAATACTAAATCTGAAATGTCTTCTGTTTTGGTGTTGTTCCCAAGGCAACACAGCAGCTCTATCTCGATCTCTATGCTAATCCGCCTCAATTTGATGTAGATTAGGCCAATACTTGATTAAACGGTGATTAGAAGGTGTTTTAGATGTTGGAGGCCATGGCTAGGTTGAGAGGAATGAATAGTGACGACTGAAAAATGAGAAAAAGGTATTCTCTAAACCCTAACAACCCTTTTAAACTCCTAATCCCGAAATCCCCCAATGGGCCTAGCTGTTAATTACCCAATTAAGCCCAGTTAAGCAGTTTTTCACCTTCTAAACCATGTTTCAGCCATATCTCCCAAACGGTGAGTCCGTTTGGCTAATGTGACTACTCTACGGAATTGTAAACCATCATCCGGATCCAATGGAAGTGGTTTCAGGTCAAAATTCCTTTCCAGTCAAAAGTTATCACCGAAACAAGATCGGCTAGGGGCAAAACGGTCATTAAAAAATCGGCAAAAATTATGAACATGGGAAATGACCCCAATAGTCGTCTCCCAAAGTTACATGACCATACGACTTTGTATGTGAAAGAAATAAATATTCTACGATACTTCGATGCGTAGAATGCGGGTCGTTACACTCCCCCCTCCCCCCTCCCTTTAGGAAATTTCGTCCCCGAAATCCTTAACCCAAAACATACAAAGGATCCCGCATGCCTACCAGCCATATACAACAATCAAACATGTAAAACAAACAAAACAAACCTATCCTAGCATGCGGAAAGACTAAATCGAAACTAAAATCTTACCAGGTAAAGAGTTCTAGATACGTCTTCCTAATGCTTTCCTCTGTCTCCCAAGTACAGTCATTCTCATTCTCGCCCCACTAAACTTTGACTAATTTCACCGCTTTCTTTCGAAGTTGCTTCGTATCGTTCCCAACAATACGCATAGGCCTGCGGTTCCCAACCGCTGCGGGTTCAACCTCGATATCATCCAACTGATCAGGTGAAATAGTCATATCGGGGTCGTGTACTAATTTCCTTAACTGGGAAACATGAAATAAATTTTGAACTCCTTCCATCTTCTCTGGTAATCCAACTTTATATGCCAAATTCCCAATTTGCTCAAGAACTGGGAATGGACCAACAAATCTTGGTGCTAACTTGCCTCTCCGGCCAAATCGTATCACGCTCATCAATGGATAAATCTTGACAAACACCAGGTCGCCAATGGAGAACTTTAATTCTCTTCTTCTCCTATCAGCATAACTTTTCTGCCTATCTTGGACAGCCTTCATTCGCTGTTGGATAACCTTAATCTTAGCTGAAGTTTCTCTTATCACATTTGGTCCAGGTACAAACTTCTCACCAGTTTCTAACCAACATGACGGTGAGTTGCACGGTCTTCCGTACAAAGCTTCAAATGGAGCCATACCAATACTGGATTGATAACTATTATTATATGCAAACTCTACTAGATGTAAATGGTCATCGCATGACCCACCAAAGTCTAATATGCAAGCTCTCAAGAGATCTTCTAATACTCGATTCACCCTCTCTGTCCGTCCGTTAGTTTGAGGATGATACGCGGTACTGAGATGTAATTCTGATCCTAACGCCTCTTGTAAGCTTTTCCAAAATCCACTAGTGAACAACGGATCTCGGTCACTCACAATGCCTTTGGGTATTCCATGAAATATCACTACCCACTTTACATATAGTTCAGCTAACTTAGATGTCGTTCTATTCGACTTGACGGGTATAAATCTTGCACTCTTGGTCAATCGGTCCACAATCACCCAAATGCTATCATGGCCCGACCTAGTCCTTGGTAACCCGTCAATGAAATCCATCGAGACTTGTTCCCATTTCCTTTTTGGAATTTCTAATGGTTGTAACAAACCACTAGGCTTCTTTTGCTCAGCTTTAACCAGCTGGCAATTCATGCATTTGGATATAAACTTCCCAACGTCTCTGTAATACCCCGTAATTTTAATATTAATGTTCACAAATTAGAGAATAATTAATCTCGGATTTGATAATTAAGGGGAATGGGTTACGTCATTGCGTTCGTCTCGGAATTCTGCTTGAGATAGAGTCCGAGTTTGCGTAAAACGGACACCGTATGAAGGAGATATGGACGAACGAAGTTAGGCGGAAAAACCAGAAGAAGAGAAGAGAATATATATATATATATATGCACTAGCATAATTGGGAAGTGCGCCAGTACAAAAATACACTGGCGCACTTTCCAAGTGTACCCAGGCCGAGAAGAAAGCCTGCACAGCTTTCTGGTGTGATCTGATCCATATTGTGACTCATTGCTGAGTCCTTTCTGACTCCTTGCTGAGTCATTACGGCTGAGGTGTCACACTATCCTGACTGAATGGTTTTGATTAACACTAAGATCATCCGACGGCTATAATTAAATTGAAATTCTATATAAACATGTGTAGACTCAAACCCTAAAATCAAAATCAAAATTGGAACTATGGCCATCATGCTATCACCTTGCAACCTAGAGTAGCCGCCACCATTTAGGAGGAAGAAAAGCTAATCAACTCAGTTATATTCAACTCTAATCTAAACAATAACGAATCTACTACAAAGGCGAACTAAATCAATTTCAGAACTCAGATTCAAGAACTCAAGACCTTCTTTGGGTTGTAAGTTCGATTTCTTTAATAAGATAATTAACAATTTAATTAGGTTGAGTTATGATTTGGGTTATAAGGTTATGTTGTGAATCATTGACCGTTATGTTATTATCTACGTTGTAAATCTATGATGTTATTATCTATGTTGTAAAGCTGTGATGTTATTATCCATGTTGTAAATCTGAGCTAAATGTTGGCTTATGTATAATAAATTCATATTGATGCTTCATATGCTAGTTTGATTATGATGTTGGAACTAATTCATAAGTTAAATCATATGTAAGTTTAACTTGATAATTCTATATGCAAGTTTGGATGTTAATTTAGATATGAATCATATGCAAGTTGATGAGAATCATATACCACCTTACATGTTTCATGACATCTATTTTATGTAAGCTTGGATCTAAAGTTTAGGCAAAGACATGTGTGAGTTATATGCTAGTATACAAAATTTTATATGCTAGTTACATGTAGATCCTAATTTACATGTTTTAGATGCAAGATTACATCATAGTTTATGTTGTATAAATCACATATGCAAGTATATATCTGTTGGAGTATGAATCATGTAATGTAAGTTTGTGACTATTGCCTATGCAAGTTTACACCTTATGATTAGATCTATGACATCCATAGTTTATGCAAGTTTGTAACTTTAGCCTATGCAAGTTTTAGATGAAACACCTTGTTCACACATGCAAGTTCACCCCTTATGTTTAGATCTAGTTTTTATTCTATGAATGTTGTGATGTTTTCTTTTATTTTCCATAAGTTAGACTATTCGAGTCTAACGTATATTTCACGTTAAACGAACGAATGTACAACGTGGGGCAATGGGATAATATTAAAAGATTTAATATTGAGAATTGGCATAAATGCCTTATTTGTGATGTTAATTGGTATAATTTTGTATACCATAAATAGATGGACATAATTGAGTCAATTATGGACATAGTTAAATTTGTAATTGATTGACAATTTGAATAGGGAAATTAATTCAAATTGGGGATAATTAATTATATGTAATTAATCGCCTAAGACACGAGGTTAGACTCGTTTGTGGTGTAAGACTGCCCGGACCCGCCCGGCAAATCCAGCTGCCACAAATGCCAGTCTAATGTGAGAGGTCAAAGGCATAAATTAAATGCGTAACAGTTGTAAAGATACGAGGTTAGGCTCGTTTGTGGTGTAAGACTGCCTGGACCCGCCCGGCAAATCCAGCTGCCACAAATGCCAGTCTAATGTGGGAGGTCTTTATAAGGTTACGGTCTTAATGAATTAAGAAACACTTAACCAGATAAACATGTAGTGGGACATGTAGGGGTTAAGTGGGTGCCTTGGGTGGCATGGGGAATTTAGTAGGTGACTTGGGTGGCATTTGAAATACGATTAGATGCACTTAACCAAAATTTAAACATGTAAGTGGACATGAATAAGAAGAGGGTTAAGTGGGATGTACTAGAGGGGACCAAGCTTAGGTGGATAGCTTGTGTCAAGTAATGGGGGCCCTTTTCAAACCAGTAACCCATTAAGTATCTTTGTGGGCTCAACCCAAGTCGAGGATGGGACATGCGTACTGGATTTGATTGTAAGAGGTCAAAACGGGTCAGCGGTGGCAACGCAAGTCCAATGGGTTCATATGCGTGTGTGGGCCCGGGATGGTAGGAAAGACGTTGTTGCATCTTGTAGGTATAAGCCGTGCATCGTTGGTGGTATCGGGTTGCCACTTTGGGGAGTGATACACCCTACTGTGGGGCCAGCACGGGTATCTACGAGTTAGGGAGCCGATCGCATGGCGGTAGTGGGTACACTTAATGGAGATAGGGGCAGACGGCACCTATGGAGGTAGCTAGGGGTACACGATTTGCAGTATTAAGTTCTGTAGGTGGGATCAAACTTTAGGGTGACTAGCAGTGGTGCAGTATAGTAATTATCCTATAGTGATTAGGGGCATCTTTAACGTTATCTTTGTTCGTCGTATTTCCTTGTTTGTTCTGTCATACCCAATTGTTCACAGTCATTTCCTTATTTTCCAGCTTATGCCTTATCCTAGTTATTTTGATAATTATATTATTAAAGCTTTCGCACTCGCCAAACTTTATGTCTGACCCCCTTTTCTTTCCACCTCTTTTCTTCCTCTCCCCCCTCAGGTTTGTAAGGACTCTCTCATCTTTATGGCTTTGCTTATGCTCAGTGGGGATTTATGCATTTATATTATTTAAGTATTTGCTTCTTCATGTACTTTGAAGTTTTTGGAAAAGACTATTGATCCTGTTGTAATGGTTTTGGAGACTACTTATGTAAACTCGTTTTGAGTTATGATAAAATGAAATAAGTTTTATCTTCCGATGTGTTCTTTAATTTATTTATTCTTGTAATTTATCTGTTCTATAAAACAATAACGCTTCATGGACATTGATGCATTCCCTTTGTGAGTGACATTAATGGACATGTGGTGTTACACGTGGTATCGGAGCTATGGTTACAAGAACAGATAAAAAGTTTTGAAAAGTGTTTTCAAAAGTATTATTTTCCTAGAACGTATTTTCAAAAACTTGTTTTAAAGAAGCTATTTTCAAGGAAATTTACTTTAAAGAGCATAATCCCCGCAAGCCATACATCTCTCTTTCGCTTCCCTTGTTTCAAAACTCTTTCGTTTTCTTTTCATCATGTCTGGAGCATCTGAGATAACAGAGAGTGTTCATGTACCTGGTTGGTTTCGTCAATATCTCGAGGCTAGGGCCGCTGCCACGGGTCCGTCCAACGTTCATCCTCCTCCTCCCACAGCTCCAGTCATTCCTCCGCGTGGAGATACTTTCTCCAAGATATGTAAATACTTTCGTTCGATGGGTGGAAAATCTTTTAGTGGGACTGAAACGTTCATTGAAGCTAGAAATTGGTTGAAATAAGTGGAGGATCTGTTTGGCATTTTCGATTTGGACGATTGTAAGAAGGTCCAATTGGCTGCTTGGTTGATGAAGGACGAAGCTTCGTTTTGGTGGGAGGTCACTAATGGGGAGCGTCCAGTTAATACATGGCCAGATTTCAGGCATAGGTTTGAGGCAAAGTTTCTCTCATGGGCTGAAGAGAATCTATACATAGAAAGGTTTTTGGCATTAAAGCAAGGGAATTTGTCAGTAAAAGAATACGTCAACAAGTTCAATCAGTTGGAGAGATTTGGCTTGGACTTGGTGAATACACCTGAAAAGAAGGCCCTGAGATTTGTTAAGTGTTTGAACGAGCCACTACATGGGTTAGCTATGACCCACATCCCTATGGGGGCTACCTTTGAGAGACTAGTTGACATGGTGCATATGCATGAAGAGGAGAAGGGCGCCAATGCTAATAAGGCACCCGAGAAGAAAGGGGATCAAAAGAAACCGCAGCAACAACAACAAAACAAGAAAGGCGGGAAGAACAATAATGGCAATGGAAAGAAGAAGTGCTTTAATTGTGGGACACCAGGCCATCTGAGTAAAGACTGTAGGAAAAAGAAGAAGACTGGATGTTTCCACTACGGAGAGGCAGGTCAACTAGTTAAGGACTGCCCAAGGAAACAAGGGAAAAAACCTCTGGAGGGCAGCTTCAGGATCTCGTGGCACCAGGGCAGGCAAAGGAGAAGGCCCAGGCTCTCGCGGTACCATCGCTGCAAGAACGAGGTAGAAACATTTCTGTTGAGAGTATAGTTTTTCTGTTTGATCATCCTGTCCGTATTTTATTCGATTCTGGCGCATCACATTCGTTTATCTCTACATCATTAGTTAAAACACTGCACCTAAATACTAGTCTTGTTGAGGATCCCATTGTAGTCTCAAATCATATTGGTGGGTCGGCTCATTTATCCATGGTTTTTAGGGATTTGAGATTGTCTATCTTAGGCGTTGGTTTTGAATGTAATGCTTTTATGCTTGGTTTCATAGGCTATGGGCCCATTCTAGGGATGGATTGGCTAGCAAGATATGGTGCCATCCTAGATTGTGAACGAAGGGTAGTAAAATTGTTGACTCGTAGTGGAAAGACCCTTGATATTTCTTGTGACCCTAGGGGATCGGTGATGCTTAGTTATCTTGAGTCACTTGACGCCTCCAATGATGATTTACATTCTGTTCGTATAGTCCATGAATATGTTGATGCCTTCGATGAGGTGAGGGGTCTACCCCAAAACATGAGATAGACTTTCGTATTTATCTTGTAGACAATGCAAAACTAGTATCTCTGCCAGTGCGCCACATGGCTCCTCGTGAGAGGAGGGAGCTCAATAAGCAAGTAGGGGAGTTGCTTGAGAAGGGATTCATAAGACGTAGTATATCGGAGTGGGGTGCTCTAGTAGTATTTGCCACGAAGGCGGATGGGTCCCTTAGACTTTGTGTGGACTATAGAGAACTTAATAAACTTACTAAGAGGAATAGGCACCCACTGCTGAGGATTGACGATCTCTTTGATCAGTTACTTGGCGCCTCAGTGTTTTCGCAGCTGGACTTAGCCACTGGTTTCCATCAGTTGAGAGTGGCTGAGGATAGCATAGACAAGACTGCCTTTAGGACTCCGGACGGTTTCTATGAGTGGCTTGTGATGCCCTTCGGTTTGACAAACGCCCCCACATACTTTTTTGACTTGATGAATATGGTGTTTAGGGAGTACCTTAATAAATTCGTGGTGGTCTTTGTGGATGACATCTTGATCTTTTCTAAGAGCGAGGAAGAGCATGCCCTACATCTTAGGGAAGTATTGGAGACCCTTCGAGCGCATAATCTTAAATCTAAATTTTCTAAATGTCACTTTTGGAGGAAGGAAGTGTGATTCTTAGGGCACGTGGTTTCCAAAGAAGGGATAGCTGTGGATCCCGCGAAGGTGGTGGCCATCTAAGATTGGAAGGTCCCTAAAAATGCTACCAAGGTGAGGAGTTTCTTGGGGTTGGCTGGCTACTATAGGAAGTTTATCAAGGACTTCGCAAAAGTATCAGCCCCATTAACACGCTTGACGAAGAAGAACCAAGTTTTTACGTGGGACGTATATTGTGATGATTCATTCCAACGTCTAAAGAGAGCTTTGACCACAGCCCCAGTCTTAGTGTTGCCAGATGGGAGTAAGACATTCACCGTTTATACCGATGCTTGTGGGACAGGACTAGGCGCGGTCTTAATACAAGAGGGAAGGGCAATAGCCTATGGAGAAAGGCAGTTGAGAGTGCATGAGAGAAATTACCCTACGCATGACCTAGAGTTGGTCGTTATTGTTTTTACGCTTAAGTCTTGGCGCCATTATCTTCTTGGCGAGAAATTCGAATTATCACAGACCACAAATCGCTGAAATACTTGTTCTCTCGGAAGGACTTAAACTTAAGACAGCAAAGGTGGATGGAATTCTTAGCGTTCTACGATTTCGAGATAGCATATACCCCTGGCAAGGGTTACGTGGTGGCAGACGCCTTAAGTAGGAAAAGGTTGTCCTTAAGTCTGTTGTTTGTTGACCAGCAAAGCTTAGAGTTTATGTCTATGTTTGACTTTATACCTTCCATTGACTTTGTACCCGGTTTGCTAGCATCCTTAGAGGTCAAACCTACGCTTTTGGGACGGATTGGTGAGGCACAGCGAGATGACCCACAGTTGGTTGAGTTAGCAGGGAAGCTCATAAGGGGGGAGTCATCGAGCCATCTCAGTAGGTATACCCTAGATGATAAGGGTTTGTTACGTAGGGATGGTAGACTTTGTGTACCACGAGACGAGAACTTGAGGAAGACCATTCTTGATGATTCATATCGTTCGAAGATGACCATTCACCCCGGCGGGGACAAGATGTACATGGACATGAGACGAGTTTCCTTTTAGGCCGGAATGAAGAAGGATGTGGCCTAGTTCTTCGCTAGATGCTTGGTGTGCCAACAAGTAAAAGCATAGCAAAAGAAGCCCGGTCGGTTGCTTCACCCATTGGAGGTCCCATAATGGAAGTGGGAGAGTGTCTCGATGGACTTTGTTGATGGGTTACCGAGATCGAGGAAGGGTAATACGGGGATTTGGGTCGTGGTAGACAGACTTACTAAGAGCGCACATTTCATTCCCATGAAGAGTAAGAGGACTACTCCATGGTTAGCCTCCGTATACATTCGAGAGATAGTTCGTTTGCACGGTATTCCTTCTAGCATAGTGAGCGATCGCGATCCTATCTTTACTAGCGAGTTTTGGAAGAGCTTACAAGAGGCTGTAGGGACTCAGTTATGTTTGAGCACCGCATATAATCCTCAGACGGACGGCCAAACCGAGAGGGTGAACTATATTCTAGAGGACCTTTTGAGGCTATGTGTTTTAGACTTCGGAGGTACATGGGAGGAGCATCTTCCTTTGGTGGAGTTCGCATATAATAATAGCTTTCAGTCTAGCATTGGCATGGCACCGTTTGAGGCTCTTTATGGGAGGCCTTGTCGTTCACCTACATGTCGGTGGGAATCTACGGATAAGATCTTACTTGGGCCTGATATGATTAGAGAGACTTTGGAAAAGATCGATTTGATTCGAAGGAGGATGAAGACAACACAAGATAGGCAGAAATCTTATGCGGATAAGAGGAGGACAGATCTTGAGTTTGATATTGGGGACATGGTCTTTATCAAGGTGTCTCTATTACGGAATGTTGTTCGCTTTGGGTCCGTTGGGAAGTTAGCACCAAGGTTCATAGGGTTGTTTCCTATTAAGGAGAGGATTGGACAGATGGCGTATAGAGTGGAGTTGCCCGAGAGACTTAGTGGTGTACACGACGTATTCCATGTATCACATTTGAGGAAGTGCTTGCATGAGACCGCGAAAGTGGTAGAGCCGAGTTTTCTTAGAGAGGTGGAGATAGAGCGTGATGTGATGATTCGACGAGCTCCTACATGCATTCTTGGGTCGGAGATTAAGAAGTTGAGGAATCGAGAGGTCAAGCTAGTTAAAGTGAAATGGGGAGATGATGAGAGCAACGCTACTTGGGAGACGGAAGAGAAGATGCATTCATTGTACCCTTTTCTTTTTGAGGGTATGTCTTTTAATTTCTCCTTTATCGCTTAGCTTGTACTCGTTTTATCTTTAGTATGTCCTCTCGCTAGTATCTTTGACCTTTAGATAGGGTAGTCCTATGGTTGAAACATGTGTTTGAGACATGTTATGTATGATGGATGCATGTGGATGCAAGTGTTTGCTAGTGGTTGCTCGTGGATGCATATACACACACTTTAGGCACTAGATCGGCTCAGTCACCTTCATGTTGCATATAAATGTGTGTGCATATTTATGTTAATGGATGTATAATGGTTGTGTTATCATATGAATGCGGCATTTTGATGAATGGTTGTGTACACATGTAGAAATAATATGTATCGATAGGATTCTTTCGCATACATAATGGACGCATGGCACTATCATGATTTGCATCAAGGAGGTCAACTGAATCTGTATACCGCCTGATTTTGCATTAGATAAGGAACATATACCCACACTTCTTGCATATGTTCATACAACATTAGAAATTTTGTAAGGACAATGGATGCCTGTGTTTGATGGTTGAGTAGATGGATGATTGGATGTTAGGATATGCATTCTCCTTAACTTGGAGATTTTGGGGGCGAAATCCTTTAAGGAGGGGAGAATGTAACACCCCGTAATTTTAATATTAATGTTCACAAATTAAAGAATAATTAATCTTAGATGTGATAATTAAGGTGAACGGGTTACGCCACTGCGTTCGTCTCGTAATTCTGCTTGAGATAGAGTCCATGTTTGCGTAAAACGGACACCGTATGAAGGAGATATGGACGAACGAAGTTAGGCGGAAAAACCATAAGAAGAAGAGAAGTATATATATATATATATATATATACACACAAATGCACTGGCGCACTTGGGAAGTGCGCCAGTACAAAAATACACTAGCGCACTTCCCAAGTGCGCCCAGGCCGAGAAGAAAGCCTGCACAGCTTTCTGGTGTGATCTGATCCATACTGTGACTCATTGCTGAGTCCTTTTTGACTCCTTGCTGAGTCATTAGGGCTGAGGTGTCACCCTATCCTAACTGAATGGTTTCGATTAACCCTAAGATCATTCGACGGCTATTATTAAATTGAAATTCTATATAAACATGTGTAGACTCAAACCCTAAAATCAAAACAAAAATTGGAAATATGGTCGTCATGCTATCACCTTGCAACCTAGAGTAGCCGCCACCATTTAGGAGGAAGAAAAGCTAATCAACTCAGTTCTATTCAACTCTAATCTAAACAATAATGAATCTACTACAAAGGCGAGCTAAATCAATTTCAGAACTCAGATTCCAGAACCCAAGACGTTCTATGAGTTGTGAGTTCGATTTCTTTAATAAGATAATTAACAATTCAATTAGGTTGAGTTAAGATTTGGGTTATATGGTGATGTTGTGAATCATTGACCGTTATGTTATTATCTATGTTGTAAATCTATGATGTTATTATCTATGTTGTAAAGCTGTGATGTTATTATCCATGTTGTAAATCTAAGTTAGTTGTTCGCTTATGTACAATCAATATATAATGATGCTTCATATGCTAGTTTGGTTATGATGTTGGAACTAATTCATAAGTTAAATCATATGTAAGTTTAACTTGATAATTCTATATGCAAGTTTGGACGTTAATTTAGATATGAATCATATGCAAGTTGATGAGAATTATATACCACCTTACATGTTTCATGGCATCTATTTTATGTAAGCTTGGATCTAAAGTTTAGGCTAAGACATGTGTGAGTTATATGCTAGTATACAAAATTTTATATGCTAGTTACATGTAGATCCTAATTTACATGTTTTAGATGCAAGTTTACATCATAGTTTATGTTGTATAAATCACATATGCAAGTATATATATGTTGGAGTATGAATCATGTAATGTAAGTTTTTGACTATTGCCTATGCAAGTTTACACCTTATGATTAGATCTATGACATCCATAGTTTATGCAAGTTTGTAACTTTGGCCTATGCAAGTTTTAGATGAAAAACCTTGTTTACACATGCAAGTTCACCCCTTATGTTTAGATCTAGTTTTTATTCTATGCATGTTGTGATGTTTTCTCTTATTTTGCATAAGTTAGACTATTCAAGTCTAACGTATATTTCACGTTAAACGAACGAATGTACAACGTGGGGCAATAAGATAATATTAAAAGATTTAATATTGAGAATTGGCATAAATGCCTTAAATGTGATGTTAATTGGTATAATTTTATATACCATAAATAGATAGACATAACTGAGTCAATTATGGATATAGTTTAATTTGTAATTGATTGACAATTTGAATAGGGAAATTAATTCAAATTGGGGATAATTAATTATGTGTAATTAATCGCCTAAGACACGAGGTTAGACTCGTTTGTGGTGTAAGACTGCCCGGATCCGGCTGGAAAATCTAGCTGCCACAAATGCCAGTCTAATGTGAGAGGTCAAAGGCATAAATTATATGCGTAACAGTTGTAAAGATACGAGGTTAGGCACGTTTGTGGTGTAAGACTGCCCGGACCCGCCCGGCAAATCCAGCTGCCATAAATGCCAGTCTAATGTGGGAGGTCTTTATAAGGTTACGGTCTTAATGAATTAAGAAACACTTAACCAGATAAACATGTAGTGGGACATGAGGGGGTTAAGTGGGTGCCTTGGGTGGCATGGGGAATCTAGTGGGTGCTTTGGGTGGCATTTGAAATACAATTAGATGCGCTTAAACAAAATTGAAACATGTAAGTGGACATGAATAAGAAGAGGGTTAAGTGGGATGTACTAGAGGAGACCAAGCTTAGGTGAATAGAATTGTGTCAAGTAATGGGGGCCCTTTTCAAACCAGTAACCCATTAAGTATCTTTGTGGGCTCGACCCAAGTCGAGGATGGGACACGCGTACTGGATTTGATTGTAAGAGGTCAAAACGGGTCAGCGGTGGCAACGCAAGTCCAACGGGTTCATATGCGTGTGTGGGCCCGGGCTGGTAGGTAAGATATTGTTGCATCGTGTAAGTATAAGTCGTGCATCGTTGGTGGTATCGGGTTGCCACTTTGGGTAGTGATACACCCCACTATGGGGCCAGCACGGGTATCTATGAGTTAGGGAGCCGATCGCATGGGGGTAGTGGGTACACCTAGTGGAGACAGGGGCAGACAACACCTATGGAGGTAGCTAGGGGTACACGAAACTACCATTAGCAGTATTAAGTTCAGTAGGCGGGATCAACCTTTAGGGTGACTAGTAGTGGTGCAGTATAGTAATTATCCTATAGTGATTAGGGGCGCCTTTAACGTTATCTTTGTTCGTCTTATTTCCTTGTTTGTTCTGTCATACCCAATTGTACACAGTCATTTCCTTATTTTCCAGCTTATGTCTTATCCTAGTTATTTTGATAATTATATTGTTAAAGTTATCGCACTAGCCAGACTTTATGTCTGACCCCCTTTTCTTTCCACCACTTTTCTTCCTTCCCCCCTCCCCCTCCTCAGGTTTGCAAGGAGGGAATACTACAGCTTAGTGCCGATTTCTTCCAGTTGCTTGAAGAAAGTAGATGTATCGCTTGGGACTCTCTCATCTTTATGGCTTTGCTTATGCTCAGTGGGGATTTATGCATTTATGTTATTTAAGTATTTGCTTCTTTATGTACTTTGAAGTTGTTGGAAAAGACTATTGATCTTGTTGTAATGGTTTTGGAGACTATTTATGTAAACTCGTTTTGAGTTGTGATGAAATGACATAAGTTTTATCTTCCGCTGTGTTCTTTTATTTATTTATTCTTGTAATTTATCTGTTCTATACAACAATAACGCTTCATGGACATTGATTCATTCCCTTTGTGAGTGACATTAACGGACATGGGGTGTTACAGTCTCTTTTCATCGCTTCCCAGTAGTAGGTCTGCTTCATGTCTCGGTACATCTTGTTACCCCTGGGATGTATAGTCAGTTTTGAGTGATGATATTCTCTAAGCACTTCATCTCTCAATCCATTGATATTGGGTGCAACAAGTCTTCCATTCTTTCTAAGCCATCCATCTCGATCAAGCCCATACTTGTTCATCTCTCCGTCGATTCCTATCTCTAACTTTGAGATGATTTCCAATAGGTTAAAATCGCCGCTCAATCAAAGTGGGTTTGATCGTCAAATTTGCTAACATTTCTGGATCCAATTCGCAATTTGGTCTGAAATCATACCCAGCGATGTACTCCGGTTTCTTCTATTCTAGAAACATAGCCCCTAAACTGGCATGTCTTCTACTTAATGCATAAGCTACCGCATTTCCCTTTCCCGGTGTATATGTAATATCGAAATCATAGGAAGCCAATAATTCTAACCATCTTTGCTGTCGGAGATTTAGATCCTTCTAAGAGAAGAGATACTTTAACGATTTATGATTGGTAAACCGCTCAAATTTTTCTCCCAAGAGATAATGTCTCCACATCTTCAATACGAACACGATCGCTGCCAATTCCAAATCATGGGTAGGATATCTTTTCTCATGCGGTTTCTGTTGCCGACTTGCATAAGCTACAACCCTACCTCTTTGCATCAATACAGCACCTAGTCCAGTACCACTTGCATCCGTATATACCGTCATCTCTTCATTCCCCTTAGGAATGACTAACACTGGTGCACATGTCAACTTTTCCTTTAGACTCTTGAATGCATTCTCGCACTTTTCGTCCCAGACGAAAGCTTGATTCTTCTTGGTCAACTGAGTCAACGGTGCTGCTATCTTGGAGATGTTTTGGATAAACTTACGATAATATCCAGCTAATCCCAAGAAACTTCTTATGTCCGTTGCATTCTTGGGCGTAGACCAATCTTGTACCGTAACTATCTTCGCAGGGTCCACGGCAATACCATTCTCTGAAACAACATGGCCCAAGAATCTCACTTCCCTCCTCCAGAAGTGACACTTAGAAAACTTTGCTTTCAATTGGTGTTTTCTCAACACCTCCATCACTATTCTTAAATGTTCCTTGTGTTCTTCCTCTATCCTCGAGTAGAACAAAATATCATCCACGAACACAAGAACAAACTTATTCAACTGATCTCTGAACACCCTATTCATAAGATCCACAAAATATGCTGGTGCATTGGTCAGCCCAAATGGCATGACCAACCACTCATAAAATCCGGACGGCGTCCGAAAGGCCGTTTTAGTTATACTTCCAGCTTTCACTCTAAGCTGATGAAAACCTGTCGCGAGATCCAACTGGGAAAATACTCTCGCACCACTTAACTGATCAAACAAATCATCTATCCGCGGTAAAGGATACTTATTCTTCCTCGTCACCTTATTCAATTCGTGGTAGTCCACACACAATCGAAGGGAACTATCAGCCTTGGTAGAAAACACAACTGGTGCTCCCCACTCAGAAACACTTCTCCTGATAAATCCCTTCTTCAAAAGATCGCTTACTTGCACCCCGAGCTCTTGCTGCTCCCTTGGCGCCATACGATGAAGTGGCATCACTATAGTTCTGGCATCTTTCACTAAATCAATACAGAACTCAATCTCTCGGTGTGGTGGAAGCCCGGTCACTTCCTCGAAGACGTCCGGATACTAGCCAACCACGGGCAAACCTGACAACTCATCATGCGGAATGTCGAGGGAATTTAGAAAACTAGTCATTACCCCATCACTAGGTAGACCACCAAACACTACCATCCGCCCATCATTCGCTCTAGCTGTCACCAAAAAGCCCTCACAGTCTACCACCACCCTGTATCTTTGGAGCCAATCGACTCCCAAAATAATGCCAAACCCAGTAAAGCCCAAAACAAAGCAATCACAAACAAACATGCATCCATGACTCGATAAGACCACATTACGACAAATCATGCTAAGGTTAGTCGAACCACCAATCGGGTTCGTCATTACTAAAGGTTTATCGACAATCTCGGGCTTTAATCCCAACCTATCTACCAGGTCACTAGATATGAAAGAATTGGAAGCTCCGATATCAAACAAGACTCTAACAGGAACATCATAAACAGAAAGCATACCTTAAATAACAGCATTCTTTCCCTTCTCCGCCGCAGTAGGGGCATTCGACGAAGAAGGAATAGCATTAAGGGCATATGCTTTAACCATCTGCTTTTCTTTAGGGGGTTGCAGACATTTGTCCTTGTGATGTCCCACTTGGCCACAGTTGAAGCACTTCCTGTCTGCTGGCTTTGCTCGACAATTACTAGCATAGTGGCCCTTCTTGCCACAGCTAAAGCACTCAACATCTTTCTTCTTCTTCTGGCCATCCTTATTCTAGTTCTGCTTCCTCTTATTATGAGAACCACTCTTCCCTCCACCGCTTGCTTGCGGTTTTGGCTCCTCCGCAGATGCAACCTTAGTCTTCGACTTAGGGTAAAGACTCTCTGATCTTAAAGCTTTTCCCACAATCGATTCAAACGTCTCATCGATGTAGTTAATAAGCCTTTCCCCCAAGTATCCATCCAAGCCAGTTATGAACTTCTCGTTCCTCTTCTCGGCAGTATCTATTAGGGATAACCCATATTTCGACAAATCGTCGAATTCGGAAATATACTCCGAGACAGCTCTGCAATTCTATTTGAGTTCCAAGAATCTCTTAAACAACACTGATTTCTGAGCAGCTGGAATGAACTTATCACTAAAGCGAGCCTTAAACCGATCCCAAGTAATCTAATCCTCGGGAGTAGCTGCCTTTATAGCATTCCACCAATTCATTGCCCGTCCTTGCAGCTGACGGGATGCTAGCCTTCTCTTCATCGCATCCTCGATACCCAAGTCTTCGAAGATACGCTCGCAGCTATCCAACCAATCCTGAACATCCGTAGCCAACTCCGTTCCGTGGAACGACTTCCCACCAAGACAAGTATAATCCTTATTCAGCTTGGCGAAATCGGCCCTAAGCACCTGCACTATTGGACCACCTCCATTACCAACATTGGGAGCTGCCCTCTGCACATCCCTAAGCATCTGCCTCATGAGGTCAGTAAACATTGTCCTCATATCAGCAGCATTCCCATTATTGGCTCCCATACCGGTACCCCTTGCGTATCGGCTCATCGTTCAATCTGCACAGAGAAAACGATTAACCATCTCCATAGTGGTGCCAGTGCAGTGCGACTTCATCCTTAGATATACTAATATTATATACATATATATATATTTTAAAAACCAAAATAATCACAAATACGTGTTCTCATATACGTGTACTATCTCTCCCTGATAACTTCCCTAGGTTAACTACGTAACCTAGAGCTCTGATACCAAGTGTGACGGCCCGCCCCGTAACAGCCAGCGTTTCCTCCGAAAGTGCGCTGTACACATGCCCGACTAGCACGGAACGGTCGCCAAAGAAAGGAAAGAAGAGAATGAACTAATCGAAAACCCGTAGAATGTCTCACAGCGCATGGGATAAAATATAATAACAACATACTTGACATAAAACAGGCGAGACAGTGCATAAGCTGAAAACTAAACATCATAGCAGCAGAAAATCCAAATACAGCTTATGTTCCACATCATCATTATTACAACTTTAAAACTGTCTCTAAAGTAAAAGAAAGGAAGGGTACACTACTAATGCCCAAAGTAGTGACCAGCAGCGACAAAGGGAGAATATCTATATATCATACGTGGAAGCCTCCTGCTCGTCTCCGGTACAGCTACTCGTGCATACCACCTAACCTGTCTCTAGTCTGCTCGTGAGAGCACCCAGAGTAATAAGAAGAGACATAAAACTCTGGGTCAGACAAAAAGTCTGCTATGAGCGATAAGCAGCAAAACAGAACAATAACAGGTATACTAAACCATACCTGAACCTGGACCTGCAACCAAAGAGTTAGCACTACATACTGTACAATACTCTAAGGTGCCACTAACATATGGTGTAAAGAGTACGGGGGTGGAGGCGTGCATCTCATAGTGATGGCAAACAAATCAAGCATGGCAACCATCCTCACGTCTCTCACTCAGTGCGTAAAGCATACGATATCCACCACTTTGATCACTAGACCCATCGAGGTAATGACGGAGTTTGACTTGTACAACTACTGCTACCACCAAGCTTATTCCATGAGATCATGACTAAATCTTTACAAATGACCCCACTTCATTGGTTTATAGCCCCTTTTAGTCGTACCTAGGCCACTATGGCCCTGAATCAGTTCACGTACCCCCTACACATAGTGATCCAAAGTCATAGACATCGACAACCCCTTAACACACGTCCCGCAGCAAAGTCCAATCATGAAGTTAACTCATTGGTTTCCAACTGGATCCTGAGTACAAACTTCTCACTTGGACTACCTTTGCATCTCAGGTTTTGGTCTTCATCCGGATCGGTCTTCATTTGGTTCGCACCCCATGCCTCGCATTCAAACTTTTGAGTTCGGTTCGTGGTCATCATCCTCCTTCGGATCAGTTCAAGCCACCTGCATCGGATCGGGTCGTGGTGCCCAAGCTTTTGGTCGTGACATCATGCTCCAGTTCAGTTTGTAGGTGATCCCTGCTTCGGGTCGGGTCGTGCCTTCTGGTCGGGTCGGGTCTCTGCACCTGTTCGTGGCTCCTTCACTCGTGGCGCCTCAAGTCAGTCCTCCTCTTCAGGAATTAGCTCGTGACGTGATTTCCCAGGCAGTTCGTGGAAGGGTGGAGTAGCTCGTGGGGTGGTCACGATCGGGTCGGATCATGGAAGGGAGGGGCGATCTGATCTGGTCCTTTGCATATTTCCTGCAACTTTCCAGCGACTGTTTTTACGCACACGACAGCGTTTTCGACTATTCTAACTGTTCTAAACAATCACAAAACATACCATACAGTCATAGCAACATATAGGATTGACCACAAACACGAAAACAATAATTTGATAGGTTAAAGCGGATCAAACATTGCCAGAGCCCCATATTTTCCCTTAAGCATGTTTAGGCGAATCTAATGATATGATTAGCAAAACTTAACGAAATTATTCCAAATTTCCAATAGAGGTCTAAAACAATATTTCGAAATTTATAAATATTTTTCTAGAATTTAACATGTATAAATTCGCTAATCAACACTAATTACCCCTAATTAACCGTAATTAGTGAGAAACTTTGCAAATTACTCACCTTGGCCACAAATAAAATACTAAATCTGAAATGTCTTCTGTTTTGGCGCTGTTCCCAAGGCAACACAGCAGCTCTATCTTGATCTCTATGCTAATCCGCCTCAATTTGATGTAGATTAGGCCAATACTTGATTAAAAGGTGATTAGAAGGTGTTTTAGATGTTGGAGGCCATGGCTAGGTTGAGAGGAATGAATAGTTACGGCTGAAAAATGAGAAAATGGTATTCTCTAAACCCTAACAGCCCTTTTAAACTCCTAATCCCAAAATCCCCCAATGGGCCTAGCTGTTAATTACCTAATTAAGCCCAGTTAAGCAGTTTTTCACCTTCTAAACCATGTTTTAGCCATATCTCCCAAACGGTGAGTCCATTTGGCTAATGTGACCACTCTACGGAATTGTAAATCATCATCCGGATCCAATGGAAGTGGTTTCAGGTCAACATTCCTTTCCAGTCAAAAGTTATGGCCGAAACAAGAACAGCTAGGGGCAAAACGGTCATTTAAAAATTGGCAAAAATCATGAACATGGGAAATGACCCCAATAGTCGTCTCCTAAAGTTACATGACCATACGACTTCGTATGTGAAAGAAATAAATATTCTACGATACTTCGATGCGTAGAATGCGGGTCATTACACTTACAAGAGGTGGTTGGGACGCAGTTATGCTTAAACACCTCTTATCATCCTCAGACGGACGACCAGACCGAGAGGGTGAATCGGATTCTAGAAGACCTTCGGAGGCTATGCATCCTAGACTTTGGAGGAACATGGGAAGAGCACCTTCCACTAGTAGAGTTTGCCTATAATAATAGTTTTCAGGCTAGCATTGGCATGAATACTTTTGAGGTTCTTTCTGGACGACCGTGCCTATCACCTACATGTTGGTGGGAATCCACGGATAAGGTTTTGCTTGGACCCGACATGATTAGGGAGACTTCGGAGAAGATAGACCTGATTCGACGGCGAATGAAGACGGCACAGGACCGACAGAAGTCATATGCTGATAGGAGACGAACCGATCTTGAGTTCAATGTTGGGAACATGGTCTTCGTTAAGGTGTCACCATTGAGAAACGTAGTCCGTTTTGGATCAGTAGGGAAGTTGGCATCAAAGTTCGTAGGACCCTTTCCAATTACAGAGAGGATTGGGCAGATGGCGTATAGAATAAATTTGTCGAGAAAGCTCAGCGGAGTTCATGACGTGTTTCACGTTTCGCATTTGCATAAGTGTCTACACGATACGGCGGAAGTAGTAGAGCCGAGCACGCTCGAAGAAGTGAAAGTAGAGCGCAATGCCACGATCAGACGAGCTCCTACACGCATTCTTGGATCGGAGGTCAAAAAGCTTCGCAACAAAGAGGTCAAGTTGGTCAAAGTGCAATAGGGAGGTGACCAGAGAGACGCGACTTGGGAGACGAAAGTTAAGATGCGTACGCTGTACCCTTTCCTTTTTGAGTGTATATTTTAATTTCTCCTTTTCCTACCGCTTTGTTGATACTTGTCCTATCTTTTAGTATTATCTTTGCGATGACATCTTCGATCTTTAGTTAGGAAGAACCCTATGGTTGAAACATGTGTTTGAGACATGTTATGTTTGATGGATGCAAATGGATGCAAGTGGTTGTTAGTGATTGCTCGTGGATGCATGTACACACACATTAGGCACTAGATCGGCTCAATCACCTTCATGTTGCATATAAATGTGTGTGCATTTAAATTAATGGATGTATAATGGTTGTGTTATCATATGGATGCTACATTTTGATGAATGGTTGTGCACACATGTAGAAATAATATGTATCGATAGGATTCTTTCGCATACATAATGGACGCATGGCACTATAATGATTCGCATTAAGGAGGTCAGCTGAATCAGTAGACCGCCTGATTTTGCATTAGATAAGGAACATATACACACACTTCTTGCATATGTTCATACCGCATTAGAAATCTTGTAAGGACAATGGATGTCTGTGTTTGATGGTTGAGTAGATGGATGATTGGATGTTAGGATATGCATTCTCCTTAACTTGGAGATTTCGGGGGCAAAATCCTTTAAGGAGGGGAGAATGTAACACCACGTAATTTTAAAAATTAAAGTTAACAAATTAAAGAATACTTAATTTCAAATGTGAGAATTAAGGGAAACGGGTTGCATCATTGCGTTCGTCCCGGAATTCTCCTTGAGATAGAGTCCGAGTTTGTGTGAATTGGACTTCGTATGAAGAAGCTATGACCTTCTGAAGTTTTAGAAATTAATTAATTTTAAAACAGCTCAGGTTCAGAAAAAAATATAACAGGGACCAGGTCGACCAGGGGGTCGACCCTAGTGTCGACCTCCCCTTATACAGGTCGACCTTACTGTCGATCTGCCCCCCCCCCCCCCCCGGGAAGATCTTAAAGATGGCGATTTTGTGACTCAGTGTTGAGTCATTAGGGCTGAGGTGTCACTCTATCTTGACTGGATGGTCTTGATTGATTCTAGGTTGATCGGATGGCCTAAATTAATCCTAATGTCTATATAAACACATGTAGACTCAAACCCTAAAACCTAAACTAAATTAAATCCATGGCCGTCATGCTGTCAGTCTGCAACCTAGTGTAGTCGCCGCCAACTAGAAGAAGCTTAGCAACAATTCAATTCAACTCAAGTCTAATCTAAATCAAAATTTGTCTACATCAAGGGAACACTAATCAATTTTAGAATACAGATCCTAGGAACATAAGACTTTCTTTTTGTTTGTGAGTACAATTTCATTCACAAAGTAATTGTTAATTTAATTGGGATAAGTTTATAATTTGGATTACAAGAACATGCCTGTTGAATTATGTGATGTTACTTATATTTTGTTTGTGAACATATGACAGTCTTGTTAATTCATGTTGTGGAACTATTTTATATGACCAATCACATATGTCTTGATTCATTTTTTTTACATCAATTTATACACTAAATACGCTCCGTGGAAGTTAATGCATTCCCTTTGTGAGTGACATTAATGGACGTGGGGTGTTACATTTCCGGTAGCAAATGAGTACTCAATTCGGGAGCTTCGTATCATATGATGCCAAACAGGAATTGTTTTTCTTCCTATGCTAGTAAAGAAGGAAATTCAATTGTTATGGGAAATGGTGCTACTTGCAAGTCGATGGGCATTAGTTGCGTGCAAATTCGAATGTTTGATGGGCTAGTTCGAACTCTCAGTAATGTGTTCTATTTTCTAGAACTTTGAAAGTCACTTATTTCATTAGGACAGCTGAATTCTTTAGGATACAAAATCACTATTGAGAATGATAACTTTATTGTAGAAGGTGAAGCTTGTATAGGTATTGATAGTTCTTGTGTCTTGGATGCGATACGGTTGTAGCATTTGAGATTTAGTCATGTCTTAGAGAGGAGTCTATATATTCTTTGTAGAAAGGAGATGATTGATGGAGATAGTTTCCACAATCTTGAGTTTTGCAAAGAATGTGACACTGGGAAACAATTAAGGGTACATTGGATGAAGGAAAACATGATTCAAGAAGAGTTCTTGAATATGTGCATATGGATGTTTGGGGACTAACACCAGTAGCTTCTTTGGAAGGAGTAAGATATTATATTTCTTTTATTAAAGATTTTCCTCAGAAATTTTGGGTATGCATAATGAAGACTATGTCGTAGGCATTGGCAAAGTTTAAGCAACGGAAGGCTTTTGTCGAGAATAATTAGGAAAATCTTTGAAGGTACTTAGGTTCGACAATGGCGGAGAGTATGTTTTTCGAGATTTTTTAAGATTCTACAAGCATCATGGTATTTGAAGTTATTTTATTACATCTTGAGATCCGCAATCTAATGGAGACGCTGAAAGAATGAACCAAACTTTACTGGGAAAAGCTCGAATCTTGAAACTGACATCGGGTTTGTGTAAGGGATTTTGAACCGAAGCTCAGCCAACCGCAGTGCATATTATTAATTAAATTATGTGTTCATCTATTGACAACAAAACTCCAGATGAAGTGTGGAATGAAAAGAAGACTGACTTGAGTTATCTTTGTGTATTTGACAGTCCAGCTTATGCGCATGATCCATGGAATGATAAGCTTGAGGCTAGAGCTTTCAAGGGGATTTTGCTTGGCTCCACAGACATCGTAAAAGGCTATTGAAATTGAAATCCAGACACGAAAAGAATCAAAGAAGAAGGAAATTATTCTGAATTTCATGACTAGGATTAGAGTAGTTGAAGATGCTTGTGAGGAGTAGTGGTTGATGGTATATCACATAGTCCACATGGCTCCTTTAGTGACGTTGGTGATGTACATGACACTAGAGAAGATTCAGTTCATGGTGGATCTGAAGGAAAATCGATTGAAGGTGTTGCTACTCGGATTAGTCAACGTCCAATAAGGCCACCCGAATGGCATGGAAGATTGGAACTATCTTAGCTTTCATGATAATTTGAACTATGCTCTTTATGTAGTCCAAAATGAGACGATGGACTTGATGATGTCATTGATTCAAATGATATCTTGAAGTGGATTTGCATCATGGAGGAAGAGTTGCAATTGTTGATGAAGAACCAAACTTAGGAATTGGTTCCACTTCCTAAAGGAAATCATGTTATTTGGTGCAAATAAATATACAAGATGAAGGATGATGGAAGATACAAATCTAGCATAGTTATAACAAACCGAATTCGACAGAACGATTTTTTTAAAAAATTCTAATCTATTGAAACTCGTGTTGGTTTGTCTAATATCCTGAAGAAAAGGCAGAGATATAAAATATATCAGAGCTCAGAAAACATCTCACAGCGGAATGGATAAAATATAATATAATCAAAATATAACATTATCAAAATAATATTACTGCTTAACCAGTATCCAAATCAATCATATCTCTGCCACAAATCTAACATGTGAGTATGTTATGAGGAGTGGGTCAGAACAAAAGTTCTGGCGACTAGATTTAAACTACACATTTTGGATAACCCTACATATACCATTCAATTACATTTTCTTATCTATTTGGTTATATTGGATTAACATCACTCATGGCTTACACACACGTCGTACCCATTTACTTCCCAGTTGATTAACCTAATAGAGTATATATGTAGTTGCCCCCAACATTACGGTACACCCTATGGTACCCCACTCGCATGGTCTCCGCCGTAACGCCAACAGAAATATACGCAGTCCCTCATCCAATGCCAGAACAACGTACTGATCTTTGTATAACAATGCTACATTCCACATAGAACCATCATCGCAATGCTGCGTAAGCGTACAGACTGCCACCTTCGATCGAATCAGATTCCATCACAGAGTAATGCCCTAGGGTCTACGATACACCACCCTGAGAAGACACTAGATTTTCTCATGTACATATCGTCAATCGTACTCGATGCCTTAACCTTTACGATACACCATCCAGAAATGTTATGTATGTATCCACACGTATTATCTACTATGCACTGAGTTCTGTAACAGGGCTATATTAGAAACACGGAACTCAGTCGGGTGCTTTTTCAGATATCTGTATACATAGATGCTATGGTCTGCATTTTCAGTGGCCACGGTCCTATCTGACCCCTCCCTCAACTAGTAAAGACTACAAGAGCTAAGTGACGTGCCCTTAGGGACTGCAAAATGGATCGTTAAGGCAAAGCAAACACTAGAGGGGGGAGGGATGAATAGTGTTTGTAAGAATTTAAACAAATATTAAAACTAAAGAGAATTGTGGAATGAATTAAACATTACAAACACAATCACAGACACAGATTCAAACACAAATGCAAAATAAACAGAAATAAAAATGCAGAAAAGGAAAGAACACACCAGATTTTATACTGGTTCAGATTACTCCTACGTCCAGTCCCGCACAACGCTGGATTGTGCAGACTTTTATTACTATTTCCAATAGTCAAATACACCCTCTTTGATTTCACGACTCAACACGGAGACACCGACTCCTATTCCTTGATTTCACGGCTCAACAACGATACACCGACTCCTATTCCTTGATTTCACGGCTATAAGGATACACTGATTCCTCTTTGACTTACAAACAAGGTTTATTTAACCCAAGCAATTACAAAATAGCCCTATTACTCTTCAATAGCACTTGATTCAGAGAGTAGAGAGTGTAAAGAGAAGAAGTTTGATCAAAACATAATTGAATTCAGCAGAGTACAAGTGTAAGAATCATAAAAATGATTAATAATAATGGTGTAGTGAAAGAGGATGAAGTTAAGAAGAAGAGATGATAAAAAATTCGGTTTTAATCTCTTTTTACAGAGTATGAAAGGTTGCAATGGTTCTGAAGCATTTCAAATAGTGAAAAGATACTTCCTTTTAAAATTGGAAAAAATGACAGTTATATGTCGACAATGAGTTTTTGCTATGTCGACATACTCATGTGTATTTTTGATTTTCAAAGCGTTTTTCAAGTGTTTTGATATAAAAATAATTCTGGAAATTCTGGAGTAAAATTCTAGTGTTGTAAATTAATATTATATGATAGAAAAACATATGAAAACATAAATTTAAACTATATAAATATATTTATAAAATTATAAGGTTTTAAACTATATAAAGTATAAAAATTTAAGTTTGAAAAACAAAGAAATATAAAAATAGAAACAAATAGAAAAACAACATAGGGAGGATAGAAAACCAAAAATAGAGAGGATTGAGGATAGAATTGAAAATCAGAATTTGAAAATTAGAATTTGAATTTGAACCTGGAGTGCTATTTAGAGTCTTACAAAATCTAGACTCTATAACTATATTATTCTTGAACTCTTGGACTCTTGAAATCTTGATTATTCATGAGTCTTGAAATTTCTCTGATCTTTGAATCTCTTATCATCTTTATAACTGTATAATCTTCAGTAATATTTCCTGTATATAATTTCTGCACATTTATATATATATATATATATATATATATTCTATACAAAAAGTGTTAGCATATATTTTATAATCAATGATAACTGAAATAAGGTTGTTGTCATCAAAACTCCATTCTCCCACAATCTCCCCCTTTTTGATGAAGACAACCTTAGTTTATAAAATATCATACCTGTATATCTGTTTGATGATATTCGTCTTATACTCCCCCTGTCTATAACTTTCCTATGAACTATTCCTATATTTTATAATTTCTCCCCCTTTGGCATTATAAAAAAGAAAATTTTAAGATACTCCCCTAAATTATATAACTCTGGAACCAAAGTAATATTCCTAAAAATACTTCCCATAAATTGTATAATTCTCTTAATAGAACATAAGTAACTATCCCTAATAAAAATACTCCCCCTTAATTTATTAGCTATTTCTAAGTAGAATACTTTCTTAATCTACTCAAACTTACAATAATACTTAATATGGTGATTAAACACAAACCAATCCAAGTATCATAATTACATATGTTTGTCTGATATATATATATATATACATACATACATACATACATACATACAAACCAAACCAAATCACACCATATTTCTTAATATATACAAGTTTCAAACAATATAATCTAAATCACACCACACCATATGTTTTTAGAAAAACAAATCAATCAAATCGTACTAAACAACTAAATGTTTCTTGGAACTTCAACCTAACCATCTTCTCCAAAGATAGGATCCTTTTTAATTACTTCTCAATCTTCATCTTCTTTGGTTGGTGGAGCCTTTGCGAGATTATTTTATTCATCTCCGAAAAGAGAAGAGATTAGCCATCACATTGCGTCAAAGTGCTTTCTTGTTGTTCGAACATCTTTATTTAACTTAATTCAAGATGACGCTGATTTCGTAGAATGATAGAAAGGATATTTTTGAATTAATTGAGAGTTTCTTCTAGATTTTAACTTAGATTATGAATAGGATTTGCCATAGAATTTGATGAGAAATGATTAAGGAAGAAGGAGTAATGGAATAATGAAGTTTTTAGGGAGAAATGGACTTAAATAGGGTACAGAATTCGTTAGATTTTGAATGGACATGAGTAGTTATTTTAATTTTAAAATTTGAAAGTATGTCTGTTATATGTTGACATACACTTTTTGTCATGTCGACATACTATAGTAAATTTATTGAAAATTATGAATTTTTTAGTTCTTTTGAACTCTTGTTAATGTTTTTATTGTTTTTCCAAAGCAAATACACCCAACAAAACTAGACACACTTTAAATACGAGATTCGAAAGCAAATACATGGAAATATATAAAGATAGATTAAACTAGATGGCCTAGTTTTCGGATGATGATGAGGAAGAGGAAATTCCAAGCTTTTTTCCTATCTTGACCATGAATTTGGATATTTTGGAATTGTAACACCCCACATCCGTTAAGGTTACTGACAAAGGGAATGCCTTAACTTCGGTGGAGAGTTATAGGTAAAAGATACAGATAAATTATAAGACAGACAAAATTAAAACAGTGGAAAATAGAACTTTACTTTATTGATCAAATAGTTTGTACAACAATTATTTTCCAATACCAGAATATCTATCTTACAAAATAAAGAAGCATAAAATAAAATTTATATTCCCCAATGTAGCGTGAGCCAGTCATAGCAATGGAAAAGAGAATCCAAGCAAAACTTTGACTAATCTTCAGCTTGGAAAGAAAACTGGGCTAAGTAGTAATATTCCCTCCCTTCGAACCTGGGCCGGGGGGGGGGGGATCGGAAGACAAGAAAGCGAAAGAAAACAAAGTCAGACATAAAGTCTGGTAAGTTCAGTAACTTTCAACATGTGAACAGGTAAAAAGCAACAAGGCATGAATTAACTGAATACAAGACTACACCATGATGACGGGAATCATAAGGTTAGCATAAGATATGATAAGGTAAGAAAAACTGGATGCACTTCTATACTTTCTCTTCCTCACCACTACCTTGTTATTCTAATTTCTATATCCCTGCACCACCTAACTAGTAATCTGTATAAACTGCTGAGAAAAGATACGTGATCCCAATCCCCGCAATTTTGGTTGTTTCAGGTGTACATTTATTATATATTACCTAGGTCTAACCAAGGGTCTTGTATCGAGTGCATTCTAGATCCAACCAGGGTTTACGCTACTCAGGGCTACTGGGGTTTATGCTACCTATTGAATGCTTCTCGGATTCTAGGGTTTATGCGACCTAGGTCCAACTAGGGATTATGCTACCTATCGAACGACTCCCCTAATCTAGGACACACTACCTAGAGTGGTATATGTTCCTAGACTTTCCCCACTTATGTGTCGTGGAACGTTATCGCTGTCTAGATGCACATGTCCTCTATATGTGCGACTAGAGTCTCGTGGCATGGCAAATCAAGAAACACGGAACTCGGTCGGGAGCTTTCAGATATATGCCGATGCAGATGCTAAGGTCTGTTTTTCCAGTGGCTATGGTCCCACTTGACCCCTCCCTCAACTAATGAAAGGCACACCTTGAAAAATGAGAACTATACGAAGGCCCTCTATGCCCCCACTAACCTATGGCCATCCGCACCCATAACTAGATAGCAAGTATATGGTCTTTTGGAGTTCTCCGCCTTTCTGCTTCACGTATCTCGATGGACTCAAGATGGTAGGTAGACGACGAGTTGCTATCACAGGGCTATTGGTCTCGCCGAATCACGGTGGTCCATCCTAGTCTTTAGGTTGCCTTATATTGCAACCAAGGCATACCCTTGGTTCTTCTAACGCAGACCTTAACCTCTGTGAGCCCAGGCGGATCATCTGCAGCCTCACAGAGGGATACCAAGAGTACCCTCACGTCCCCTCGAAGCCACGTGCTTCGTAACCCAGTTTGTTGGAGCCTTCTTTAAGATCAGATGGACGTTTGCTCCTTCTCGTATTCTACAAGGTTTACTACTTAGTTCCCTTAACTAAGGTTTACAACTTAGTTTCCTGAACCGTCGTTTTCTTAACTAAGGTTTACAACTTAGTCCTCTTAACTAAGGTTTACTACTTAGTTCTCTTTCTCGTCAAGTTGGATTGGTTAAGTGTCATTTAGTCAATTCAAGTTAACTTAACCCATTCATTTGTCATGTTAAACTGGTTGAGTGTTATCAGTAGTTCATGTTGACTTAACCCTACCACAAATCAAGTTATATTGGTTAAGTATTTCTTATTACTTAACCCCACCCCTTCATCTCGTATTGGTTAAGTGTTACCTTAGTTAACTTAACCATAACATCTGTTTGATTTACATGTTCTAATGGTTAAGTATTGTCGCTTCAAGTTTTAACTTAACCTTGTTCATTTGTCACACTATGATGGCTATGTGTTTTATGTTTACTTAACTCCACCTTCTAGTCTTGTTAACATGTTAAATTGGCTAAGTGTATTTTACTTAACCCCACCTTCTAGTCTAGTTAACATGTTATAACCATTATTTAACCTTTACAAGTCTTGTCTTGTTAACATGTTAAGTTGGTTAAGTGTTCCTATGGAATTAACCTTCCCATTCTAGCTTAACTGTTTCTTATTCATTTAAAGCACCAACCACTCACATTAGACAGATATTGTTGCGGTCACTGGATGTGCCGGTCGGTTCTGGGCAGATTTACATTGCAACTCAGTCCAACCTCGGGTCCTTTTTGGGCTCAATGCTCTAACCACCCACATTAGATAGGTATTGTTATGGTTGCAGGATTTGCCGGGCGGTTCCGGGCAGTCTTATACCGTAACTCAATCTAACCTCGGATTAGGCATATTCGTATTTTCTACAACGTACACATTTCTCATTTAGGACAAATTCTTGATGTAAATTATTTCTAATTTACTTATGCCATAATTACTCTTCTATTGTACATTATCAACAATTTTTATTATGGCCCACTTTCCCTCTAAATCATGTTTATAAGATTTTACCAAATTAAGTGTCACTAACCATGATTATGTTAAACATGACAATTACATGTAATTTCAAATCAGAATAGGCTATAACCCACCTCGCCATAATAGTCATGTCCAAAATCACTATGCCATATATTTGGCGTTCCAAATAAGTAGTTAAGCCTAATCTAGACTTAATTTTCCTATCTACATTTTTGACCCCATCTAGAATAAATATCCAATTTTACAATTCCTGCTAGAACTAGATTTAATATTCTAGTTTACAATTTATGCCAAAACTAGATTCACATGCCAACTACATGTTTTGCGGCCAATTAACAATTTACCGTTTACGCCCAATGCATGCAAATTACTCACTATTATAGCCAATGCCAACATATTTATTATATCAAATTATATAAATTTCATGTTATACCAAACTTCCAAGTTTTCAATCACATTCAAGTATATAAATTTCATGTTATACCAAACTTCCAAGTTTTCAATCATATTTATTATAGCCAATGCCAACTTTTATATTTGTTCTTTGATTTTATAAAAATATTTTCTTTTATAAAATCCTTTTCCTTTTATATAAAAAATCCATTGATTTTATATAAATACTTTATTTTCAAAATACACTTTGAAAATCCCCTTTTCTACATTCCAGTATTTCTTACAGTATTTAAAATACCCAAATAATAATGATCGATATCATTCAACACACGTAATCAACACAGATTATATATCACATCATATATTACAATATATGAAAACAGTAAAATAAATGTTGAGGAATCCAGTTGGATTCCTCCGACCTGTTTCCCCGCATCCACAGATGTTACACAATATAATTCACATCAATTTCATTTCAATATGAAATATTCTGATAAATAGAATCAATATTTGATTAACGATATATATATAACTATATCGATATTTTCAACCAATCAATTAGCAATTCAACCAAACAGTCAACACACAACAATCAATCATCATTTATCAGTTCTAAAAATACGTTATAAAAATATAACTGATAGAGTTGGTGAGTTTTACTCACATTGGACAGTTATCGTTAAATAACGATTAACTATCTTTGATTCTGATGGACAATCAATTTTGCTATAAATTATAACGAGCTCTTATTCACTCCCAATTAGTTCCAACGTGTATCCCTCGTCCATACGATCCCAATGAATCTTGTTTGTTCAATTCTGATATTATATGAGTAAGTTATCGTTATTTAAGTAAGTACGCAAATTATATTAAACTAAAAACTTAAGTTATATGCTATTACGCCTCACCAATATTTCTTTGGCCCAACATACTTCCACGTTAAAATCCACCCAGATGAACAGTATCATCTCTCCTCCTTCACTCCCGTAACTCCAGCCCTCTTCAAAACACCCGACCGATCCTCCTTTCACCATTCATTCTCCCATAATCACCTAAAAATCCCACTAAGATCGCCATTAAATCCTCCATTAAAATCGCTATCTTGAAGTACCCTTAACCTCCAACTCGCACGCGCTTTGATGATCGCGTTCAACAGGTCTGCCGTGGCCACCCTATACAGACATCGACATTTTTTTTATATAAAATCCCAGAAAATCGAACAAGCTGCTATCCTTGCTCCTGAATCTGAATATACACTCTAAATCCAAGATCGTCGCCTGAAATTCCCTAATATATGAACCCTAGCCGCTGCGTTTAAAAGCAGCGATCCAGAAATGTGAATCACACCAGGTAAAAGCTATACTGGATTGAAGCCCACCCTCATACGATTCCAAATATCCATATATTATGATTTGAAGAAATTTATACAATTTGTTTTGATTTTTCTGGAGATCAAATTACTCACAATAGAAAGAAAATGGTGGCGGCCGAAACGATTGACCAGGAAAAATGATTTTAGGGTTAGTAGAAGTGAGGGTTATATATAGAAAAATTTAATATTTTTATATTTGGTTTTTATATTCTATTTTAATGAATCGCTATCTATACACGCTATTTAAAAATTCTTGTGATCACACATGATATCCAAAATTCACGAAAATGTACATACACCTTCAGTTCGACATTACAGACTATTTTTCATATTAAAAATACGTACGGCCACACACTGACTTCAAAAATCACGGAAATTGAAATCTAGCAATAATTTAATATTGCGGATCCAACAAAATTAGTTTCGTCGAAAACGGAGGTCGTTTGCAAAACTGGCTATTTTTAAAGCTCTAAATAAACCCTTTTAAATATTAATATATTTAAAAATAATTAAATTAAATATAAATACATTTATATTAATGTATATATTCACAATAGAATATAATACAGCTCCAGAGTATTCCTATATGAATTTCTAACTCAATATCTCAAATCCCGATCGATATTCAATTTATATTGAAAAATTCATTTATAATATAAATAAATCATTATAAATTATAAAGGAATTCCATAGCGAATTTTCAAAAATTTGATTTGGACATAAATCAAAATCTACACGATGAAATCCTGTTTTTTCTCTTCCATTAGAAAAATATACTTCACCAGCTCCGAATGTATCTTGTTTCACAGAAATTCGATTTAAAATGGACCCTGTATATTCAGTTGAAGTTAAAATCACCAAATAATGATAATTATACGTTCAAACTTCATTTAAATAATATATTCGTGATTATAATTCAATTCTAAACTGAATTATATATTTTGAATAATCCAATTCACCCCATATTGTGAATTCCACTATTTCCGACTATTTCGGAAATAAATATATTATTCTATTATTTATATTAATTAAATATTCCATATAATTTAATTAAACGACCATTTAATTCTCTTAATCACTATTTAAATAATTAAATAAATTAATTATTACACAGTTAAAATACGGGACATTACAGCAATGGGACATGTAATTCAAATGGGGGAAAGCATAGAAATAGTTACCTATAATGACATAGGTAGATTTGGATTAATTTGGAATGTTTGGTAATTTACAAATAGGAATTGTAAATTGTACTTATGACACGAGGTTAGGTTACATTAGTGGTGGAAGTCTACCCGGACCCGACTGGCATATCCAGCAGCCACTAATGTTGAACCTAATGTGGGAGGTCTAAGTATGAAAATACGAATCGGGCTAAGACACGAGGTTAGGCCCAACTACGGAATAAGACTGCCCAGAACCGACCGGCATATCCAGCATCCACACGTTGCAGGCCTAATGTGGGAGGTCTAGTCCATTATAACCATAATTGGACATGATAATGAAATGGACTACTTAACCTGATTTAATATGACTATGGACTTAAGTTAGGGTTAAGTAAAATTGGATGGGTAGTGGTGGGTTAAGTAAATTAGAGGGGATGGGTAATATGTGTATATATGCCCACGTAATTAACAGAATAAGGTTATGTAATTAAAGACACATAGTGGTATACATAACCAGTAAATAATGTAACGGGGTTATGTAATTAAAGACACATAGTGGTATACATAACCGGTAGATAATAGAATAAATTTATGTAATTAAAGACACCCTTTAGGGTAGGCATAACTAGTATTGGGATATGTAATTAAAGACACCTAAGAGTATACATAGTCAGTGGAAAGCCTAGTGGGGGATACAAGACAAGGGGAGAGCTTGTATCATATTGTGTGGGACCCATTTTAGTTAGTAACCCGGAGTTGGTATCAAGTAAAGACCTCCGTAATAGGAGGAGAAAGGGGCACGCTTACTGATTGATTGTAAGAGATTTAAACAAGGCGGATGGTGTGGGCGGCGCAAACCAATTGGGTACATGTGCGTGGATGGGCCAGGCAGAGGGGGCTAAGACGACCGTGACACCAGTAGATATAGTTGTGCACACCATGGGTTTCCACTTTAGGAAGTTATACCTCCTACCGTGGGGCCAACACAGGATATCTACAAGGTAGGGAGCCGATTAATTAGGGTAGTTGTTAGGGTATACTTGGACATATGACCTAAGCCTACTAGCTTATAGTGGAAGGGATCATCTCATTTCAGTTATACTAGTAATAATGAAGAGTAATCATTAGTGAGGCACATACACCTTAACTTGTTTACCTTGTCACACCTTCCGTTTATGTAGTGATCTCTCTCTCTTATCCACTTTATATGCCTATCATGTTTCTTTTAATTATCTACTGGCTAAAAATAACTAGACTCGCCAGACTTTATGTAACACCCCGTATGTTAAATAACTTGCTATATAAAACAGGGCAGAACTAAATTTTAAAATCTGAATCAGCGGAAACGAGCTATTCCATTGCGTTCGTCTCAGAAAAATACGCGAAATAGAGTCCGAGTTTTCGAAAATCGGAGTCCGTATGACCCAGTTAAGGCCCGAAGAAGTTTTCAGAAATTCAAAACAGATTTGAATACAAAAATTTAAACATTTCAGAAGAGGCGGGAAAACTCCCGCCAGGCACAGGGAGTCGACCCCCTCCCTAGGGGTCGACCCAGGGGTCGACCCAGGGGTCGACACAGGGGTCGACCCCCCCTGTCGGTCTGTGTGACCTGGGTGCAGCCTGAAGAAGTTTGGGCTGTGTCTGGTGGCTTATGACGAGATCTGACGGCTCTAACCTAATCTAGGGTTAATCTAAGGGCCTAAACTACATCCTAATTCTATATATACACCCTAAGACTACCCTAATTCATACTAAAATTGGAGACAACGTCATTATGCCGTCAAAATGCAACTAGGAGGAGCCACCCACAAATTAAAAAGGAGGAAAGATTCTCAAATCAACTTCTAATCAACTCTAGCAACTTAATCTTCTTCATTGAAGTGATAATCAACAAGTTGTGAGTTTCTATAGCCTTAATGACCAATTGTTGAAATGATTATGATATGATATAATGAGGTTATGGCTATGAATGTGGATCAATGCAAGATTATGTTATCATATGCTATGTGTTTGTGATGTTATGCAAGTTATGCAAGTTATGTGCTATGTGTTCATGATGTTATGCAAGTTATGCAAGTCATATGCTATGAGATTATGATGTTATGCAAGTTATGCAAGTCATATGCTATGTGATTATGATGTTATGCAAGTTATGCAAGTCATATGCTATGTGTTATGCAAGTTATGCAAGTCATATGCTATGTGATTATGATGTTATGCAAGTTATGCAAGTCATATGCTATGTGTTATGCAAGTTATGCAAGTCATATGCTATGTGATTATGATGTTATGCAAGTTATGAAAGTCGTATGATATGTGATCATGATGTTATGCAAGTTATGCAAGTCATATGCTAGGTGATCATGATGTTATGCAAGTTATGCAAGTTTTAGGCTATGTGTTCATGATGCTAGTTATGCAAATCGCTATGATAAACATTGATCCATTATGACACCATGTTATGCAAGTTTGGTGTTTGATTATATGCAAGTTCATACATGATATGTTATGCAAGTTTGGTGTATGATTAAATGCAAGTTCATATATGATATGTTATGCAAGTTTGGTGTATGATTTATGATTATATGCAAGTTCATATATGATATGTTATGCAAGTTTGGTGTATGATTTATGATTATATACAAGTTCATATATGACATGTTATGCAAGTTTGGTGTTTGATTATATGCAAGTAACATGTGCAAGTTTACACCTTTGGATGATATGCATACATATGCAAGTTAACCCCTTTGTATGTCATATATACATATGCAAGTTTACCCCTTTGAATGACACAAGTAGCTTATGCAAGTTACCCCTTTATGACATATGTGATTCATGCAAGTTTGGGATGATTATTTATGCTAGTTGGGTTTGATGCTATATGCATGTTGTCACCTTTAAAACCCATGTTGATGCTAATGTTATGCAAGTTGAACTCATTGTATTTGTGATGAATCTTCCCTTTTATGTCATGTTAGCGAATTACGTGGGGAACGATGGGGTTAATATACATGTTAATGAAATGGTGTGAAGTTGGTATGATTATGCATACCATAAAGTGGATGGACATAATTGAGTCAATTATGTACATCGTTAAAATTGGAATTAATTAGGGAAAATTAATTAGAAATATGGGGGTGATTAATTAGGTGTAATTAATCGACTAAGACACGAGGTTGGACCCTTTTGTAGCATAAGACTGCCCGGAACCGACCGACAAATCCAGCGGCTACAAATGATTGGCCCAATGTGAGAGGTCTTAGGCACAAACTTAATATGTGACAAGTGTAAAGACACGAGGTTAGACTCGGTTATGGCGTAAGGCTGTCCGGACCCGACCGGCAAATCCAGCTGCCATAAAAGATAGTCAAATGTGAGAGGTCTTTACAACGGTTACGTTCTTAATCAATTAAGAAACACTTAACCATATTAGCATGTAGAGGGACATGAAGGGTTAAGTGGGTGACTTGGGTGGCATGTGGAAAAATCTAGTGGTTGCCTTGGGTGGCAATAGAAAATACGATTAGAATACTTAACCAAAGTGGAACATGTAATTAAACATGATTAAAGGGTTAACATGTAATTAAACATGATTAAAGGGTTAACATGTAATTAAACATGATTAAAGGGTTAAGTAAGTGCCTTGGGTGGCATGGGGAAAATCTAGTGGTTGCCTTGGGTGGCAATAGAAGATACGATTAGAATACTTAACCAAAGTGGAACATGTAAATAAACATGATTAAAGGGTTAAGTAAGTGCCTTGGGTGACATGTGGAAATCAAGTAAGTGCCTTGGGTGGCATGGGGAAATCTAGTGGGTGCCTTGAGTGGCAATTGAAATATGATTAGATTACTTAACCAAACTTTAAACATGTAAGTGGACATGATAATTAAAAAGGGTTAAGTGGGATGCACTAGAAAAAAATGACAAGCTTAGGTGGGTAGCTTGTGGGGGCCCATTTCAACCAGTAACCCATATGTATCTTATTGGGCTTGACCCATGTCGAGGACGGGACACGCGTACTGCGCTTGACTATAAGAGGCCAAAAACGGGTCAGCGGTGGCAACGCAAGTACAACGGGTTTCATATGTGTGTGGACCCGGGCTGGTAGGTAAGACGTTGCATCGTGTAGGTATAAGCCGTGCACCATTGATTGTATCGGGTTGCCACTTTGGGGAGTGATACACCCCACTGTGGGGCCAGCACGGGTATCTACGTTAGGGAGCCGATCGAATGGGAATAGTGGGTACACCTAGTGGAGATAGGGGCAGACGGCACCTATGTAGTCAGCTAGGGGTACACAAGACTACTATTAAAATTACTAAGTTGTGGGTACACCTAGTGGAGAAAGGGGCAGACGGCACCTATGTAGTCAGCTAGGGGTACACGAGACTACTATTAAAATTACTAAGTTGTGGGTACACCTAGTGGAGATAGGGGCAGACGACACCTATGTAGTCAGCTAGGGGTACACGAAACTACTATTAAAATTACTAAGTACACGTAGTGGGATCAACCTTTAAGTAGGAATTACCCTTGGGTGGGTGGATCTGGTGTGGTGCAGTGTAGGAATTACCCTTGGGTGGGTAGATCTGGTGTGGTGCAGAGTAGTAATTATCCTTGGGTGGATAGGCGCGTCTTTACCGTTGTCTTAGTTCATCCTAAGTCTAGTGGGCTGCTTAGTGTAGTCATGTATCCCCAGTCGTACCGTACCAGGTTTATATCATACCCTAATTACTTTAATGATTGTATTGTTAAAGTTATAGGGTTCACTCAAACTTATGTCTGACCCCGTTGTTTTTATCTTTTTCCCCAACCCTCAGGTTCTCAGAGTGGGCCTAGCACTAGTGGGCTTTGATCAGATTGCTTTATCTATCTTTTGGAGCTTGGACCGTGATGTAAAGCCTAGCTTATCTTTTCTATTATGGCTATTAGTTATTAGTGGGATTATGTACTTTTGTTTTATCAAGATGGATATTATGTACTTGACTCTTGTTTATGGTTTAGTGATGTAACCAAACATGTTTTACTTTCCGCTGAAATGAAATGATGTTTTTAAATTCTCAAGTATTACTTATATCTGTCTTGTTGTAATTTTTCTGTTCTATATTCACTTAAGATACTCCACCGAAGTTAAGGCATTCCCTTAGTGAGTGACCTTAACGGGTGTGGGGTGTTACACGTGGTATCAGAGCAAAGGTTACCAGAACAGATAAAATTTTTAGAAAACTATTTTTCTAAAAACATTTTTGGAAGAAGTATTTTCAAAAACATGTTTTTAAGGGAAAAGTTTTTGAAAGAAAAGAACATAATCCCCAAGAGCCATATATCCTTCCTCCGATTCTCCGTTTTGAATCTCTTCCTCTTTCTCTTTTTGAATTTCCCCTCCGCGTATAGATGTCTTTTTAAGATAAATAAGGACTTCCGTATGAAGGACGAAAGAACCACTTCAAGGGACTAAGACGTTTGCCAGGCTAAGAAGTTAGTCCAAGGAGGTGGAGGGCTTGTGGGTACCTTTAAGATGGACAAGAGAGGAAGGTTCAAATAGCTGTTAGGTAAATAAAGGACGAAACCTTATCGTGGTAAGAGGGCCAAGAAAGGAGAATGTGAAGGGGAAGGCTAGTTGTTTTGGAGAAATAGGACACCTTATTAGGGTTGTCCAAAGAGGTAAGGACGAAGTACAAGATCTTCTGGAGGGTAGATGTATTCCCTCACGGCTGGTATACCTGATGGGGGTAGGACCGTCTAAGTTGAAATTTGGTTCTCTCGATCATCCTGTTCGAACTTTACTCGACTCTGGCGCATCACATTTATCATCATTAGTTGAGTCACTGCACCTAGATACCAGTTTAGTAGATGATCCCTTGGTTGTCTCAAACCCAATTGGGGGCTCCACTTATTTGTCCATGATATGTTTGGGTTTGAAGATCTTCATACTTAGCGTTGAGTTTAGGTGTGATGCCTTTGTTTTGGGCTTCACGGGCTATGGGTTGATTTTGGGCATGGACTGGTTATCCAGTAATGGTGCCGTTCTTGATTGCGAAGGGAGAGTTGTTAGGCTCATGACCCGCTTGGGTAACACTCTCGAGATCTCTTGTAATCCCATAGATTCTGTTATTTTGAATCACTTGACGCTTCGGGCGAGAGTTTGTGCTCTTTTAGAGTGGTCCGGGAGTACTCGGATGAGTTCGAGGAGGTGAAGGGCTTATCTCCGAAGCGGGAGATAGACTTCCGAATATATCTGGTGGATAATGCTAAACAAGTATCTTTTCCAGTGCGCCACATGGCTCCTCGTGAGAGGAGGGAACTCCATAAGCAAGTAGGGGAGTTGCTTGAGAAGGGGTTCATAAGACGAAGTATGTCGGAGTGGGGTGCTCCAGTAGTTTTTGCCATGAAGGCGGATGGGTCTCTCAGACTTTGTGTAGACTATAGAGAACTCAAAAAGCTCACAAAGAAGAATAGACACCCATTGCCAAGGATGGATGATCTTTTTGATCAATTGGTTGGCGCCTCAGTGTTTCGCAGTTGGACTTAGCCACGGGGTTTCATCAGTTGGGAGTGGCTGAGGATAGTATAGAGAAGACCGCCTTTAGGACTCCGGATGGTTTCTATGAGTGGCTTGTGATGCCATTTGGTTGGATGAACGCCCCCGCATACTTTGTTGATTTGATGAGTAGGGTGTTCAGGGAGTACCTAAATAACTTTGTAGTGGTCTTTGTGGATGACATCTTGGTCTTTTCTAAGAACAAAATAAGTTTTCGTATGTGCTTAATAGGTTAAGCAAAGCCAGTTATTTGATCAACGGTGGTTTTTGAGCGAGACTGGCAAGGACATCCAGAGTTGGACAAAGGCTTAATCATTTAGCCATTTTTACTAGTATCATCTCACGTAGGTCGTCTGAATTCGAAGGAGGTATCCCTTGGGTGTTTGTCTGATATTGGTTTAGGCCTTTGGGGCTTGCAATTGGGGGATGTCGAGCTCGACTAGGATGGTCTGCGTGAGAGATGGATAGTTGTGACGATTTTGCATGGGAGAATATCCTGGTTTTCTCTAGAAGTGGAGAAAAGCATGCCCTACATCTTAGGGAAGTGTTGGAGATTCTTTGAGCGCATAGTCTTAAGACAACAAAGGTGGATGGAATTCTTAGCATCCTATGATTTCGAGATAGCATATACCCCTGGCAAGGGTAACGTGGTGGCGGGCGCCTTAAGTAGAGAAAAGGTTGTCTTTGGGTCCGTTGTTCGTTGAACAACGAAAATTAGAATTTATCTCGATGTTTGACTTCAGACCTTCCGTTGACTATATACTCGGTTTGCTAGCATCCTTGGAGGTCAGACCTACTCTTTTGGGGCGGATTAGCGAGGCACAGCGGGACGACCCACAGTTGGTTGAGTTGGTAGAGAGGCTCATAAAGGGGGATTCGTCCAGCCATTTGAGTAGGTATACCCTAGACGATAGGGGGTGCTTGCGTAGAGATGGTAGACTTTGTGTACCGCAAGACGAGGGTTTGAGGAAGGCTATTCTTGATGATGGGCATCGTTCTAGGATGACCATTCATCTCGGTGGGGACAAGATGTACCAAGACATGAAGCGAGTTTTCTTTTGGGCCGGCATGAAGAAAGATGTAGCCGAGCATGTCGCTAGATGCTTGGTGTGCCAACAGGTGAAAGCGGAGCAAAAAAAACCTGGTGGGTTACTTCACCCATTGGAAGTTCCGCAATGGAAGTGGGATGGCGTCTCGATGGATTTTATTGATGGGTTACTTCGGTCGAAGAAGGGTAATACGGGAATTTGGGTTATGGTAGACAGACTTACTAAGAGTGCCCATTTCATACCCGTGAAGAGCAAGAGGACTGCTCCATGGCTAACTTCGGTTTATCTTCGAGAGATAATTCAGTTGCATGGGGAGCATGACGTATTCCATGTGTCACATTTGAGGAAGTGCCTACATGAGACCGCAGAGGTGGTAGAGCCGAGCTTGCTTAGAGAAGTAGAGGTAGAGCGTGAGGCGACTATTCGACGAGCTCCTACCCACATCCTTAGGTCAGAGATTACGAAGTTGAGAAATAGAGAGGTTCGACTAGTCAAAGATCAAAGGGGAGAAGATAAGAGAAATGCTACTTGGGAGACAGAAGCGAAGATGCGTTCATTGTACCCATTCCTTTTGAGGGTATGTCTTTTAACTTCTCCTTTATCGTTTGTCTAGTACTTATCTTATCTTTAGTATGTCCTCTCATTAGTATCTTTGACCTTTAGATAGGGTAAACCTATGGTTGAAACATGTGTTCGAGACATGTTATGATTGATGGATGCGTGTGGGTGCAAGTGGTTGCTAGTGGTTGCTCGTGGATGCATATACACACACTTTAGACACTAGATCGGCTCAATCACTTCATATTGCATATTGCATAAAATTGTGTGTAGGTAGCTATATTAATGAATGTATAATGGTTGTGCTATCATATGGATGATGCATTTTGGTGAATGATTGTGCACTCATGTAGAAATAGTATGTGTCGATATGGTTCTTTCGCATACATATTGGATGCATGGCACTATCATGGTTTGCATTAAGGAGGTCAACTAAATCAGTAGACCGCCTGATTTTGCATTAGACAGGGAACATATACACACACTTTTTGCATATGTTCATACAGCATTAGAAACTCTAAGGACAATGGATGCCAGTGTTTGATAGTTTGAGTAGATGGTTGTTTGGTTGGTAGGATACGTTCTTCTTGACTTAGAGATTTCGGGGACGAAATCCTTTAAGTAGGGGAGAATGTAACACCCCGTATATTAAATAACTTGCTATAATATAAAACAGGGCAGAACTAAATTTTAAAATCAGAATCAGGGGAAACGGGCTATGCCATTGCGTTCATCTCGGAAAAATACGTGAAATATAGTCCGAGTTTTCGAAAATCGGAGTCCGTATGACCCAGTTAAGGCCCGAAGAAGTTTTCAGAAATTCAAAACAGATTTGAATACAAAAATTTAAACATTTCAGAAGAGGCGGGAAAACTCCCGCCAGGCACAGGGAGTCGACCCCCTCCCTAGGGGTCGACCCAGGGGTCGACCCAGGGGTCGACACAGGGGTCGACCCCCCCTGTCGGTCTGTGTGACCTGGGTGCAGCCTGAAGAAGTTTGGGCTGTGTCTGGTGGCTTATGACGAGATCTGACGGCTCTAACCTAATCTAGGGTTAATCTAAGGGCCTAAACTACATCCTAATTCTATATATACACCCTAAGACTACCCTAATTCATACTAAAATTGGAGACAACGTCGTTATGCCGTCAAAATGCAACTAGGAGGAGCCACCCACAAATTAAAGAGGAGGAAAGCTTCTCAAATCAACTTCTAATCAACTCTAGCAACTTAATCTTCTTCATTGAAGTGATAATCAACAAGTTGTGAGTTTCTATAGCCTTAATGACCAATTGTTGAAATGATTATGATATGATATAATGAGGTTATGGCTATGAATGTGGATCAATGCAAGATTATGTTATCATATGCTATGTGTTTGTGATGTTATGCAAGTTATGTGCTATGTGTTCATGATATTATGCAAGTTATGCAAGTCATATGCTATGAGATTATGATGTTATGCAAGTTATGCAAATCATATACTATGTGATTATGATGTTATGCAAGTTATGCAAGTCATATGCTATGTGTTATGCAAGTTATGCAAGTCATATGCTATGTGATTATGATGTTATGCAAGTTATGCAAGTCATATGCTATGTGTTATGCAAGTTATGCAAGTCATATGCTATGTGATTATGATGTTATGCAAGTTATGAAAGTCATATGATATGTGATCATGATGTTATGCAAGTTATGCAAGTCATATGCTAGGTGATCATGATGTTATGCAAGTTATGCAAGTCATATGCTAGGTGATCATGATGTTATGCAAGTTATGCAAGTTTTAGGCTATGTGTTCATGATGCTAGTTATGCAAATCGCTATGATAAACATTGATCCATTGTGACACCATGTTATGCAAGTTTGGTGTTTGATTATATGCAAGTTCATACATGATATGTTATGCAAGTTTGGTGTATGATTAAATGCAAGTTCATATATGATATGTTATGCAAGTTTGGTGTATGATTTATGATTATATGCAAGTTCATATATGACACGTTATGCAAATTTTGTGTTTGATTATATGCAAGTAACATGTGCAAGTTTACACCTTTGGATGATATGCATACATATGCAAGTTAACCCCTTTGTATGTCATACATACATATGCAAGTTTACCCCTTTGAATGACACAAGTAGCTTATGCAAGTTACCGCTTTATGACATATGTGATTCATGCAAGTTTGGGATGATTATTTATGCTAGTTGGGTTTGATGCTATATGCATGTTGTCACCTTTAAAACCCATGTTGATGCTAATGTTATGCAAGTTGAACCCATTGTATTTGTGATGAATCTTCCCTTTTATGTCATGTTAGCGAATTACGTGGGGAACGATGGGGTTAATATACATGTTAATGAAATGGTGTGAAGTTGGTATGATTATGCATACCATAAAGTGGATGGACATAATTGATTCAATTATGTACATCGTTAAAATTGGATTTAATTAGGGAAAATTAATTCGAAATATGGGGGTGATTAATTAGGTGTAATTAATCGACTAAGACACGAGGTTGGACCCTTTTGTAGCATAAGACTGCCCGGAACTGACCGGCAAATCCAGCGGCTACAAATGATTGGCCCAATGTGAGAGGTCTTAGGCACAAACTTAATACGTGACAAGTGTAAAGACACGAGGTTAGACTCGGTTATGGCGTAAGGCTGCCCGGACCCGACCGGCAAATCCAGCTGCCATAAAAGATAGTCTAATGTGAGAGGTCTTTACAACGGTTACGTTCTTAATCAATTAAGAAACACTTAACCATATTAGCATGTAGAGGGACATGAAGGGTTAAGTGGGCGCCTTGGATGGCATGTGGAAAAATCTAGTGGTTGCCTTGGGTGGCAATAGAAAATACGATTAGAATACTTAACCAAAGTGGAACATGTAATTAAACATGATTAAAGGGTTAAGTAAGTGCCTTGGGTGGCATGGGGAAAATCTAGTGGTTGCCTTGGGTGGCAATAGAAGATACGATTAGAATACTTAACCAAAGTGGAACATGTAATTAAACATGATTAAAGGGTTAAGTAAGTTCCTTGGGTGACATGTGGAAATCAAGTAAGTGCCTTGGGTGGCATGGGGAAATCTAGTGGGTGCCTTGAGTGGCAATTGAAATATGATTAGATGACTTAACCAAACTTTAAACATGTAAGTGGACATGATTATTAAAAAAGGGTTAAGTGGGATGCACTAGAAAAAAATGACAAGCTTAGGTGGGTAGCTTGTGGGGGCCCATTTCAACCAGTAACCCATATGTATCTTATTGGGCTCGACCCATGTCGAGGACGGGACACGCGTACTGGGCTTGACTATAAGAGGCCAAAAACGGGTTAGCGGTGGCAACGCAAGTCCAACGGGTTTCATATGCGTGTGTGGACCCGGGCTGGTAGGTAAGACGTTGTTGCATCATGTAGGTATAAGACGTGCACTATTGATTGTATCGGGTTGCCACTTTGGGGAGTGATACACCCCACTGTGGGGCCAGCACGGGTATCTACGTTAGGGAGCCGATCGAATGGGAGTAGTGGGTACACCTAGTGGAGATAGGGGCAGACGGCACCTATGTAGTCAGCTAGGGGTACACGAGACTACTATTAAAATTACTAAGTTGTGGGTACACCTAGTGGAGATAGGGGCAGACGGCACCTATGTAGTCAGCTAGGGGTATACGAGACTACTATTAAAATTACTAAGTTGTGGGTACACCTAGTGGAGATAGGGGCAGACGGACCTATGTAGTCAGCTAGGGGTACACGAAACTACTATTAAAATTACTAAGTACACGTAGTGGGATCAACCTTTAAGTAGGAATTACCCTTGGGTGGGTGGATCTGGTGTGGTGCAGTGTTGGAATTACCCTTAGGTGGGTAGATCTGGTGTGGTGCAGAGTAGTAATTATCCTTGGGTAGATAGGTGCGTCTTTACCGTTGTCTTAGTTCATCCTAAGTCTAGTGGGCTGCTTAGTGTAGTCATGTATCCCCAGTCATACCGTACCAGGTTTATATCATACCCTAATTACTTTAATGATTGTATTGTTAAAGTTATAGGGCTCACTCAGACTTATGTCTGACCCCGTTGTTTTTATCTTTTTCCCCAACCCTCAGGTTCTCAGAGTGGGCCTAGCACTAGTGGGCTTTGATCAGATTGCTTTATCTATCTTTTGGAGCTTGGACCGTGATGTAAAGCCCAGCTTATCTTTTCTATTATGGCTATTAGTTATTAGTGGGATTATGTACTTTTGTTTTATCAAGATGGATATTATGTACTTGACTCTTGTTTATGGTTTAGTGATGTAACCAAACATGTTTTACTTTCCGCTGAAATGAAATGATGTTTTTAAATTCTCAAGTATTACTTATATCTGTCTTGTTGTAATTTTTCTGTTCTATATTCACTTAAGATACTCCACCGAAGTTAAGGCATTCCCTTAGTGAGTGACCTTAACGGGTGTGGGGTGTTACACTTTATGTCTGACCCTGTTGTTTCTCTTTCTTTCTTCTGTCCCCCCCCCCCAGGTTCTCAGGGAGGAAACACTCATACTTAATCAGGAATCAGATATTATCTTGCTCGGAGCTACTTCTGAAGTATGGCTCAAGTTCTTGTCTCTACTATGGCTTAACTCTTTTTATTGGGGGAATGATGCTTTTTATTTACTTATGTGCTCTGAAGGTACAAGACAAAAGTATTTTTTGTAATGGTTTTTATGACTTATGAAATTGTGGACCACGGTATTATGACTTATGTTTGAAATAAATGTTTAAATTTTCCGCTGCTGCCTTATTTATATCTGTCTTGTAATTATTCTGTGTTTGTTTACGTATAGCGCTTCACGAAACTTAATGCATTCCCTTAGTGAGTGACATTAACGGACGTGGGGTGTTTCACTTGGTATCAGAGCTGATGGTTACCAGATTAAATAAAATCTTTTGAAAATTATTTTCAAAAAGGTTTTAAAAGGAAAGCAGTTTCAAAAGAAAAGTCTATTATGAAAAACATTCCTCAAAATCCCATATGTAGCATCCTTCGATCCTTTATCTAAATTTCTTCCTTTTCCCTTTTTCAGCATGTCTGGGGAACAAAACATCCCTAATATTCCGGAGGGCGTCACAATACCTAGATGGTTCTGTAGGTATTTGGAGGCCACGGCGCCTGCCGAAGGACAAGAAAACGTTCCTCCCCCAGCTGCACCAGTTATTCCTCCTCCTCCTTCCCCTCCAAGAGATAACTTTGCCAAGATCTGCACAGACTTCCAGGCTATGGGACGGAGGCCATTCCATGGGAACGAGACATTCATAGAAGCTCGGAATTGGCTTAAGGAGACCGAGGACTAATTCATAATCTTTGAAGTGGAGGACCGAAGAAAAATTCAATTAGCTTCTTGGCTGTTAAAGGACGAAGCCTCATTTTGGTGGGAAGTCACCCAAGCTGGACGTCCGGTAGAAACTTAGGAAGACTTTAGACAAAGGTTCGAAATGAAATTTCTTTCCCAAGCGGAGAGAAGCATATAGATGGAGATGTTCTTGACACTCAAACAAGGAAATTTGACGGTGAACGAGTACGTGAACAAGTTCAACCAGCTGGCAAGGTTCGGGCTAGAGTTTGTAGACACACCACACCAAAGGGCTTTACGGTTTGCTAAAGGGCTGAATGAGCTTCTGCATGGTTTAGCTATGTCCCATCTTCCAATGGGGGCCACCTTTGAAAAGCTTGTTGATATGGCCTTAATGCATGAGGAGGAAAAGGGATAAAAGAAGGAAACAAAAGCTGAAGGGACATAGCAGAATAAGAAGGTATGGCCCAAGAAAGGGCAGCAACAACATCAACAGCAGAAGAAAGGAGGGAAAGATGATAAAGGCAAGGATAAGAGAAAATGTCACAATTGTGGAAAGGAGGGCCACCTGATCAAAGATTGTAAGAGAAGGAAGGCCAGTTGCTTTAATTGCGGAGAGGTCGGACACTTCTCTAATGAGCGCCCGAAGAAACATGGATCGCAGGGACAAGGGCAAAGAGCAGGGACTTCTGGAGGGCATGTGCATGCTCTTGCGATTAGTGCTCCTGAAAGAGGTAGAAAAATTTCCGTAGAAAGTTTATTTTCTCTTTCAAACTATCCAGTTTGAACACTTTTTGATTCTGGTGCTTTACACTTGTTTATATATAGTTATATGGTGGAATCTCTGCATTTAATTACTAGTATGATAGTAGATCCTGTAGTTGTTTCAAACCCCATTGGTGGTTCGGCTCATTTATCGATGATTTGTCGGGGTTTGAAAATATCTGTGTTAGGCATCGAGTTTGAATCTGACGCGTATGTGCTCAGGTTTATGGGCTATGGGTTGATTCTAGGAATGGATTGGCTTACCACGTATGGGGCCATTCTGGATTGTGAGAAGAGGGTTGTTAGACTCCCGACTTGTCACGGGAAGACCCTCGAAGTTTCTTGCGACCCCCATGAGTCTGTTATGCTTAGCTTCGTAGAGTTTCCAGATGCATCCATATATGTTTTGCAATCTGTTCCAATGGTTCAAGATTATCCCGATGTTTTTGATGTGTACGAGGTTTACCTCCAAGACGTGAGATCGACTTCCGCATATATCTGGTGGACAATGCAAAGCCAGTTGCATTACCAGTGCGCCACATGGCTCCAAGGGAAAGGAGGAAACTGAGTAAGCAAGTAGGGGAGCTACTTGAAAAAGGGTTTATTAGACGAAGCATATCTGAGTGGGGTGCTTCAGTAGTATTCACAACTAAAGCTGATGGTTCGCTTCGTTTGTGTGTTGAATATATTGAATTAAATAAGCTCACCAAGAAGAATAGGCACTCATTTCTGAGGATTGATGATTTATTTGATCTGCTTGTTGGTGCCTCCGTATTTTCTCAGTTGGACTTGGCTACGGGGTTCCATCAGCTGAGGGTGGCTGAGGACAGCATAGATAAGATTGCTTTCAGAACTCCAGACGGTTTCTTTGAACGGCTAGTTATGCCTTTTAGGTTGACAAATGCACCCGCCTATTTTGTTGATTTGATGACTAGGATGTTTCGGGAGTTCCTAAACAAATTTGTCGTAGTCTTTGTTGATGATATTTTGATCTTCTACAAGAGTGAAGAAGAGCATGCCCAGCATTTGGGAGGAGTTCTGAAAACTCTCCGTGACCATCAGCTAAAAGCAAAGTTCTCCAAATGCATTTTTGGAGAAAGGAGGTGAGATTCTTAAGGCATGTAGTCTCCAAAGAAGGGATAGCTGTATATCCCGCCAAAGTGGTTGCAGTACAAGATTGACAGATTCCTAAAAATGCAACCGAGGTGAGAAACTTTCTTGGGTTGGCAAGTTTATAAGAAGTTCATTAAGGACTTTGCAAAGATATCAGCCCCTCTCACCAGGCTAACAAAGAAGAATTTGAAATTTTCATGGGATATAGACTGTGACGCTGCTTTCCAACGACTAAAAAGGGCTCTGACAATAGCCCCAGTCTTGACCTTGCCCGATGGGAGTAAAGTGTTTACTGTTTACACTAATGCATGCGGTACAGATCTTGGTGCGGTTCTGATGAAAGAAGGGAAAGTAATATGTTATGGGGGTAGGCAGTTGAGAGTTCATGAGAAGAACTACCCACACCTGATTTGGAGCTAGCTGCCATAGTATTCACGTTAAAGACGTGGCATCATTATTTACTTAGAGAAAAGTTCGAGTTATACACCGATCTTAAATCTCTTAAGTATCTATTCTCACAAAAGGATCTGAACTTAAGGCAACAACGGTGGATGGAGTTCTTAGCTTCATATGATTTTGAGATTGCTTATACCCCTGGCAAGGGTAATGTGGTGGCAGATGAACTAAGTAGGCAGAGGGTGTCACTGAGTCCTCTGTTTTTGGAAAGAAAGAACTTGGAGTTCATATTAGCTTTTGATTTTAGACCCTCCATCAAGGTTTTTCCTGATTTATTTGCATCCTTGGAGATACTACCGACTCTTGTGGATCAGATATGAGCTTCGCAACAAAATGACCCACAGATTCTAGACATCATGGATAAGCTCAAAAGAGGGGAGACTTCTAGTTACCTCAGTAGATATGCCATAGATGAAAAGGGGTGGTTGCGACGAGATGGAAGGCTTTGTGTTCCTCAAACTGGAAGCTTGATAAAGGCATTCCTAGAAGAAGCCCACCATTCTAAGATGACCATTCATCCATGCGGTGACAAAATGTACAGAAACATAAAGAGGATTTTCTTTTGGGCTGGGATGGAGAAGGACGTGGCCGAATTTGTTTCTCAATGTTTAGTTTGCCAGCAAGTCAAAGCTGAGCAAAAGAAGCCTGGTGGATTACTTCACCCGTTGGAAGTTCCGCAATGGAAATAGGAGAGCGTCTCTATGGATTTCATAGATGGTTTGCCTAGATTGAAGAAAGGTAATACCAGTATTTGGGTGATAGTGGACAGACTCACTAAGAGCGCTCACTTTATTCCAGTTAAAAGTAAGAGGACGGCATCATGGTTAGCAGCAATTTATGTTTGTGAGATAGTTCATCTCCACGGAGTTTCTTCCAGCATCGTGAGCGATCATGACCCCATCTTTACCAGCGAATTTTGGAGGAGCTTGCAAGAAGCATTAGGTACATAGTTGTGTTTGATCACTGCTTATCATCCTCAAATTGGTGGGCAGACGGAGAGGGTGAATGTAACGACCCATATTTTTGGCAGTCAAATATTTAATTTAATTTATTATATTTGGGATATTAATGGACTTTAATATTTAAATCGTTATTTAAAAATGAATTTTGAACGATATATATTTATATAATTAAAAAACGAGCTCGAAATGGCGTGGTAGTTCGTAATATGAAGTTTTGAACTTTAATTGAATATACAAGATCCGATATAAGTCGGATTTCTGTGAAATAAGAAACGTTTGGATCTAGTTGATGATAATTTTCATATGAAAGAGAAAAAAAATCCAGATTTTGTGTTATAAATTGTTAGTTATGGATAAATCAAAATTTGAAATAGTCGCTATGAAATAGTTTTCTTTCTTTTTAATTATAACAATTTATTTATATATATTGTTGGCTAGCTTTTTGACCAAGCCACCCAGGATCATTCATAAGAAGAAAGCATGAAACCACGTTCTCTAAGAACATGAAGGAATGGATCGCATCATCGCCTCGCCCGATATCGGATCGCACACTATCGACTCGCCCACCATCGGATCGCGTCTCGACGGATCGCCCCCGTTCCATCAGCGGAACGAAACCACTATGCGGCTCGATCCGAACCTATGTTGTTGCCCAGATTAGACCGATCCGGTCCCCTGATGCATGGCGAACCCTCTGACTCATTCAAGCGTGAGCTAGTCTTCAGCGATCCGAGACGCACGGATCTAGCGACACGTGTCCCTAACTGTCATTCTGACCGGTTCTCCCCATCTGCACGATCCGATTTTCAAGGGGATCACGACACCTGTCCACAACGGCGAATTTGTCTATTTCTTCAACGGAGGCGATGCAATCCGATGTTCTCGGGATTCGTGCCACGTGTTACCACGACCCGCCTTACAAAATCAGCTATAAATAGCCCAGAGCTTGGCACTTTTTGGGATCTTTTTTGGCAATATTGAGTAATGAATCCGCCATTATTGTCAAAATACTAGAGTATTGAGAGAAATCCTTGATTGTATTAGCTGTCAAAGTATAATCAATAGTATATAAAGTGGACGTAGACTCGTTAACGCCGAACCACTATAAATTCTATGTGTTATTTTCTTTTTCCTCATTCTTCAGTTGAAACCCTATAACATTCGGAACAATTTGGGTGTTAGGTCCAAATTTTGATCTAACATTTTGGTGCTTTCACTGAGAACTCAGTCCTAAAGTTTCACTATTCAGTTCTTTGAAGATTCCAGCGATTCGTATATCATGGCTGGAAAAAGATCTAAGGAAGCACGAGCTTCACAGACCAACGAAACAATTGAAGAGAGTGTGCACGAGCTGGGCAATGAAGAAACTCTGGATCACGGAGCGCAGGGGGCGAACCGATCCGACGAAGACACCACGCTCCGAGTCGACGAGAACGAAGCGATCCAGACTGCTGAAGGGGTTGTTACTCGATCCCGAGTCAACGCCTCGCACCCTCCGCGCACCGCGACCACGAATCGATCTCAGGGGGGCGTTGCGAACCGCCATCCTCGAACCACAGCGATTCGAATTGATGATCAGACTATAACTCAACCTGGAAAGGAGCCTATGGCTCACTCCTACCGTCCTGGCCCCTCCGCTCGACCTGGCTCAAGCTCTTTGCGCATAAGAGAAAGTGATGATGACCAATATGATCCTACTGCTCCTGTCACTGAGGGGGATCTCTCTCGCTTCTCCGAAATGTGGGAGAGATTGTTCGATGAATTGGCTGCCCAAAGACAGGAAAGTTCCGTCCTGCGACAAAATTTGACTGCTATGGATAGAAGGCTTGATGAACTCGCAAGGCAAAGAACGCCGCCGGTCCGTTCACTCACTCCAGGATATTCTTCTTCGTCAGAAGAATCGCCAAGACCTCCACGGCGACCATATGAGAGAGCCGAAAATATAGAGCAGCTTCGGTTCGGAACCCTGCCATCACAGGAAGAAGAAGCGCTGGGGGCGGGGCCCTCAAATCATAATGTGAACGATCAAGCCACAGCTCCCAGAACTCGAGATGTGGACAGTCCTGTGCATAACAGGCTACCTCAGCCCCGTCGCCGCGCACATGCTCATGGTAACAGGGGGCAGCGGAGCTCTATCCGAGCCCCAGATTTCGTGACTGCTCCCGGAAGAGAGATTAGAGAACCCCACCGAGCCAGAGGCACTGACCATGAACCTCCGCTGACCAGTGCAAATGTTGCAGCCATGATCCATCAGATTCTGGCAGATAGCCATGGACAACGGAATGAAGATTGGGGGATCGACCGCAGTCACACCCCTTTCACTGATGATATTTTGGATGTGACTTTCCCGAGGCGTTTCAACATGCCACAGATGAAGCGATATGCGGGTAGGTCTGATCCTGTCCAGCATCTGATGAGATATTCTTGGTCAATGACCGCTGCCGCAGCCTCTGACGCTGTCAAGTGTAAAGCATTTCCCATATTCTTGGAGGATGTAGCTTTGTTATGGTTTACTCGCTTGCCAGCAAGATCGATTTCTAGCTTCAGGGAGTTGAGTGAGAAGTTCGTAGAACAATTCCGTATCTATGCACAAAAAACAAAAAGCGTGATTGACTTGTTCCTTGTCAAGCAGCGACCAGGCGAGAGTTTGAGGGTGTACTTGGATCGTTTCAATTTGGCCGCTACTGAGGTTAAAGATCCCCATAAACCGACCATTGTCGCAGCACTTATTGACGGAGTAGATAAAGACACTGAATTCGGGAGATACCTGGCAGGCAAGCCGCCCCATACTAGAGAATTATTCTACGAAAAAGCCAACGTACACTTGCGCCGGGAAGAAGTATATGCTAACCGAAAGGCAAAAACGGCCGATAAAGAGGAAATCCAGAGCAATGTCGCCATTAAGCAGACATGAGACAGCTCGGGGAAAGTCGAGGTTAATGTCGGAAATCGGAATCAGGGTGGTCGTCAGTCAGGTAACAACGATAATAATGGTCACGGCAACAACCGGAAGAGGAACCGAGGGAACGACTCCCAGAGAAGGATTTGTCCCAGGGCCTTTGAAATTTATACACCAATAAATGATACTCTGGAAAATATCTTCATGGATGCATATGAAGTCCTCCAGAATAAGAGGCCACCTCCCAGAGAGTCGACGGAGAAAGAGCGTGAAACGGGGAAGTTTTGCCTCTTTCATCAGATTCACGGCCATTCGACAAATGAATGCCGTCACCTAAGAGATGTAATCGAAAGGCTGCTTCGAGAAGGAAAGTTAGATGAATATAGAGTAACGCCCAGAGATAGGGGGTAAGCAATACAGGCCCCAAATTAGAACCAGAATCAACTTGTTGCTAGGCCGACTGCCCAGCAAAAGGGAAAGAACATTGTTATCAATACCGTAATCGGAGGACTTTATCTCGCCAGGCATAGTTCCAAGGCATTGGATCAATACGTCAATGCAGCCAAACAACACCTCGAGGTAGGGGAGTGTAGCAACCCCGAGGACAGTATCCCAGTGAAGCAGCAAAAGATGATGACCGACGATGTCGTTTTCCGAGAACGGGAAAGCATTGGAGTCCATGCTCCGACAGAAGATCCATTCGTAATTACAGTACCTATTGGTCCAGCCACTGTTCATAAGGTTTTAGTGGACAACGAGAGTTCTGTCAACATTCTTTTCAAAAGGACATTTGACCAGATGAACCTCAAAATAAAAGACTTGAAGCCCTGCCAAGGATTGATCCGTGGATTCAACGGAGCATCTACCGCTCCAATGGGTTATGTAGAGTTACCACTTACACTTGGGGAAGGAGAACGCCAGAGAGTGAGAATCCTTCCCTTCGTGGTTTTGGATGTTGAATCCCCCTACAATGCTTTCTTGGGTCGACCGGCCCTCGCAAAGTTTAGAGCCTGTATAGCCCCTGGTGCTTGTTATTGAAATTCCCCACAGAAACTGGCATTGGAATCGTCAGAGGGGATCAGGTTGCTTCGCGAGCATGTTATGTCGCCGAACTAAAGTTACTTCGCAATGGAGGAGATATTGAAGCCAAAGGCGCTTCTCCCCCTACGGGGGCGGAGACATTATAGCAACCAAAGAGGATAGTTGTTGGAGAGTCGCCTAGAGAGATGCCCGAGGATATAGATCCCAGAGAGGATCAAGAACCCGGGGGTAGAATGGCAACTCCCAACGAGACAACTGTGGATGTACCGATCGATGACAGTGACCCGGAGAAGGTCCTTAAGATTGGATCCCAGTTAAATCCAAATCTCGCTAAAGAATTGATGGATTTCTTAAAAAACAACTTGGATGTATTTGCTTGGACCCACGCGGACATGTGTGGGATATCCCCATCAATCATGAGCCATTCCTTAAGCATTGACCCTAAACATCCTCCGGTAAAGCAAAAAAGGCGAATGTTGGGCCCAGAGAGGTCCGCTGCCTTGAAAGAAGAAGTTGGAAAGCTAAAGAGTAATGGATTTATCAGAGACTCGACCTACCCAGACTGGATTTCGAATCCAGTCCTGGTAAAGAAGGCCAACGGGAAGTGGCGAACGTGTATCGACTTCTCAGATATGAACAAAGCCTGTCCAAAAGATAATTTCCCGTTGCCCCGGATTGACCAGTTGGTAGACTCGACGGCGGGTCATGAGCTTCTCTCATTTATGGATGCTTATTCAGGATATAACCAGATTCTGATGCATGTTCCAGATCAAGAACACACTAGTTTTATCACGGATCTGGGATTATATTGTTATGTGGTGATGCCCTTTGGCTTGAAGAATGCGGGCGCTACATATCAACGTTTAGTCAACATAATGTTTTATAACCAGATCGGGAAAACAATGGAAGTATACGTCGACGATATGTTGGTAAAGTCCAAGCAATCTTCTCAACACACTACTGACTTGGCAGAGATGTTCGGCATTCTTCGAAAGTACAGAATGAAACTCAACCCAACCAAATGTTCATTCGGTGTTGCCTCCGGAAAATTCTTGGGATTCATTGTCAGTTCCCGTGGGATTGAGATTAATCCAGACCAGATCGCGGCAATCAGAGACATTCAGGAACCTAGGCAAATTAGGGATGTGCAAAGCCTTGCCGGAAAAGTGGCCGCACTAAGCAAATTTATCTCCAGGGCTACGGAAAATTGCATCCCATTCTTCAAATTAATAAAGCGAGGGAAACGCCACTTCAAATGGACACCTGACTGCGTAGAAGCGTTTCAGAATTTACTCAGGCACCTGGAGAAACCTCCGATATTATCTAAGCCAATGGATCATGAGGACTTATTCGTGTATTTGGCGGTGTCATCCCATGCGATCAGCTCAGCGTTGGTAAGAGAAGAGGATAAGGTCCAAAGGCCTGTGTATTACGTGAGCAAAAAATTGACGGCAGCAGAGCGTAATTATCCAAGGATAGAAAAGTTGGCGTATAGTTTGCTGATCGCCTCTAGAAAGCTTCGACATTATTTTCAGGCGCATCCTATTACCATATACACCGATCATCCACTCAAGCAAGTCCTACAGAGACCAGAGGCATCTGGAAGATTACTCAAATGGAATATTGAGTTAAGTCAATTTGATTTGAACTTTCATCCTAGACGGTCAATTCGAGTACAAGTGATAGCCGACTTCATAGCAGAGTTTACCGTACCAGAGGAAGATATAGCCAATGAAGAGGACAATCCCCCAAAATTACTTTTCGATCCCAATGCCTAGGGATTGTATACTGATGGCGCTAGGAATGACGAAAGATCTGACGCTGGAATAGTGCTTGAAACCCCCGAGAAACGATTGATAACCTATGCAATCCGGATGGAGTTTCATGCCACTAACAACGATTCCGAATATGAAGCTCTGATAGCTGGATTGAGGATCGCAAAGGAATTAGAGGTCACAAAGCTGAACATCTTCTGCGACTCCAAGTTAGTTGTGCACCAAGTTACTGGAAAATTCCAAGCTAAAAGTGCAAGATTGATTTTATACTTAAAGAAAGTGAAAGAGTTGCTGAACGATTTTGATCACTACAGCAAATCTCATATTCCGCGGTCAGAGAATCAGCAGGCGGATAAGTTGGCGAAGATGGCTAGTTCCAACGACCCTGAAGTGACTGGGCTAGCCCCCGTTGAAGTACTTCGGTCCCCTAGCGTAGATCAAATGGAAAATCGACCTAATACTAGAGACGGAACCAGAAAGGGAGTCTTGGATGACTCCTCTAAAGAATTTCCTGATGAATGGAACGCTTCCGGCCAAGAAAAGCGAGAGGCGTAAGGTAATTCGTAAAGCCGCCCGATACGTTCTACAAGGCGGAGTTCTTTACAGACAAGGGTTTTCGATGCCCCTCCTTCGGTGTATAGCCCACGATGACATCAAACGTGTGCTACAAGAGGTCCACGAAGGCGAATGTGGCGACCACACTAGAGGGAAAACTTTGGCAAAAAAGGTGTTGCGGCATGGTTATTTCCGGCCTACCATAAACAAGGATGCAGCGAGATACGCACGACAGTGTGATGCGTGCCAGAGATTTTCGAAGATACCTAGAGCACCCCCTAATCAGTTAAAAACAATGATGAGCCCATGGCCTTTCGCTATGTGGGGAATTGATATCATTGGAAGCCTCCCCATAGCAAGGGGGGGAGCAAAGTTCGTTATTGTGGCCGTGGATTATTTCACTAAGTGGGTCGAGGCTGAGCCACTAACTACGATCACAACCAAACGAGTGATCAATTTTATCGTTCGAAACATCATTTGCCGATTTGGGATTCCAAAGATTGTAATAACGGATAACGGAACTCAGTTCGATAGTGCTGAATTCAGAAATTTCTGCCAAAAATACCACATTGAGAATCGATACACCTCTGTGGCGCACCCGCAATCGAACGGACAAGTCGAAGCGGCGAATAAAGTGATTAAGTCTATTCTGAAAAAAGACTGAAGCGGGCTAGAGCCATGTGGGCTGGTGAATTACCCTTGGCACTATGGGCCTACAGGACAACATATAAATCGGCAACAGGACATACCCCGTTCTCCCTTGCCTTTGGAACGGAAGCAGTCATCCCGGTTGAGATAAAGGTACCTTCTCACCGGGTGACTTATTATGATCTGATAACCAATAATGAATTGCTCCTTGAGTCCCTAGATATGATCGAAGAAAAGAGGGATGAGGCGGACCTGCGCGCCTTGAGATGCAAGCAACAGATCGCTCGATATTACAACAAAAAGGTTCGAGCCCGAACCTGGGAACCTGGAGACCTGGTTTTGAAACGTGTCTTTCCACCCCCAACTCATATGGGAGCGAAGTGGGAAGGACCGTACTCCATTCTGAGCAAGCTTGACAATGGAACCTTCAAGCTGGCAACCGTAGATGGAAGGGAAATCCCCAGAGTGTGGAATGCCCAACATTTGCGGCCATACTTAGCATAAAAGTTTCAAATCTGTTCTTTTTCTTTGATGAAAACCATGTATAAGGCACGACTAGCCTAGAATAGTTAGATTCCTTGAAGCCCAAAAATTATAAAGTGGACGTAGGTCATGATTTGACCGAACCACTATAAAAATATTGTGTGTCATTTACCTTTATTGCATCCTTATTTATCTGCCTGTTTATTTTTATGGAAAGCGACGCGAATAATGTAGTTACCCGAAGTCTGTTGCCAACTGTTCCTCCCATAGACTGTTTGGAGGAACTCAAAGCCTTGGCAAATGCTCCAACTGCTTGACCGACTGGTTTTAATCCTCGGAGCTTGGATTAAAATGTAAACCTAGGACGAGTTTGATGAGCGTGCATGATTGCAAACTTCTTGATCCATGACTCTAACTCTCCAGAGTAGAGAGAGAGTATAAAGGATGCGAAGATGACGTCCACAAGGCATGACGGTGTACCATGATCGGAGCCGCCTGAGCAAAAGTCTGACCTTGGCGATTGCCAGGAGAATATAAAAGCGTCTCCGACTGAGCGCTGAGAAAGAGCTCCTTCCCCGCTGAAGGATCGGGGAGCGAATGAATCGCTGAGCTCGAACTCTAACTCTCTAGAGAGAGAGAGAGAGTATAAAAGCGTCTCCGACTGAGCGCTGAGAAAGAGCTCCTTCCCCGCTGAAGGATCGAGGAGCGAATGAATCGCTGAGCTCGAACTCTAACTCTCCAGAGAGAGAGTATAAAAGCGTCTCCGACTGAGCGCTGAGAAAGAGCTCCTTCCCCGCTGAAGGATCGGGGAGCGAATGAATCGCTGAGCTCGAACTCTAACTCTCCAGAGAGAGAGAGTATAAAAGCGTCTCCGACTGAGCGCTGAGAAAGAGCTCCTTCCCCGCTGAAGGATCGGGGAGCGAATGAATCGCTGAGCTCGAACTCTAACTCTCCAGAGAGAGAGAGAGAGAGTATAAAAGCGTCTCCGATTGAGCGCTGAGAAAGAGCCCCTTCCCTGCTAAAGGATCGGGGACCGACTGAACTACTGAATTCAAACTCTAACCTTGGCAACCGTCAGGAGAGTATAAAGAAGTCTTTGATTAAGCACTGAGAAAGGTGCCAGAAATTCGGTGCCACAAGAACAATTATCCTATGAAATCTTCTAAGTCCCCCGTATTCAGAAATGGGGGGTAACCTGCCGACAATACTAACCAATTCTTAGTAAACCCCCGTCAGGCGCTATGATAACAACTGATTGGGGGCACATATACTCATATACATATACTGAACTTTAATACAGCAACGCAGCATGAAATTTTTTCTTTCTGTTGTTTGACTGATTTGTAATTATTATTATTAGATGGCCTATGATTAAATATGGAAAGTTTATCTGAATACAGGTACACAATGATGCAAAAAGAGATAAACTTTTATTTATATGCTGCGAACCAACAAAGTGAAAAACAACCTAGAAAGGAAAGTGAGGGCCAGTCTCACAATTACAATTCCTGGCCAGTGGAAAACCTAAAGGCAAAATATCAACCAGCAACAATATCCTATTTAAGCTTTGGCCTCTTCTCTTGCTTCTGTCTCTCCAGCTTCGCTTTGTCGGCATCAGACGGATCCCCTTTCTTCCTCTTCCTTTTGTCTATGAGAGGAACATACGACTCTTCTGAAGATTCCTCTTCCACCTCTTTTCTCTTCCTTCTATCAGAAAGGGAAGCCGGGAAGTCATCGGGATTTGCAAAATGAAGCTGTCGGCTGATGGATTTGGGCTGGATTTTCACAATCATCCCAGTCTTGGGATCGAATTCTGCAAGGGGGACTACGTCCAAAGCCTCATCTCCCACCTTCTTCGAAGTCATCTCTTTCTCCTGCCTAGCCTTTCGGCTGGCCAAGGTTTCGTCGTCGTCATCGTCGGCTTTTTTGGTGCCGGTAATGTCTTCCTCATCCTCTACATGGTGCCCATCCATGTCTTTCAAAGCCTCGATGGTCTCGGCATCCTTGGGAACTTCAGTGCTAGGTGTCGGGATGCTTTTCTCTGCTGTTGTGACCTTAGCCTGTTTTGATACATCAATACCGGCACCTTGTGAGATAGCCTCCTTCTCTTCCTCTTTTTCTTTTTCAGCACCCTTGTCGACGGGCTCGCCACCTGTATTACGAGGAACACACGTTACTAACTCAATTGGTTGTTCTACCAGACGACGACAATTCACAATTGCTTTGACGAATTGTGGAGAAAAAAAGGAGATACCTTCCGCAGATCCTCCTTCTTGAATAGTTGCAAGAGTTCCAACAACTACGGGAGTTAGGCCCAAAGGGATTAGTGGATCATCAGGATGGTACTCCTCAACTCCGGAGGTTTTGGGCCCCACGGCAGAACTTGAACCTTCGTCGGCTTTGCTTTTACCCTTAGCCAAGGCCCTCTCGTTTTCCATCTCCGCTAAAATCAGACGACGACCCTCTACTAGGTCCTCAGGCTCATTATCCCTTAAGATGCTCTTCATCAACTCATCCTCATCAATTTCTTCGACCCCCAATCTATGCTTTTCACCCTCAATAATGGCATCCCATAAATTAGCTAAAGTAACGTGGTAATCCGAGATCCACGAAATGTTGCGAGTTTTGAGGACTTGGCCAAGGAAGTCGAAAATCATCTCTTCAAACCCCTCGATATCCTTCTCTCTTTCGAGGAGCTTGTTGTTAGAAGCAGTGGCTAGTTCGATGGCACTTTCAACATTCTTTTCGGCGAGAGCTGCCCGTCTCTCCGTGTCCGCAACCTGATCATTTAAAATCACCTTTTCTGCTTTAGCCAAAGCAAACTTTCTTTTAAACTCGCCTTTTCTGCTCCCAAGCAGTCCTCTCAGCTTCAAAATGGCCATGTGCTGTTTTCAACTCGATGATGGCCATTTTGAGATCTTCAACCTCCTTCTTTAAAGCCATTTTCCCTTGGCTATTTGTAACAACCCGAAAATCTGGGCCAGTTAAAATTTTTTATTTCGGCAATTTTAGCGAATTTTGATTATTTAAAATGAATTATTTTAAATAATATCGACGAGAAAATTATTTGAATAGAATTCGAACGTATATATTTTATACACGTCGTCATTAGAATATAAATAATTATATATAATTATAAAAGGAAAAAATTGGGATGAAAACTCCATATTTGAAAAGATAAAAATAGATTTTTATCGAACTGAACTAGTTTTGAACTAGAATTATAATTCTATTTATTTTTAAATAAATAAATTGAATTTAAAAAGGGTTTTAAAAATAACCAGAATTTCCAATGATTTCATTGGAGTGGATTTGAATCGAAATTGTCTTCGGAATATTTCGATGTTGGAATTCGTGATTATGCAGATGTTGTTATGGAAATTTGAAAGATATATATCTATATCGTTATTTCCAGCATGACATTTGTTAATCGTAGAATTTGATATTGAATATAAGCCGATATATTTTCTATTCAGAGCCTTGTATTGAATATCAAATGTGATTTGGGTTTGTCTTGAATGGTGTCTTCATTAACACTGTTCTTGAACCCAGTTGAGAAAAGATTAAATCTTTTTATTTAGATTTAATGAAGTGTACCAATTAAATGATATTTAATTGGAAATAAATTGATATTGATTTTTGGGTTTATCGTGGACAGTGTTTTAAATAACACTCGTTCTTTAACCCGATAATTAATGGAATGTGATTTTGGGTTAATCGTGAACTGTGTTTTAAATGACACTGATTCTTTAACCTAGTTAAAGATTAAAACTAAGTGGAGTTTTAATGAATCTTTAATTAGATTGAAATGATCGAGAATGGAGTATCACCAGTTTTGCTCCAGGCGATAGTTAAATCTTTAATTAGACTTAAATGTGAAATGGTAATTGAATTTACCGATAACACCGTGGTGTTAGATATGAAATATAACCAGTTTTACTTCATGGGATGAATAGGTTGGGATTGGGAAATTAAAACAAATGATTACTTCGGTAAAGTTCGTTAATCCCGACTAGTTTGAATTGATATTCAAAAGTAGATTAAAGAATAAATTAAAGAATTTATCTTTGATAAAATTAATGGGAACCTTTCCCTATGAATGTGAAATTTTAGAAACTAACTGTCGGTTAGCCAAGCAGAATGGTTTTCTGGATATTGATCTGATGTTTGTTTCGGCCTTCGGGGTTAACATTTGGGAAATTATTCTCTTGATTAATTTACAGTTAGTGACTGATGAATTGGAATGAGGCGTATGTTGTGTTTGTGTAACACTTATTTAAAATATACGCGAGTTATTCAGAAAGACCGGGTTTATCCCATTCTGAATAACTGATACGACGATAAGTCGAAGATGAAGATGGTGGTCGAAGACCAGAAGTCTTCACGTCGTTTGGGTAATTACTGATGATCTTGATTGGGCTGTACACCCAAGAAGATGGAAACAGTTGGTGATCGTCCAGACGTGCTTGGAGATCGATGGATATGCGGGGTACTAGGTGCCTCCGGTTTCGTTCAGACCCAGAACGGACTTGTAAATGGACTGTGTGTCTGACATTGGATTTTATTCTGTGTGATTGATCTCTATTAAATATATATCTGTTTGGCGGCGGAGAATTTATTCTCTTTCTTAACGCCCTTCTCTGAGACGTACGAGCTCAGGGGTTATATATTGATGGATATCTAACGCATGGAGTGAATTGCCTGTGTGGCATGCCTAAGTGGCAATTGATCGAGGCTTCTGTTGAAAAGCAAAGTCTTGTGGTGATGATCAAAGCACGGCCTTTGTGGCGTAGCTTTGTGTAACGTTTACTTCGCGAGTTTCACACCCGGTATGAACCAAAAACGGGAGAGGACGTCAGGGAGGGCATGCGTTTCTTTCTAGCTTGAAGTGGCGTCAGTGGTTTTACACGCCCTGACGAGTTTGACTTATGTGGTTGTTGCTGTTGCAAGGTGCCTCGGTTTGATAAGACGATCCGGGTCCGATGGAGTCATTTAGTTGGCTCACCTACGCCCCATAGGGCGGGGAAACGCATGTTCAGGGTTTAAGTTTAATCCACATCGGTGGACCGGCCCTGAGGATCCAAGGGTCGATGCGCTCTGACCCTGAGGCTCGGGCTAGACAGTCTCGAATCGGTTGAGGACTATCTTTTGCCTCGGTTCATAGATGGAAACCCAATTTCCAAATACGTGACATTTGCGGTTTTATTTGTAAACCTATATATGGCGACATGATAGATGGTACCCATGCCGCCTATGATTGATACTTATGATTTGAAGTTGTTTTGTACACCATGCACTTATAATAGTATCAAATGATTTGTTTTTAAACGTATCAAGCATTCTTTGGCTGTTATAAGGGAAAACCCTATCCCCCGGCTTGCGTTGCATTGTGTGATAGGACCTGGGTCTTATAACAGCTTCATTTTTCTTTATTTAGCATTGCGCTGTTTTTTTTATGCACTGGTATTCTTGGGAGGAAACCCGTTCCGTGTTATACGGCGTGGTCCCTTGATTTACCTAACTTTAAAATAAAGAATAATAACTGTTTTAGTTCTCACACCAGTCCCATGACTGACCTGGAGTTTATTGTTTTAACCTAAACTCTAGGTGCCCTTATTTTGACACGGGCAGCTAGTAGCTTTGGTTTTGCAGATTTATATTCACAGGATCCTGGTTTACAGTTGGAATGATATCCGGAAAGCTTTGTATCCGTATATCTACTTCTAGTTGTGTATTGTATTATTTTCCGCTGCTATGTATTTAAATGTAATTTAAATCTCTGATATTTCTGTGTAATATTCATTTATACTCTGTATATTCTTGTAATCTGATGCATTGTTGTAATATACAATGAAATGTTCTTCCGTCTGCGTTCTATTTTGTCGTGTTCTCAAAAACGATCAGGCGTTTCGAACGGTCTGGGTCGGTTTAGCGACTGGTTCTTACCGAGCGAAATTCCTTTTCGTCACAGTTGGTATCAGAGCTTTGGTTTACAAAGCTCAGAGAACAAGACAGATTAGAACCATACGAAAGAATTCATCAGATATTGGATAAGTAATATCCAATGGGAATGACTCGTTAGAGATGGGATCAGTAGTATCCTAGAACGAGTGTGAAGAGTATATTTTTGAAAATGAAAACGAATTTTGTTTTGAAAATTTAAATCAACTATTCGTATTTGATTATTTATTTAATTGATTTGGACAATCCGATATATAAAGATTTTGCATATGCGTCTTGCAAACGTGTATTTGAAGTTTTAATATACTGGATGGTTATAGGATCATACTCTAGTTGCCCGGGGATAATTCTGGTGATGGGGCACTGTCGCCAGTATTTATTTTCGAGTAACAAAAGTGATATTACTATATTTCCATTAGACTGGTGTGAGAACCGAAATTAGATAGGGTTTATTGTTGTGATTTGGCATCAAAAATGAGATTTTTGACTATATATCAAAATTATGAATTTGAAACTATAATTCACTAATTGATTGAAGTTTGGGTTGTTTGTTTATTTGTTTGCTAATTCTTAGCCATTTAGCCCAATTGAATCACATATTGAACTGTATTGAAAATTGGTCGCATTTGCTTGCATATACATATACTTACATTGAACAGGTCATAGCAAGGAGGCTAGAGCCAGAGAATAAAATTTGTTTGCCCGACAAATAGGTACATGTTTATCATAATTTACTATTTTGTTTAGGTAATGATGATTTTATGAGCCTATTGGCTAGCCTCTTGGCTTTTTCTTTTTCTTTTTGAGATCTGAAGGACAGGGGAAGCTATTTGAAATTCCCCGATGCTCCCGGTGCAGGGGAGGTTATGGCCAAATTTTTCGAAAATTTAGGGTGTTAGCCAATTTTTTGAAATTTTGAGAATTCTCAGAAACTGAAAAGTTGGAGAATGGAAGCCGAATCGAACGTAGAGTTGATTAATCAAACCACTTTCGACTTTGTTCGTTTTCGGGGACGAAAAGTTTTAAGTGGGGGAGATTGTAACAACCCGAAAATCTGGGCCAGTTTAAAATTTTTATTTTGGCAATTTTAGCGAATTTTGATTATTTAAAATGAATTATTTTAAATAATATCGACGAGAAAATTATTTGAATAGAATTCGAACGTATATATTTTATACGCGTCGTCATTAGAATAAAAATAATTATATATAATTATAAAAGGAAAAAATTGGGATGAAAACTCCATATTTGAAAAGATAAAAATAGATTTTTATCGAACTGAACTAGTTTTGAACTAGAATTATAATTCTATTTATTTTTAAATAAATAAATTGAACTTAAAAAGGGTTTTAAAAATAACCAGAATTTCCAATGATTTCATTGGAGTGGATTTGAATCGAAATTGTCTTCGGAATATTTCGATGTTGGAATTCGTGATTATGCAGATGTTGTTATGGAAATTTGAAAGATATATATCTATATCGTTATTTCCAGCACGACATTTGTTAATCGTAGAATTTGATATTGAATATAAGCCAATATATTTTCTATTCAGAGCCTTGTATTGATTATCAAATGTGATTTGGGTTTGTCGTGAATGGTATCTTCATTAACACTGTTCTTGAACCCAGTTGAGAAAATATTAAATCTTTTTATTTAGATTTAATGAAGTGTACCAATTAAATGATATTTAATTGGAAATAAATTGATATTGATTTTTGGGTTTATCGTGGACAGTGTTTTAAATAACACTCGTTCTTTAACCCGATAATTAATGGAATGTGATTTTGGGTTAATCGTGAACTGTGTTTTAAATGACACTGATTCTTTAACCCAGTTAAAGATTAAAACTAAGTGGAGTTTTAATGAATCTTTAATTAGATTGAAATGATCGAGAATGGAGTATCACCAGTTTTGCTCCAGGCGATAGTTAAATCTTTAATTAGATTTAAACGTGAAATGGTAATTGAATTTACCGATAACACCGTGGTGTTAGATATGAAGTATAACCAGTTTTACTTCATGGGATGAATAGGTTGGGATTGGGAAATTAAAACAAATGATTACTTCGGTAAAGTTCGTTAATCCCGACTAGTTTGAATTGATATTCAATAGTAGATTAAAGAATAAATTAAAGAATTTATCTTTGATAAAATTAATGGGAACCTTTCCCTATGAATGTGAAATTTTAGAAACTAACTGTCGGTTAGCCAAGCAGAATGGTTTACTGGATATTGATCTGATGTTGGTTTCGGCCTTCGGGGTTAACATTTGGGAAATTATTCTCTTGATTAATTTACGGTTAGTGACTGATGAATTGGAATGAGGCGTATGTTGTGTTTGTGTAGCACTTATTTAAAATATATGCGAGTTATTCAGAAAGACCGGGTTTATCCCATTCTGAATAACTGATACGACGATAAGTCGAAGATGAAGATGGTGGTCAAAGACCAGAAGTCTTCACGTCGTTTGGGTAATTACTGATGATCTTGATTGGGCTGTACACCCAAGAAGATGGAAACAGTTGGTGATCGTCCAGACGTGCTTGGAGATCGATGAATATGCGGGGTACTAGGTGCCTCCGGTTTCGTTCAGACCCAGAACGGACTTGTAAATGGACTGTGTGTCTGACATTGGATTTTAGTCTGTGTGATTGATCTCTATTAAATATATATCTGTTTGGCGGCGGAGAATTTATTCTCTTGCTTAACGCCCTTCTCTGAGACGTACGAGCTCAGGGGTTATATATTGATGGATATCAAACGCATGGAGTGAATTTCCTGTGTGGCATGCCTAAGTGGCAATTGATCGAGGCTTCTGTTGAAAAGCAAAGTCTTGTGGTGATGATCAAAGCACGGCCTTTGTGGCGTAGCTTTGTGTAACGTTTACTTCGCGAGTTTCACACCCGGTATGAACCAAAAACGGGAGAGGACGTCAGGGAGGGCATGCGTTTCTTTCTAGCTAGAAGTGGCGTCAGTGGTTTTACACGCCCTGACGAGTTTGACTTATGTGGTTGTTGCTGTTGCGAGGCGCCTCGGTTTGATCGGACGATCCGGGTCCGATGGAGTCATTTAGTTGGCTCACCTACGCCCCATAGGGCGGGGAAACGCATGTTCAGGGTTTAAGTTTAATCCACATCGGTGGACCGGCCCTGAGGATCCAAGGGTCGATGCGCTCTGACCCTAAGGCTCGGGCTAGACAGTCTCGAATCGGTTGAGGACTATCTTTTGCCTCGGTTCATAGATGGAAACCCAATTTCCAAATATGTGACATTTGCGGTTTTATTTGTAAACCTATATATGGCGACATGATATATGGTACCCATGCCGCCTATGATTGATACTTATGATTTGAAGTTGTTTTATACACTATGCACTTATAATAGTATCAAATGATTTGTTTTAAAACGTATCAAGCATTCTTTGGCTGTTATAAGGGAAAACCCTATCCCCCGGCTTGCGTTGCATTGTGTGATAGGACCTGGGTCTTATAACAGCTTCATTTTTCTTTATTTAGCATTGCGCTATTTGTTTTATGCACTGGTATTCTTGGGAGGAAACCCGTTCCGTGTTATACGGCGTGGTCCCTTGATTTACCTAACTTTAAAATAAAGAATAATAACTGTTTTAGTTCTCACACCAGTCCCATGACTGACCTGGAGTTTATTGTTTTAACCTAAACTTTGGGTGCCCTTATTTTGACACGGGCAGCTAGTAGTTTTGGTTTTGCAGATTTATATTCATAGGTTCCTGGTTTACAGCTGGAATGATATCCGGAAAGCTTTGTATCCGTATATCTACTTCTAGTTGTGTATTGTATTATTTTCCGCTGCTATGTATTTAAATGTAATTTAAATCTCTGATATTTCTGTGAAATATTCATTTATACTCTGTATATTCTTGTAATCTGATGCATTGTTGTAATATACAATGAAATGTTCTTCCGTCTGCGTTCTATTTTGTCGTGTTCTCAGAAACGATCAGGCGTTTCGAACGGTCTGGGTCGGTTTAGCGACTGGTTCGGACCGAGCGAAATTCCTTTTCGTCACACTATTGGAGTCAAGTTCTGAATGAAAGCGCTGCATAGCATTCTCTAATTCAATCTTATAATTTTCAGCGTCCCTCCGTGCTAAAGCAAGCTGGGATTGAGCATCTTCCAGGTCCTTCTCCATTTTTGTCCTGGCCCTTCCGTTGTTTTCAAGTTTCGCCTTAGATCTTTGTGCTTCTATTTCAGGCGATCGGATGACTTCTGAAAGGTTAACTGCATGTTTTTTTCATCATCTCATATTGCCTGGCAACATGGCGGATATGCCCGACAACTTCGCTATCCCAGTTCTTGAGGACCGGTTCCAAGGCTGGAACAAATGTCATCCGGTCAAAGAATATGTCTGGGAACTGTTCCCGCAGCTTTTCCAGCCTACCTTGAATCTCGGGACCATGCATGTAATCCCGTGACCCGGGGGCCGTCAACTCTGGCTGGCTGGAAGGGACGATGTCACTTCTCTCTTTTTCAGACTCTTTGGATGAATCCTTGTCCCTATCTTTAGATTCGTGATGCCTTTTTGACGACCGGCTGTGGGAAGGTGCACTCTTTGGAGGAGTTAACTCTTTAGGAAGTTTCTTTCCTCCTGTAGGAACTGCCGGATAACTGGAAGGCCTGGTAGAGGTCGACTTTGATGGAGACCGAGGTTGCGAGGAAGTCGGCTTGTGAGAAGGGCCACGAGGGCGCTCAGTACCCGGATGAAGGCTGGGTGTGCCCTTACGAAGAGAACGATAAGAGTAAGATTTCCTGCGGGACATCGTTCCTGCAAAAAAGAGAAGAGCATCTTAAAACTTTGAATACCCACGATATAAGAGTGCAGGGTCAGATAGTGTGTGTGATTTGTGCATCCCATATAATTCCCCCTAACAGACCCGGGCCTGAAGACAGGCTCATCTGACCAGTTTCTTGTCCTCTAGTTGGAGCGATGGTCTCTTCAGAAGCAGGGAAGAAAGGCCCCCCTTCAAAGTCCTTCTCTGTATATACATCATCGGGTAAAGGAATTTTATTCCGCTCGTCAAATAACTGCTCTTCTGTCAAATCACCGGGAGCAGCGGTTTCGATTGGAGTAGAAATCGGGATTTCCTTGGACACGTCACCGCGGACCTCATCCCCTCTGTATATGTTCAAGTCCTCATCGTCTTGGATGACTATCGGAGAAGGACTCTTGCGAAACTTAGTTGTTCCTACCGCTTGCGAAGTTCCCTCTCCTTCCGTTGGGGGCACATACTTATAGGGTTTGCCGCCAGTGCCAAGTCCAAATCTTCTATCCAGTAGACGATGCTTATGAAGATTGTCATCAGTAATGCATTTTTTGATCCTTAAAAAGTCGGATCTGCTTTCTACAAGAATGGACAATCGATTGTTGTATAGTGGATCCTCCGTTTTCGGGAAGACGTGATCTGTTTAAGACAAGGAAAAGGGGGGGGAATGTTAACACTTAGACTTCTTGAACAAGATATTCGGTTAGAAGCTTAAAGTTTACTTGATTTGAGCCATCTTCGTGAGCATCCGGCCTGTTTCCTTATATAAAACCAATCAGACTTAGGATCCCCTATATTGCTATATCCATCGTACAGAACCTTCCTATTCGCCACCGATTCAAAGTAAGAGAAATTTGGAGTTGCCGAAGAACGGTGCTTGAAAAGAAAGAAGAATGTCAGATCTCTGAATTTAAGTTCGGCGTGTAGGATCTCCGCGTATGCAACATATAGGGTGTATAGAGATGCGTAGGCGTTAGGATGAAGCTGCATCGGAGCAATACCCAGTCGTCTTAAAGTTTCAATGGCGATCGGAGGAAACGGAGGAATAGCTCCTACCAAGCACATTGTTCGACTGATTGCCATATATCCTTCCGGAGCTAGGTGGGGTCTATCTTCGCTTCCGGGCATCAAGACATCATCCCAAGGAATCCGTGTCTCAAGCAGATTCTTTTAAGCTTTATATCGTCGAGCTTAGATGCTAAAGAGTCGGAAAATTTATCTATCCCGAGCGCGCCAGGAATCTCGTCGGGAGCTCACTCATCTATCTCAGAATCGTCGCTGGATGAAGTACTTTCAGACGGATCTGATTCCGTGGCCTCGTACTCAGATCCAGAATCTTTAATTGGAGGAATCTCGGGGTTGTATTGCTCAGGAACCTCGGATTCCGCTTCTGTTGCGGATCTTGAAGAAAAGTGATTATTCGACATTACTGCTAGGACGAGAAAACATGAACAATGAGATTAATACTACCCGTCCCCTGTGTGTGCAAGTGCCGGTGTGTGTGCTCGTGTGTGCATTAAAAATAAAGCGTGAAAGCTATCAAGATCATCAAAATATTAGTCGTCATATGCAGTCAAATTATGTGGTCATTTAGTCCGGAAAGTCCAACATCAAGGCCCTAGCCTAACTGTTCAGAATTTTATGGTGACAAGGCATTGTTTAAAGTTTGAAATTTCTTTGGATCGTGAACTATGAGTCGGATCGCCATGTAGGGGGATCGCCCCCTTCGGATCGCAGGGCAAAGGGATCGCCCCTACACGGATCGTGAAATTAAGTGATCGGGGTCTTTGTCGAATCGTTGCAGCCCCCCACGATACGCGCCTCAGCCGTCACCACGACCCTCCGTCTCGCCACTCGCCTTCATCCTCTTCCTTTCCTCTCCTTGCCCACGATCCGAACCGGCTTCCCTCTTCTCCTTCCTCCTTCGTCTTCCTCCTCTCCTTCTCATTTCCGAACTCCAACCTTTACGCCCATCAGCCATGACGCCTCGCTTGTTCTCCCAGAAAATCGCAAAATTCCGTCGTTTCTCCCTCAAACCAGTCGAAAAAAATTCATAAAACAACAGCGTGCATGAATAAGGGTGCTTTCGGTGGAATTACCTTTCTAAAAATTGGGAAAGAGATCGGATTTTTGAAGGTTTGAAAAACCAGGGTTCGTTTCTCAACAATGCAGGCGAAACGATACGACAGAAAAAGGAAGGAAGAAAGTGAGGGGGGTCGGCTTATATAGGCAAAAGGGCGACCGTTTGTCTCCCCTTCTTTGTCCTATTCGATCCACGAAAATCGGCGGGCCGCGAACCAAAAGCCCACCACGACTCGAGGAGGAGCCCGTTTCGTTCCGAGGTCCAAATGCACACCAAAGAACGAAACGAATGCCTTGCCAACGATCCGCGACTCGAGCCCGCTATCCAAATCGATAAGTTCGGTAATGAAGACTCTGAAAAATCCCAGAAAGAGAATTGTTCACTGATTCGCGACTCGCTGTGAAAAGACAATTCTATAGCTTCGAAGCATGTTCCATCATCGATAAAACATACTTCGAGGGGCCAAAATGTTGGCTAGCTTTTTGACCAAGCCACCCAGGATCATTCATAAGAAGAAAGCATGAAACCACGTTCTTTAAGAACATGAAGGAATGGACGCATCATCGCCTCGCCCGATATCGGATCGCACACTATCGACTCGCCCACCATCGGATCGCGTCTCGACGGATCGCCCCCGTTCCATCAGCGGAACGAAACCACTATGCGGCTCGCTCCGAACCTATGTTGTTGCCCAGATTAGACCGATCCGGTCCCCTGATGCATGGCAAACCCTCTGACTCGTTCAAGCGTGAGCTAGTCTTCAGCGATCCGAGACGCACGGATCTAGCGACACGTGTCCCTAACCGTCATTCGGACCGGTTCTCCCCATCTGCACGATCCGATTTTCAAGGGGATCGCGACACCTGTCCACAACGGCGAATTTGACTATTTCTTCAACGGAGGCGATGCGATCCGATGTTCTCGGGATTCGTGCCACGTGTTACCATGACCCACCTGACAAAATCAGCTATAAATAGCCCAGAGCTTGGCACTTTTTGGGATCTTTTTTGGCAATATTGAGTACTGAATCCGCCATTATTGTCAAAATACTAGAGTATTGAGAGAAATCCTTGATTGTATTAGCTGTCAAAGTATAATCAATAATATATAAAGTGGACGTAGGCACGTTAACGCCGAACCACTATAAATTCTGTGTGTTATTTTCTTTTTCCTCATTCTTCAGTTGAAACCCTATAACATTCGGAACAATTTGGGTGTTAGGTCCAAATTTTGATCTAACATATATATAGTCTATTTATCTTAGAATTTTACTTAAAACATTCTTCTTTGTATTTATCTATAATGGGCCGAACCCAAACAAATCAGTCCATACCCGATATATATATATATATATATATATATATATATATATATATTACTAGCAAGTGTATATTCATATAACATCAATTAGAATTTAAAACATCTGTATGAAATCATAACGTTTTGATATATAAAAGAGAATTTACTGCATGAACGTAAAAGAAACTGGGATGTATGTGAAAGTTGGTCCGTGCTAATACAAAGGAAAACAAATTATATACAACTATCTGTATAAGAGCAAAGCGAATGATATGCACACACGTGTAAACACTTATTTTCATAGCTACATTTGCGCACATACTGTTGTGTGCCTAAATAAACTATTAACATGTGCTTGGGGAGATATTTAAATATGCCCGATCACATATTTGGGCCCAACATATTTAAGACGTGCCAAAATAAGATTCAATGGGGCCAAATTTCTAATTACATTCCCTGAAAGTGATATGAATTTACACAATGACTTGCGCCTCACATTTTTAAGTTCTTGCGCCCTAAACTAACTAGAACCTTACGTGCCAATCCAACATAATACCATGATCCTCAAGCTTTTGAAACCCACGCCCATACAGCTACTCTATCAATACTGCAAACCTAATCTAACCAGCAAGACCACATACCACACACGCAGGCCTACCTATTCCCTACGCAAATAATATAACGTGGCCTTCACGGTAATTCTCCCTTATATAAACGCTGCTACTCCCTTACATTTTTATTCCTCTTCTAGTGTAATGGGGAAAACACAGAATTTCCTTCAACAAATCAAAAACAAACTCGAAAATCAACCCTGAACAATTTAACCTTAAACACTCAGAAAAGGGAACCACGCAAGCCCTTTTTATTTACAAATCTAAACTAGTTTATTTGGTGAGATGTTTATCTAGGAGGTTCAGTTTCTAACCGCAATGCATGCTGTAAGGACGTAGGTTGCTCGCAGGGGAGTTAGACGGAAAAATGGGTGCTGAAATGACCCGCATTGGCAGAGGTGTTATAATTAATTTATTTAATTATATAAATAGTGATATAGTGAATTAAATCATCGTTTAATTAAATAATATGGAATAATTAATTTAATAAAATAATTAAATAATATATTTAATCCAGAAATAATCAAAATATTGGAAATCACAATATAATGTGAACTGGATCGTCCCTTAGATTTAATTCAGCTTAGAGTTGAATTATATTGATGAATATATTCAATCGACGTCAGTTTGAAATGTAGAATTATAATTTAATTAAAATAGAGCTTGAAATGGCGCGGCAGTTAGCTATTTGGCGATTCGAACTTCAACTGAGTATACAGGGTTCGTTTTAAATCGGATTTATGTGAAACAAGAAACGTGTGGAGCTGGTGGAGTATATCCTTCTAGTGAAAGAAAAATATCGGGATTTCGTCATGTAGATTTTGAGTTATGTCCAAATTAAATTCTCAGAAATACAGCGCCCTGACCATAACGATTTAATTATATATTATATAAGGATTTAAATAGAAATCGAACATCGATATAACTCTGACGATGTAATATCGAGTTGTAAATCCATATAGGAATATTCTGAGCTGTATGGTATTCCTCTGTGAATATAGACGATAATATTTATTTTTAAATATTAAATTTAATTATATTTAAATAGGCTATTTAGAGCTTTAAAAATAGCAACTTTTGCAAACGAAGTCGGAATTCGACGAAACTAATTTTGTTGGATCCAAAATGTCAAATAGTTGTTAGATTCCAAATTTGGTGATTTTTAGAGTCACTGTGTGACCGTACGGATTTTTAGAGTGAAATACAGTCGATATTTTGACAGTTAAAAATACGCTGTGTGAGCAAACGGAGTCCGAATTCGACGAAACCAGTTTCGTTGGGACCATAATGTCGAACTCTAGCTACATGTCTAGTTTGGTGATTTTTAGGTATCATATGTAATCACTGGGATTTTTAGAAGGCAAAAGGAATATAAAAATCAAAATATCTCAACAAATATCTATCTAAGAAAATCCTATAAATACCCTTAAATTTTCTCCTAACCTAATTTCACTTTCTCACAGTCAAAGAAACAAGCCGCCAGTGTTATCTCTTCAAACAAAAATCGTGAGCCTTCATAAATTCATAGAAATCAAAAGAAAATTTTATAAATCATGTGATGAATTTCTTCGAGTTCCTGAAGTGTTACTCTTCGATCCAACCTACTTTACGTTGAACTCGGTGGGATTTTTCTGGCTCGCGGTTTATTGAGAGAAGTTAGGGTTCGGGATATTTTTGTATGGGAAGGATCGATCAGGATGTAAGGGTGTTTTTGGTTTCAGCATGGTGTTTAGCACCTCATGTGGATTTTTGGGGGTATTCGCTAGTAATTGGGATCGATGGCTGTACTGTGCAGAGCGTGGTAGGGGTTCCGACGGGTTTTACTGGGAGTAGTCGAGTTGGTTTTGATGGTGATGTATTGGTAGAGAATTGAACGACGAGTAGTATGGTACTTTCGGTTGGGGTTTCCATTGAAGAAATGGTGGAGTTGGGCTTGAGGAGTACACGATAATGGGAATGGAAAAGCTCCAGGTCACGGCATATCAATTTGGGAAGAAGGAGGATGCGGGTGTTTGGGCTTGGGAAGCTGATGGGCTGAGGACATGGGCCGAGAGATTTAAATGTGAGGCCCGTTTAAGGTTAATTCGTAGTTTAAATTCAATTTAAATTATATCAACTTGTTAACGCGATATCTTAACCATATGTGATTAGTTTTACGAACCGTCTGTCGCGTTGGGATCGTATGGACAGACACTACACCATGGAACTGACCGCGAGTCGATTGGCATCCGTTATAATTTATAGCAAAATAAATTGTCCGTCTGAATCAAATCGAGTGATGGTTATCGTTATCGACGATGATCGTCCAATGTGAGTAAATCTCACCAACTCTAAACAGTTTATAATTTCATGTTGTATTTTTAGAACTGTTAGAAATTGTCTGATTTACTGTGTGTTGACTGTTTGATTGAACTGCTAGTCAGTTAGTTGAATTTCTATATTGTTTCTGTTTAACAGAAAATATCATATGGAACTGAAAGTGATGTTATCTATATTGTTTAACATCTGTGATGCAGGGAAACAGGTTGGAGGAAACCGACTGGATTCCTCAACATTTATTTTACTGTGATTCATATATTGTGATATATGATGTAATGTATAATCTAACATTGATTATATGTATTTGAACGGTATTTATTGTTGTTATATGGCGTGTTAAATACCATAAGAAATACCAGAATGTGGAAAAGGGTTTTTCAAATTATATCTTGAAAATAATTTATTTATATAAAATCAATGGATTTTATATTATAAAAGAAAAGGGAATTGGAATAAAAGGAATTATATTGGTTAAACAGATATAGAGGGAAATATTCGTAAAACAAATATAAAGGGAAAGTATGTGTCAAACAAATAGAAAGAGAAATATTTGTAGAACATTTACAAATAGATTAAAAGGGTTTATTTATTTATTTAGGAAATAAATAGAATTAGAATAAAGGGATATTTATTTGAGAAAATAAATAGAATAAAGTAAATATTTATTTAGAAAATAAATACGATATTATAAAAGGAGTTAGAATTAATTAGTTAGAGTTAAAGGAGTAAATCGAATATAGTTTATTTGAAAGGAGTTAATCAGTTAGAGGTAATCAAATAGAGTTAATCGATTAGAGTTAAAAACGAACTAGAGTTAATCGTATAGAGTTAAAGAAATAGAGTTAAGCAAAATTAGAAAATTACTAGAGATTAATAAGTTGAATGGGTTCCTGAGTATCGATCTGATGTTGGTTTCGGCCTTCGGGGTTTATACTTAGGAAGTTATTCTCTTGTTAGTTTATAGTTAAAGTCTGATAGCTATGAAATGATAGTGATATGTAAATAACAAATGGAAATGTTTTCCAGTGTTATAACGTGTATTTTCTAAACATAGAAAATAAGGAAATATATATATGGATATATATATATATGATTGATGATTGATTGATAGAATTTCCATTTGGAAATGATATCGTTGCTTGCACACTTGTTTTTCTTTGATAGTTAACTCACAGGCTATCGAAGTTTTGACCATTTTAACGTTGTTAATATGGAGAGACCGGTTGGATTTTTATCCAAAGAACCACTCTGTATTGGCATAAGCGTTGCGAATCATATATGCCAAAGATAATTGAAGACGGAGTAAAGTGCAAGGGTTGTTGTATAATTCTTAGATAACAGTGCCTAAGATGGATATACTGAATAGTGCCTTCGATTTGTCCAGTCCCAGCACAACTTGTATGGACGAAGGTCTGACTAAGTATATCTGGTAGATCACGTAAGTTGATCGTTTCAAACGTATTTACGTTGGTGGCGGAGGAATTAGTTTCTCTTAACTTATACCCGTGGTATTTTTGGGAAAATCAATTTGTGATTTAGAGGGTATGACGATGTGACCTTCTAAGTGAATGAAGATGTGATATGTGAAAAGTTAAGCGTAGCTTCTAGCCTCACATCCGGTAAATGACAAAAATCGGGCAGGCAGCATGGCTAAGTCGGTCACACCGAAGTAGGGTGTATAATCACCTATCTAGAGAATATTCATTTGCTTCTTTAATCTATCAATGTTGTCCCATATATATATACGGGAACGGTTGTTGATCCCAACCGTTGGTGATGTACATTCGATACACTTAAGCGAAATGAGTGGTCAGTCATGTATGGCTGAGTTGCAAGATGTTCTTGTTGAACTCCAGTGTATCGTTCCTAGAGTACACTGATCGGAAGGTGGTTCCATACATTGTCATAGTTGGAAATCCATTACCTAATACGTGCTTGCGGTTTCGATTGTATACTATATGTAGAACGTGAGATGAAAGCGTTTCTGCTAGATTGATATCTATTTGTACATAGACATTATTATAATATCAAAAGGTTTTTGATATAAAGATATTTTGGATTCTCATAGGGGAAAAACCCGTTCCGTTATACGGCGTGGTCTTATGAGATATCGTTTACTTGTTCAGACCGTTTTAAACCGTTTTACTCATACTAATCCCATGACTGACCCATAGTTTATTTTGTTTTGTTTCCCTAAACTCTTGGGTGCCTAAATTTGTACGGGCTGTCAAGTAGTCGGGATTTACAGATACACTTGGGGAGCTTGGAGCAGGAGGCTTCAAGATTCTATAGCTATTATTATTTCTGCTGTTGTTGTAAGTGTTGTGCTCTGATAAGTGTTATTGTATATATACTGTTTGTATTTCAAAAGCTATGTTATATTTTATTCGTTCCGCTGTGAGATTCGTGTTTACTCTGATGATGATGTTCTTCTTCTTCTTCTTCTTCTTCTATTCTATAAGTTCAACCTTATCTTTCCTCGCCCTCTATCTTCTTTCTATTAATTTCTTGAATTTCCAGTGCAATTTGGGGTTGGACTTGTGCTATTTGGTCAGCTTAAATTGGACCGGATTTCCGAGTCATTACAGTTGGTATCAGAGCTTAAGTTAAGAATTACCTTGGCTCCGTGGCATGACTCAGTAGAGATGGGGTTAGTAATATCCTAGATTGAGTTGAGTGTATATATATATATACGAGTGAACGTATTTGTTACTTGATATAAAATGGTTTTATATTGTGGGGATTCATTGGTTGAGTTGTTTATGGGTTCTGATCGATCGGTTTGATCCACTGTATCGGTAGGAGTTTGTAAACACTCGAATACAATGGGTCGACACGATATGTTTTGTAAAGAGGGTAAATTAAAATAAGTTTACCCAGAGTATATTCTGATATAGAGGAAATATATATTAGATATATTGGTTGTAATTATAATCGAGTAAGATTATAAAGTGAAATGGTTATATATAACCAATCAGAATTTATACAAGTGAATTATATGAAATTGAAATGAATTAAAGCTGAATTTAAATTAGAATTGGAGTTAAAATCCCAGAAATTTGGAAAGTGTTTGTAAAGGAATCTGGATTAAGTATAAGGAAATTTTAAGATCCTGGGGGATTTTAAATTGTTTACAAGCCTTGTGAAGGATATTTTGAAAGTGATTTCAAAAATGAAAGTATTTAGAAATGGATTTGAAAGTGATATAGTATTGAACTCACTTCGGTAGCTGGAAAACTAATTCCGATGTTGATCATGACATCATCGGTGTTCATTTTCGAGTATGTAAGTGACGGATTACTACCGAGGATTTTGTTTTGAATTCGTTTTGGGAAAACAAGTTGTGTTGAATTTCAAAAAAAAAATTGATTTTTGAAAGAGGTAAAACTATTTAAAAACTTTCAGGAAGAAAAGGTTGTTTGAATTTAAACAAATTAAAGTAAAATTTGTAAAATCCAATAGAATTGAGATTGAATTAAAAGCCAGTAAGTGAAAATCATTTGAAATAGATTAGTGTCAAGTAGAATTAGACTTGATTAGAGATAATCTAGAATTATATTGGACCGGTGAGTTATGGATTTGAAATCAAGAATAGTGCTTGAGTTTGAAATGAAATTCGACTTAGGTATAAGCGAATGGGTGTGTTAAAGATAAATTGATTTGGGATCAAGTTGGAATTGCATTGGTATATATTGAATTGATGACAGGTGAAGTGATAAAGTTGATATACCCGACAAAAAGGTACAAGTTTATATTTGATATAAGCATGAGATTTATGAGCCGAATTGGCAAGCCGCTTGGCAGTTTGATTTTCTTTTGAGTTGGAGATGGCCTAGAGAGGCGAGTTGGAGTTTTACCGATAGGGCTGTACAAAGGAGGTTGTGGCGAAATTTTCCGAAAATTTAAAGTGTTAGAAAATTTTCAGAATTTTTGAAAATTTTTGTTAGTCGGAATGAATATATATTTTAGTCGATATTAATTGGTTCAGTTGAAATCAGAAATAAAGGGTAAACAAATCTTAGGAATTCCAATAGATAGGGTAGTCCTCTAACTTAGCAATTTCGAGGACGAAATTATTTTAAGTGGGGAAGATTGTAATGACCCGCATTGGCAGAGGTGTTATAATTAATTAATTTAATTATATAAATAGTGATATAGTGAATTAAATCATCGTTTAATTAAAAAATATGGAATAATTAATTTAATTAAATAATTAAATAATATATTTAATTCAGAAATAATCAAAATATTGGAAATCACAATATAATGTGAACTGGGTCGTCCCTTAGATTTAATTCAGCTTAGAGTTGAATTATATTGATGAATATATTCAATCGACGTCAGTTTGAAATGTAGAATTATATTATAATTAAAATAGAGCTTGAAATGGCGCGACAGTTCGCTATTTGGCGATTCGAACTTCAACTGAGTATTCAGGGTTTGTTTTAAATCGGATTTCTGTGAAACAAGAAACGTGTGGAGCTGGTGGAGTATATCCTTCTAGTGAAAGAGAAATATCGGGATTTCGTCGTGTAGATTTTGAGTTATGTCCAAATCAAATTCTCAGAAATGCAGCGCCCTGACCATAACGATTTAATTATATATTATATAAGGATTTAAATAGAAATCGAACATCGATATAACTCTGACGATGTAATATCGAGTTGTAAATCCATATAGGAATATTCTGAGCTGTATGGTATTCCTCTGTGAATATAGACGATAATATTTATTTTTAAATATTAAATTTAATTATATTTAAATATATTTATATATTTAAATAGGCTATTTAGAGCATTAAAAATAGTCACTTTTGCAAACGAAGTCGAAATTCGACGAAACTAATTTTGTTGGATCCAAAATGTCAAATAGTTGTTAGATTCCAAGTTTGGTGATTTTTAGAGTCACTGTGTGACCGTACGAATTTTTAGAGTGAAATACAGTCGATATTTTGACAGTTAAAAATACGCTGTGTGAGCAAACGGAGTTGGAATTCGACGAAACCAGTTTCGTTGGGACCGTAATGTCGAACTCTAGCTACATGTTTAGTTTGGTGATTTTTAGGTATCGTATGTAATCACTGGGATTTTTAGAAGGCAAAAGGAATATAAAAATCAAAATATCTCAACAAATATCTATCTAAGAAAATCCTATAAATACCCCTAAACTTTCTCCTAACCTAATTTCACTTTCTCACAGTCAAAGAAACAAGCCGCCAGTGTTATCTCCTCAAACAAAAATCGTGAGCCTTCATAAATTCATAGAAATCAAAAGAAAATTTTATAAATCATGTGATGAATTTCTTCGAGTTCCTGAAGTGTTACTCTTCGATCCTACCTACTTTACGTTGAACTCGGTGGGATTTTTCTTGCTCGCGGTTTATTGAGAGAAGTTAGGGTTCGGGATATTTTTGTATGGGGAGGATCGATAAAGATGTAAAGGGTGTTTTTGGTTTCAGCATGGTGTTTAGCACCTCATGTGGATTTTTGGGGGTATTCGCTAGTAATTGGGATCGATGGTTGTACTTTGCAGAGCGTGGTAGGGGTTCCGATGGGTTTTATTGGGAGCAGTCGAGTTGGTTTTGATGGTGATGTATTGGTAGAGAATTGAACGACGAGTAGTATGGTACTTTCGGTTGGGGTTTCCATTGAAGAAATGGTGGAGTTGGGCTTGAGGAGTACACGATAATGGGAATGGAAAAGCTCCAGGTCACGGCATATCAATTTGGGAAGAAAGAGGATGCGGGTGTTTGGGCTTGGGAAGCTGATGGGCTGAGGACATGGGCCGAGAGATTTAAATGTGAGGCCCGTTTAAGGTTAATTCATAGTTTAAATTCAATTTAAATTATATCAACTTGATAACGCGATATCTTAACCATATATGATCAGTTTTACGAACCGTCTGTCGCGTTGGGATCGTATGGACGGACACTACACCATGGAACTGACCGCGAGTCGATTGGATTCCATTACAATTTATAGCAAAATAAATTGTCCGTCTGAATCAAATTGAGTGATGGTTATCGTTATCGACGATGATCGTCCAATGTGAGCAAATCTCACCAACTCTAAACAGTTTATAATTTCATGTTGTATTTTTAGAACTGTTAGAAATTGTCTGATTTACTGTGTGTTGACTGTTTGATTGAACTGCTAGTCAGTTAGTTGAATTTCTATATTGTTTCTGTTTAACAGAATATATCATATGGAACTGAAAGTGATGTTATCTATATTGTTTAACATCTGTGATGCAGGGAAACAGGTTGGAGGAATCCGACTAGATTCCTCAACATTTATTTTACTGTGATTCATGTATTGTGATATATGATGTGATGTATAATCTGATATTGATTATGTGTGTTTGAACGGTATTTATCGTTGTTATATGGCGTGTTAAATACCATAAGAAATACCAGAATGTGGAAAAGGGATTTTTAAAGTATATCTTGAAAATAATTTATTTATATAAAATCAATGGATTTTATATTATAAAAGAAAAAAGATTTGGAATAAAAGGAATTATATTGGTTAAACAGATATAGAGGGAAATATTCGTAAAACAAATATAAAGGGAAAATATGTGTTAAACAAATAGAAAGAGAAATATTTGTAGAACATTTACAAATAGATTAAAAGGGATTATTTATTTATTTAGTAAATAAATAGAATTAGAATAAAGGGATATTTATTTGAGAAAATAAATAGAATAAAGTAAATATTTATTTAGAAAATAAATACGATATTATAAAAGGAGTTAGAATTAATCAGTTAGAGTTAAAGGAGTAAATCGAATATAGTTTATTTGAAAGGAGTTAATCAGTTAGAGGTAATAAAATAGAGTTAATCGAATAGAGTTAAAAATGAACTAGAGTTAATCATATAGAGTTAAAGAAATAGAGTTAAGCAAAATTAGAAAATAACTAGAGATTAATAAGTTGAATGGGTTCCTGAGTATCGATCTGATGTTGGTTTCGGCCTTCGGGGTTTATACTTAGGAAGTTATTCTCTTGTTAGTTTATAGTTAGAGTCTGATAGCTGTGAAATGATAGTGATATGTAAATAACAAATGGAAATGTTTTCCAGTGTTAATAACGTGTATTTTCTAAACATACAAAATAAGGAAATATATATATATATATGGATATATATATATATATGATTGATGATTGATTGATAGAATTTCCATTTGGAAATGATATCATTGTTTGCACACTTGTTTTTCTTTGATAGTTAACTCACAGACTATCGAAGATTTGACCATTTTAACGTTGTTAATATGGAGAGACCGGTTGGATTTTTATCCAAAGAACCACTCTGTATTGGCATAAGCGTTGCGAATCATATATGCCAAAGATAATTGAAGACGGAGTAAAGTGCAAAGGCTATTGTATAAATCTTAGATAACAGTGCCTAAGATGGATATACTGAATAGTGCCTTCGATTTGTCCAGTCCCAGCACAACTTGTATGGACGAAGGTCTGACATAGTATATCTGGTAGATCACGTAAGTTGATCGTTTCAAACGTATTTACGTTGGTAGCGGAGGAATTAGTTTCTCTTAGCTTATACCCGTGGTATTTTTGGGAAAATCAATTTGTGATTTAGAGGGTAGGACGATATGACATTCTAAGTGAATGAAGATGTGGTATGTGAAAAGATAAGCGTAGCTTCTAGCCTCACATCCGGTAAATGACAGAAATCGGGCAGGCAGCATGGCTAAGTCGGTCGCGCCGAAGTAGGGTGTATAATCACCTATCTAGAGAATATTCATTTGCTTCTTTAATCTATCAATGTTGTCCCATATATATATATATATATATATATATATATATATATATATATATATACGGGAACGGTTGCTGATCCCAACCGTTGGTGATGTACATACGATACACTCAAGCGAAATGAGTGGTCGGTCATGTGTGGCTGAGTTGCAAGATGTTCTTGTTGAACTCCAGTGTATCGTTCCTAGAGTACACTGATCGGAAGGTGGTTCCATACCTTGTCATAGTTGGAAATCCATTACCCAATACGTGCTTGCGGTTTCGATTGTATACTATATGTAGAACGTGAGATGAAAGCGTTTCTGCTAGATTGATATCTATTTTTACATAGACATTATTATAATATCAAAAGGTTTTTGATATAAAGATATTTTGGATTTTCATAGGGGAAAATCCCGTTCCGTTATACGGTGTTGTCCTATGAGATATCGTTTACTTGTTCAGACCGTTTTAAACTGTTTTACTCATACCAGTCCCATGACTGACCCGGAGTTTATTTTGTTTTGTTTCCCTATACTCTTGGGTGCCTAAATTTGTACGGGCAGTCAAGTAGTCGGGATTTACAGATACACTTGGGGAGCTTGGAGCAGAAGGCTTCAAGATTCTATAGCTATTATTATTTCTGTTGTTGTTGTAAGTGTTGTACTCTGATAAGTGTTATTGTATATATACTGTTTGTATTTCAAAAGCTATGTTATATTTTATTCGTTCCGCTGTGAGATTCGTGTTTACTCTGATGATGATGTTCTTCTTCTTCTTTTATTCTATAAGTTCTACCTTATCTTTCCTCACCCTCTATCTTCTTTCTATTAATTTCTTGAATTTCCAGTGCAATTTGGGGTTGGACTTGTGTTATTTGGTCAGCTCAAATTGGACCGGATTTTCGGGTTATTACAGGTGCGGTGCAGCTAAGGGTCCTCGTGCGTGAGTTTTCCATTCAGTTGAGTAGGGAGTTGCTGTAAGGTGGCATACGGGTTTACAATGGGAGGAAATTGGATCTGTGCAGCGAGGAGTTAGAGCCACTTAAGGGGATTGGAGGAGCAGAGGGAGGCGCAGCCATCGACAGTGGTCGGAGCTCTTGGAATTTGCGGTGGAGAGAGAAAACTGAGGTTGAACGGAATTGATATACTTCCGGTTTTTGGTCATGTGTCGGGCCTACAAGCCACTGTGGGGTATGAGGTTGGTCAGAGGCGAGAGAGGGTTCAGCGAAGGTCACTGTAGTGGCCAGGGTCGAGGTACGGTGCCAGGGTTCATTGGCGACGGCGGCTTAAAGTCATGGGTTTGGTTCATGCTTTGTAAGGAAGAAGAAATCGGATTTTGGGTTCAGTAAAAAGGATCGCGATTTTTGTTTATCTAGGATAAAGATGATGATGGCTTAGATCTTGAGTGAGGACAGGCTGCATTTTCGGTTTACATGGGTGAAAGGATTTTGGGAATGAACCAGTTTCATTTGGTAATTGGGCTAGTTGCTATATCATGTGAAGACGGGCCTGGGTTTTAATCAAAGATATTATCTTGTAATTCATTGATAATAAGGAGAGGATCAGAATCTCGGGTATTCAAACAAAAGGGATGTGAGCGTTCTATTTTTACTAGACTGAATTGATGGTGAGACCCATTTATATAAATAAATTTAAAATCTTGTTTATGTTGACTTAATTAATACATATGCTACAATATATTTTTATATAGTAAACAAAGTAGGAAGAACTAACATTTCATGCTATTAATATACTATGGCAGAGGGGTATAGGTTAACTAAACATAAATTAGTTAATGTAAAATATTATTAAGAGATAATTATTCTAAATTAAAATTGTGTTAGCATAAATGTTAATTTATAATTATTTCATTAACAGAATTTAACAAACTAGGAGGAGTTAGAATTGTATCGTGGGATGCAATGTAATGGAGCTGGTCTGGTCAGTAATGAAAGCTACCATATTTTTGATAAAATTAAACTACTGTTTAATTTTATTGAAATGAACTGTTCAAACAACGGTATCAACTCAAGGTGAGTTAAACTCACTCAGTAATTCCCATTTATATTTTATAAATTGGGTTTTTATTTTGTGCATTCTGTTTGCCACTGGTTGACTGTTTGCTAGTTATATATTTATTTGTTGATTTAATCGATGAAATTAAACTTTTGTTTAATTTCAGTGAATTACCAAAAAATTATTTTAACGATTGAATCCAATAGAGGTGACTCACCTTGGTTTTTCACGTTTATAAAATAAACGTGTTTAAATTGTTTGAGTTGTTTGCATTGCTTGTGAATTGGTTGATGTTAAATGTTCGTTATTTATTGTTATCAGTTAAATAAGATTAAATGATCTGATTCGAGATAACCATTTTGGATACAGGGAAGAACAGGTTGGAGGGATCCAACGGGATTCCTTAAAGATATTATTGATTTTCATATTTTCATATATGAATTGATCTGATGAGATGATTGATTTGATTGTTGATTGAAAATTCAACATCTGTTTAGTTTAAACCAATGAGCGGTATTGGTTGAGCATTTGGCAACATATGGCCTATAAAATCAACTGTTTATAAATGTTGATTTACCGTCAAGCAAATCGACAGCGAAGAAGTTAAAAAATTTATTTTATAACTGGATATAGATTTTGAATTAAACTATATTGAAAATAAAAGTTTGTTTAAAAAGAAATAAATATTTATTACTTATTTTAATTTATAATTAATTATTAATTGATTTTATAAAGTAAATTCTGATGTCAATCAACTTTATAAACAAGTGAAGGGGAGTTAACCTAACGGTTAAAATTGGATAATTGTTTTGTTTAGAATAATTAAACGGAATTTTATTTAAATTATTTATATTATTTATTTATTTAAAGGGAGAACGAATTGGAATCGGTTAATGGGATAACCGTGTTTTGAGTTGACTATATCGATCGTTTTTAATTAGGATTAAATTACAGCATTTTGAATAGAATGGTTAAATGAATATTGTTTAAATTTTGATAAGGTATTTGAAAAGGGAATTACTATTTATTTTAGTTAATAAAGGAATTAACTACTGAAGTAGTGAATGATCAAAGTAAATTATTATTCTGATTAATAGTAATTTGAGAAATTAGTTTTAATTGAAGTAATGTAGAAAGAAATCGAGATTGAAATGAAATCAAATGGAATGGTGAAAGGAGTTTATGAACGGCTTTCACATTTAAAACTCGAATTTTTATAACGAAGTTATAAAGAGAATTTTAAGCAAATACGATTGCTTAAATTAAATGATACTTGAATTACGTAAAAGGAGAAAAAGATGAAAAGGGTTTATAATAAATTAGGATTAGATAAAAGAAGTTTGAAGTGTTATATCGTTAATTTTAAATTAATGTTACTAAAAAATGAGATCAAGTAAAAAGGGGAAATTTGAAATAAGATTTCCAAAGCGGGAAATGGTTGAGTAGATTTGAAAGGAGATTGGTAAAAGCGAATTTGGATAAAAATGGGTCATAGGATTTTGTAACAAATCCGAATTATGAAATAAATGTGTTGTAAGAGGCAAGGTTAAAAAAGTGGTGTTGTATAAAGAAGTTACTTAATTATTGAATTAAGGAATAAATGGGTATATTCGAGGAAGAGATATTCAAAAGTAAGCAGATTTATGAAACCGTATTTTGGATAAAATGGTTAATTGGAATTTGTTTTGAGACTGGAATGGAATATTGGTTTGTGGATTAGAACTTATGTTTATCTGAGGATAAGAACGTTGTTGATCAAGGTCTGAGAGGTAATTAAAATACCCCAACCTGAACAACATCAGGATTATCTGAAGATGATATTAGTTGATAATGGTAAAAGAGGTTAGTGATAATTTATTATTCCCATTAGTGAAATAATAATGTAATGTTTGGTGAAAATTTGGAGAATATATAACGAGAGATCCGATGTAAAGGAAATTAGCAAGAAGGGAAAATATATAATGAGAATTCCAAAGTAGAAGAAAAACAAAAGGGGGTTGCATGAAAATATAACGATATCTTCGGGTTAAAAAGGAAATGTAAAGTTGAGTTTTATTTTATACAAATAAATATTAGTTATTGTTTCAAGAATGGAATAAAAGATATTTCGTAACGCTATTTTACGAATAATAAGTTGAATGAATTTCTCAAATTAAACAATGATGTAACAAATGTTTTGAAAGGAGAAGTAAGTGGAAACTGAATATGGTTATAAGTTATTTTACTAAGTATTATAATGAAATGGTTTGGAGGGCACTGGTATATAAGAATTCAATTATCGTATATTTTAAATATTAAAAGAGTTAGAAGTTTTATTTAAGTAGAATTGAATTAGTTTGTTTTAATTACAAGGCCAAGTGATGCTGAATACTGAATCAGTGAACTCATTGGATTGTCATGATTGAATCACTGTTATTTTGATAGTTAAATCACCGACTATCAAATCTGTCCAATACGATTGTCGGTATGGAAAGACCGAGATTGAATTTATATTCGAAAACCATTCCGACTAACAAATACGTGAAGATATCAGAAGATGATCGAGACGGAGCTTTGAAGACCGTAGATTTTCATAAACGGAGGAAATACTAATAATCTTTGGTTAGCTCCTAGAGATAAGTTGTGATTCCGTTGTGGTTGGAATCTACGGGTTGCAAGGACTTCTCGCTATAGATCCATGGGGTGATTCCTATATTGGATGCAGTAGGAGAGTACCTTCGGTTCATCCTGGTCTTGGATGACTTGTATGGACGGATGTCTGACAGAGTATTTCCAAAGGGATCACGTACGTTGATTTCTTAAAACGTACTATAGTTGTTTGCGGAGAATGGTCGTTCTCTTAGCTTCCAACTAGAGTATTTTTGTGGACGTCAATTAGTGATATCTAGCGGATCTGATGATGTTGCATTCAACGTGAATGATGACCAGATGTTTTAAAGAAATGCTGACCTCAAGCCTCATCAACCGGGAAATGACAAAAATCGGCCAGGCAGCATGGCTATGTGGGTCACTCCCATTAAGGTGTATAATCACCTATCTAGAGAAATTCCTTTTTACCTCTTTAATCGATTTCGATGTTGTCCCTTTTCAGGAAATGGTGGTTTAAGCCCAACCATTGGTGATATACATTCGATACACTCAAGCGAAATGAGTGGTCGGTCATGTGCAGGCCGGGTTGCAAGAAGTTCTTGTTGAACCTAGTGTATTCGCCTCTAGAGATACACTATCGGCAGGTGGTTCCATACCTTGTCATAGTCGGAATCCAATCTCCAATAAGCGCCCGCGGTTTTGATTGTATACTATATATATGGAGCTTGAGATGCAAGCGTTCCGCTAGATTGATATCTACTTGTATTTAGACATTATTATAATATTAGAAAAGATATTGCTTTCAAAAAAAATTTGGGTTATCGTAAGGTAAAAAACGTCCGTATTTATGTGTGGATTTGGTCTTACGATTATCCTTTTCTTTTGCAAAGATTTTTGAACTTTAAAATCAAGTTGGATGATTCCCTTTAATACTGTGCGAGTTTTTCTCACTCTAGTTCACCAGACTGACCCGGTGTTTTGTAAATGCTCGGGTTAGACCGGGTTGTGCAGGTCCAGGTTATCGGATGCTGCGAAGTCCAGAGACGTGCTGGAGGTGTTCAGATGTATGATATTATATAGCTACTATTCCGCTGTGTGTTGTATATGAGGACACGTTATTATAACTGTCCAGATGTTTGATGTTCTCTGATATTGAAAGTATTTTTAAAAGCTCTCAGTAAAGATTTATTTCTGTACCATATTTTGTTCCGCTGCGATGTGAGACTCCATGTTGTGTTGGTTCTTCTTCTTCTATTCTAATATTTCTTTCTTTATTATCTCACCCTCTAATTTCTTTCTAATAACTACCAGTGTTTTTCGGTGTTTGGAAGATCGGCATGAGATATGAAATTGTATTTATGTCGATTTTCGGGGCCGAAAACCCTTGGTTCGTTACAGTGAACAGAATTCTAGAAGATCTTTTAAGGCTGTGTATCCTTGACTTCAGAGGGACTTGGGAAGAGAATCTTCCTCTAGTAGAGTTTGCCTATAATAACAGCTATCAGGCTAGCATCGATATGGCACCCTTCGAAGCATTGTACGGACGACCCTGTAGATCGCCAACTTGTTGGTGGGAATCTACAGAAAGATTGTTACTTGGACCAGATATGGTTAGGGAAACGTCCGAAAAGATTGACCTTATTCGACGGCGAATGAAGACAGCTCAAGATAGGCAAAAGTCCTATGCAGACAAGAGAAGGACTGACATCGAATTCAAAGTGGGAAACTTAGTGTTTGTCAAAGTATCACCTCTAAAGAATGTGGTTCGCTTTGGATCAGTAGGGAAGTTGGCACCTAGGTTTGTGGGATCATTTCCCATAACCGAGAGGATTGGCCAGATGGCCTACAGAGTAAAGCTCCCAGAAAATTTATCCGGTGTTCATGATGTTTTCCATGTCTCTCATCTACGGAAGTGCCCGCATGACAGCGCGGAAGTTGATGAGCCGAGCATGTTGGAAGAAGTCTAAGTGGAACGGGAGGCGATGGTTAGACCAGTCCCCACCCATATTCTTGGGTCAGAGGTTAAGAAGTTGTGTAATAAGGAAATCAAGTTGCTAAAGGTTCAATGGGGAGATAACCCCGAAGATGCGACTTGGGACACCGAAGACAAGATTCGTGCTTCGTACCCTTTTCTTTTCGAGGGTATGTTCTTAACTCCTTTCCTAAGTTTTATCAGTACTTGTTTCTGTCAATAGAATATATCTCATCCATAGTATTTTCGACCTTTAGATAGGAATCCTATGGACGTAAACATGTGTTTGAAACATGTTATGTTTGATGGATGCAAGTTTACGCAAGTGTTTGCTAGTGGTTGCCTGTGGACGCATATACACACACATTAGGCATTAAGATCGGCTCAATCACTTTCATATTGCATATGGATGTGTGTGCATTTTATTTTCTTTAATGGATGAAAATGGATGAACTGGCATATGGATGTCGCATTTGGATGAATGGATGTGCACACATATAGAACTTATATGATACAATAGGTTTATTTGCATACATGTTGGATTCATGGCACTAACATACATTGCATTAAGGAGGTCAACTGAATCAGTAGACCGCCTGATCTTCGCATTAGTGTTGGGACATATACACACAACTTTTCACATATTCAAATGAGCATTAGAAATCTTTAAGGACAATGGATGCCAGTGATTGACGGATGAGTAGATGGATGATGGATGGTAGGATATGCACTCTTCTCAACTTAGAGATTTCGAGGACGAAAACCTTTGAGTAGGGGAGAATGTTACACCCCGAATTTTTAACGACATTAAAGAGAATAAATTACATAATAATTAATTTAATGTTCAAAATTAGAGGAAACGGACTGCACCATTGCGTCCGTTGCGAAATTCTAGTCAAGATAGACATTTGGTTTGCGTAAAATGGACACCCTATGAAGAAGTTATGAGAGTTTTAAGTTTGTATATGCACAGAAATATTTTATATATACGCATGAGTTAGAGGTGAGTCAAAGATGAGTCAGAATCCTATCCAGAGGATATAAATTCGAAAATTTCCTCTGAGCGGCAAAATTCCCGCTCCAGGCTATCGACCCGGGTGTCGACCTAGGGGTCGACCCCTCCTGAAGGGGTGTCGACCCACCCACAGGGGTCTCGACACCCCTAGAGCTGAGGTGGCACTCGGTTTCAGGGGGTCTGGCAGCTATATATATGTGTCATATTTCTCATATTCTCTTCATTGGGAGCCATGGAGTCCATATGCTTCTGGAGTACGAACTGAACCATTTCTACAACAACATACTCTACAAATCCAATTCAGAAATTCTAGATCTGTTCTTCCTAAATTCTCTAAACCTAACGTTGTGAGTTTCTAGATTACCTTTAGGTTTAGATAAATAAAAGTATGCTTTGATAGACAATGAATTAGATATGTTGTAAAGTATGATTCTGTGTTAATATGAAATTCTATCCTATGTTATGACAGATCTAATTTCCTAGATCTAATATAATTATGGTAATTCGATTATGATGTTTATATGGATCTTGATTTGTAACCATGTTATGATAGAAGTACATCTATTAATTTGGATAATTGTGACATTACTTGGATCTAGACCTTTATGTTAATCACCTTTCACCTGTCATATCGTGATACATTGATATATGTTGTAAACTTGACATATGAATCTACCTTTTGATCTAAACATGTTTTTATGTCACCCTAACTATGCTAGATCTAGGTAATTGGACACCTAATGTTAAATCTAGATCTCATGAAACATCATAGTGATTGCCACAAGTCACCCGTTTGATGTCCACTTTATTATGATCACATGTCCATTCACTTTGTTATGCCAGTTTATATTCATGTTTATGCCAAGACATGTTTAAACTATCACCCTTGTCATATTCCCGTTTATTGTTATAGCTAGGCTACTTTACAGCCTAGATGCCGCCAAAATACGTACGAATACGTTAGAGAAAAAACGGGGAAAAAGGGATTATAATTGGCATGATTTATGTAATGTTTAATAGGAAATGGGACATGTAATTCAAATGGGGAAAACATAAAAATAGTTACCTATAACGACATATGTAGATTTGGATTAATTTGGAATGCTTGGTAATTTACAAATAGGAATTGTAAATTGTAATTATGACATGAGGTTAGGTTACATTAGTGGTGGAAGTTTACCCGGACCCGACCGGCATATCCAGCAGCCACTAATGTTGAACCTAATGTGGGAGGTCTAAGTACGCAAATACGAATCGGGCTAAGACACGAGGTTAGGCCCAACTGTGGAATAAGCTGCCCGGAACCAACCGGCATATCCAGCATCCACACGTTGTAGGCCTAATGTTGGAGGTCTAGTCCATTATAACCATAATTGGACATGGTAATGAAATGGACTACTTAACCTAATTTAATATGACTATGGACTTAAGTTAGGGTTAAGTAAAATTGGATGGGTAGTGGTGGGTTAAGTAAATTAGAGGGGATGGGTAATATGTGTATATAGGCCCACGTACTTAACCCAATAAGGTTATGTAATTAAAGACACCGAGTGGTATACATAACCAGTAAATAATGTAACAGGGTTATGTAATTAAAGACACCTAGTGTTATACATAACCGGTAGATAATGGAATAAAGTTATGTAATTAAAGACGCCCTTTAAGGTAGGCATAACTAGTATAGGGCTATGTAATTAAAGACACCTAAGGGTATACATAGTCAGTGGAAAGCCTAGAGGGGGATACAAGACAAGGGGAGAGCTTGTATCATATTGTGTGGTACCCATTTCAGTTAGTAACCCGGAGTTGGTATCAAGTAAAGACCTCCGTAATAGGAGGAGAAAGGGGCACACTTACTGGTTGATTATAAGAGATCCAAACGAGGCGGATGGTGTGGGCGGCGCAAACTGACCAGGGACATGTGCATGCATGGGCCGGGCAGAGGGGGCTAAGACGACCGTGACACCAGTAGATATGGTTGCGCACACCATGGGTTGCCACTTTAGGAAGTGATACCTCCTACTGTGGGGCCAGCACAGGATACCTACAAGGTAGGGAGCCGATTGATTAGGGTAGTTGTTAGGGTATACTTGGATGTATGACCTAATCCTACTAGCTTATAGTGGAAGGGATCATCTCATTTCAGTTATACTAGTAATAATGCAGAGTAATCATCAGTGAGGCACATACATCTTAACTTGTTTACCTTGTCACACCTGCCATTTATGTTGTGATCTCTCTCTCTATTATCCACTTTATATGCCTATCATGTTGCTTTTAATTATCTACTAGCTAAAAGTAACTAGACTCGCCAGACTTTTTGTCTGACCCTGTTGTTTCTCCTTCTTTCTTCCATCCCCCCCCCCCAAGGTTCTCAGGGAGGAAACACTCAGACTTAATCAGGAATCAGATATCATATTGCTAGGAGCTACTTCTGAAGTATGGCTCAAGTTCTTGTCTCTATTATGGCTTAACTCTTTTTATTGGGGGAATGATGCTTTTTATTTACTTATGTACTCTAATGGTACAAGACAGAAGTATTTTTATTGTAATGGTTTTTATGACTTATGAAATTGTGGACCATGGTATTATGACTTATGTTTGAAATAAAAGTTTAAATTTTCCGTTGTTGCCTTATTTATATCTATCTTGTAATTATTCTATGTCTGTTTACCTATAGCGCTTCACGAAACATAATGCATTCCCTTAGTGAGTGACATTAACGGACGTGGGGTGTTTCATGAACTCTTGAAATATTGATTAATCGTGAGTCTTAAAATTTCTCTGATCTTTGAATCTCTTATCATCTTTATAACTGTACAGTCTTCAGTAATATTTCATGTATATAATTCCTGCATATATATATATATATATATATATATATTCTATACGAAAAGTGTTAGCATATATTTTATAATCAATGATAACTGAAATAAGGTTGTTGTCATCAAAATGCCATTCTCCAACACCCCTAACAAACAATCTAAACATCCAACTGGCATGTCCCTTAACCACCGTGCCTCGATACTGAAAGGTTGATGGCGTCTTTGTTTTATCTCTAGTTTTTTTACATTCCACTGACTGCCGATGACAGGTACTCGACGATCTATTATCCTGTGTTGGTCCTGACCCAGCCTCCTACCGAGGCGATTGCCGAATCACCCAAGTGTCACACTGCCACAGCCTTCTAACTGCAAAGTTATTTCTGCGGTCAAGATATATTCACCGAGTAGAAACGCGCAGACCCAACCCCGGCAAGCATAGCCTAAGCGTTGTCACCATAAAGAGGACTACCATGAGTACCCTTCATGTCCCTCGGAAGTCGCGTGCTTCCTTCCAGTCCCACTAAGATATCAAGTTGTAAGTCGAACCAAGTAATCAAGTGGACGTGCTCCTTCCGTGTTTCCAGACACCCCGATGATCTACCCCGTTGGACTCTTCACCTTCAAATGTGCGGACTGGCTCAAGCGCATCACGCTAACATATTATCAAACCCTATGTCTCAATGTTTAATTACGTGCTTGCTTTACCTCATCTGATTTCCAATTAAATTGGTCATTTCCAATTATATTAATTTCTTACTCAAGTTACCAAGTTCACTCCGAGCCCCTTATATCTCTAAGGAATAGACCCCTCTTGCTTATTAATTTCAGTCATATAACTTAATCTATTTAAGTTTATTAATAAGCCCATAACATATTATTTTCTAGATTGTAATCCAAGGGTCTGTACTCTACAATCTCTTTATATTATTACCATGCAACTCATTGTTCGATTTGATAGTTACAATAACATGTTCTACTTAATATATAATTAACTATATCTTATCTTAATCCACATGTTTTCTGTTTAACATGTCACTTTTATGTATGATTAAATATAACTTATTTCATTCCATATGTTCAACTCATTCTTTCTTATTTAATCATAATTTCATCTTACACTGTCATTACAACTTGTTGTTGTTTACTTATTAACTTAGTTCTCCTAACTAAGGCTTATTAATAAGTTTCCTTTTCATTTATTATAACTTATGTTATAATTTGCACTTGTCCATAGGACAAGCCTGCCTATTATATAACATTTTCGTAATTAATCATAATAGGTTATTATCATTCCCCGTTCATTCCAATTCTTTTACTGTTGTAACTTTCATTAATTTCCACTAATTATAGCCAATGCCATTTATTTCTATCCTATTATATACATATATTAATATACATATTTATGCACCAGACCTCTCACATTAAGCCAACCACTTGTGGATGTTGAATTTGCTGGGCGGTTCCAAGCAGACTTCTACCACAAATTATACTTAACCTCGTGTCTTAGCACCGTTATATGTATACTCACGCACCAGACCTCTCACGTTAAATTAACCACTTGTGGATGATGGATTTGTCAGGCGGTTCCAGGACTTCTACCACAAGTGAATTTAACCTCCTATCTAAATGCGATTATAATTTTTATTTACTGTAAATTTAGGCATATTCATGCTTCTAAATTTTATTGTAATCCTTATTTACAATCTTTTGGCATAATAATATTCTTAACAAATATTCATATTCATTGTAAATTCAATAATTACAGCATTTATAGTAAATTCAAACTCAGACAGATGATTAATGGAAAACAGGTTTTATACAACATTACAATTATTCCCATCACTGTAACTTAACTTATAGTATCCAATTAACAAGTTATTAGAACATGCATATATATAACAATAATCCTTTCCACATATTTTAACAGGTTTATACATTTCACCAGATTTACATTTCAGCAGATTAATCATTTCACCAAATTTACTATACATATTTGCGGGGAATGCCAAACGATAAATACACCATTATCAAAAAGGCATAACTTAAATCCACTGACCTAATAGCTTTCCAATTCATGAATCTGGTCCAGACCTAGCATTCCATGGCTCCCCCTAACTGAATTTAGAACCTTAAAAGCTATGGATCCGCAATTCTCAACTAAAAGAAAAAGGGAAGAAAGAGGAGAAATTTAAATGACCAGATCCCAGAATTACCTTACTTCGAACAGAATTCTGAACACCCATTTGCAAATATACATTCTTTTCCTCTAGATCTTGAATCAGAATTTCCTTAGACTAATTATTCTATTTTCTGAAGAGATTTGAGGAGGAAGAAGAATGGCAGAGTATAGACATCCTCTCAGAAAATATGAGATTTAGGCTAGCTGTGCTAGCCTATTTTTAGGTGTTTAAGATCATATCGTACATGCAGCGTTGAGTCAGCAATGAACGTAGTTAGAAAAACAGTCCAGATTCATCAAATGAATCTGCCCGGATCAGGGGTGGGTCTACCCACATACCCACATGGGTCGACCCTAGAGTCGACCCAACCCCCCTTTGGGACGACCAATGGGTCGACCTAGGAAGGTGTGGGTCGACCCACGGGTTGACCCGGCAGGTGTGGGTCAACCCATTCGGGTCCAGCGAGCTATTTTGGGCGCAGATGTTTATTTGTTAACATTTTTAATTTTAAACGTTTGATTTATATGCCCATTATATCTTCTTTGATTTATTTACATATAAACTCCTTATATGTAGGGATGAGCATTATTCGGTTAAACCAAATAAAACAACCAAACAAATATATTTTGGTCGGTTTGGTTCGGTTTGTAATCGGCCCAAAAAATATTAAGTTCGGTTATCGGTTTAACCAAATTAACTGAATTTTTACTATATTTTCAAAATTATCGGTATTATAATAAATATTTTAGGTTAGTTTAGTTATTTAAGTATATATTAATCATCACCTATGTGTCAAAATTAATAATTAAAAAGCATAAAAATGAAAAATAATAATACTGTAATCGTATGTTTATAATTTGTTTCGAATTATAGTAAATATTTCATACACAAAGCGTAAAACATTTTTAGTTCCGTTTAATCGGATAACCAACCAAACCAAAAAAACTTAATCTAGTTGGTTTGGTTTTCATTTTTATCGGTTTTAGTTTGGTTTGACAAATTTATCATCGAATAAACCAAACCAACCAAACACTCATCCCTACTTATATGTATACAAAACTTCTATTGCCCATTTTACACGTATATATATACGCATAACTTTTATTTCATTTTCAAAATTCAAATGGTGTTATATCGTTATTTATTTCTTACCAGATTTCTTTGATTGCAGCCTTATTTTGAATTTCTCTCTCTTGTGTGTGTATATATATATATATATATATTTATATTTATATTTATATGTATATGTATATGTATATATGCACATATATATGCATATAATTACATATCCATGTATGCACATCTCTTTATCCTTATTTATATGTATAGTTTTCCTTATATGTGCATACATTCCTATTTTCTTCATAGAACACGTATTATTTTAGTCGTTCCCCTAAAACAAAAATATGGTGCCAGCGAAAATCGAACTCGTGCCACTCTCTTGAAAGTCACAAGCTCTTACCAACTGGACTACATAGGCTTTTGTTAACAAGGCTAAAAACAATGGTGGTCATTGTTCTTTTTCTTTTACCTTCATTTCATGATTGTTATAATATTTCATTTAATGGTACCTCTTTCATATTAAATCAGATTTCTGCAATCCATAGGTCTAAATTGACTAGAAAATCGCCATGGACGCAATGACGCTAATCCCGTGACCAAATTCTGGAAGCTTTTCGAATTTTTATTTTATTATTTAATTAAAAATGCGGGGTGTTACACTAGTGGAAAACAAGTTTGCACAAAGGAAGGAGTATGATGAAACTTTTGAATTGGTTGTGAGGTATACTTATATCCGAATATTACTAACCATAGTTGTTACTCAAGACTTGGAGTTGGAGCAATTTAATGTGAAAACCGCCTTCTTGCAAGGTGACTTGGATGAAGAAATTTACATGAAGCAACTAGAAGGTTTCGTGGTAGATGGTAAATCAAATTTAGTCTGCAAGTTAAAGAAATCACGATATGGCTTGAAGCAATCACCTAGGCAGTCGGGCAAGAGATTTGATCATTTTGTGCTTGAAATGGTTTTAATAGAAGTATCAAGGATGCTTGTGTTTATTTCAAGAAGTTAAAAAATGATTGTTAGGTGCATTTACTCTTGTATGTGGATGACATGCCCGTAGCTTCTAAAGACAAAAATGAAATCAACAAGTTAAAATTGAGTTTCAAATCGGAATTTGAAATGAAGGATCTTAAAGAAGCAAGGAAAATTTTAGGCATGGAAATTATTAGGGATCGAAAGCACTTTGCATGGAAATTGACTCAAAATGAATATATTGGAGAAGTTCTTTATAAGCATTAAATACACCTTTACCTTTGCATATGAAGCTTTCGAGTAAGCGATTGCCTATCGAGGAGAAAGACAAGTCCTACATGGCAAAGGTGTCATATGATAGTGTGGTTGGAAGTTTGATGTATGCAATGTTGTGTACAAGACCCGATATTGCAAATGCCATCAGGAGGGTTAGTCATTATATGGATAATCCATAGAAATCGCATTGGGAAGCTGTGAAGGTTATTTTGAGATAATTGAAAGGTATAACATCTCACGGTCTTGTTTTTCTGGGTAGTAAAGAGAATAATTGCAAGTTGGTTGGTTATTGTGATTCGTACTACTATGGTGATAGAGATCGGAGAAAGTTAACTTCCATATATGTCTTCACTCTTGGTGGTGCTGCCATAAGTTGTAGATCAAGATTGCAAATAGTAGTCGTTTTATCCACTACGAAAGCAGAATTAATAGATGTGGTGGAAGCAGTAAAGAAGGCACTCTATTTAAAGTGATTATTGTGTGATTTGGATCTTGAACATGATAATGTCGATGTTCAATGTGGTGGTAAAAGCATTATACATTTCGTAGAGAATTTGTCTTTTAGTTCTCGCACAAAGCATATTTAAGTGAGAGAGTCATTTCTTGTAATCATGGATGAAGACAAACAAGTATGTCTTTAAAATGTGCACACAAAGAATAATGTGATGGATATGTTTACTAAAGCATTGCCAGTTGGCAAGTTCGAGCATTGCTCAAACTTAACTCGCTTTGAGAAGTGCTGAATATCATGGGGTGACATGGTTGAGGGATACCCTTAGTTATGTATGAAGAGGAGTATCGGTGAGAGTTTTAGTATTCTATCTTCCAGGTATGTACTCGTTTACACTCCTGAGTATTTTGTAGGTTAGAGCTATGCCTGAACACCTTGATGGAGTGCAATGGGAGATGCCCATGCCAGAGTTCATTGGGGAAACACTCAAGCTTGTTTGGTACCATTGGTAAGGTGTTGGAGATGAATATGGTGTCGAGGTGAAGTGTTGAATTTTGCGACACTATATAGTAGAATTGAAGTGGTTGGAAGTAGTTTCGTAATGGAGAAGATTTTTCGCAAATTTAAGCTCGTAGAAGGAAGTGTCAGCTAAAGGGAAGTCATATGTCGGGAAGTCATACGTCTTGTAGAGGAGGCAAACGTTTGACCATACTGGTTTTGCAACCAAAGAGTTGCACCAGACATATGGACCTCCTACCAGACGTTTGAGATGAAGTGAAGAATCTTTTGAGTCTGGAGCTATATGTCTGACCCTACATGCTAGAATGTCTAAGGTGGATTTTGCAGGTATTTCAGGATTTTGACTTAACATATTGATTTGTGAAGTTTCAATGGGCAATTTGGGAAATTGTTAAAGATTAACATCTCCCTATATAAGCACTTCTTAGATTCAAAGGATAATTAAGTGATTGATAAGTTCTTATTATAATTGGGTTTTGAAAATCCAAATCTTCTTCAATTCCCATCTCCACAAAATTTTCTAAGAATTTTGATCATTATATCCATCTCTTATGCTCTTTTATTAGTATATAATAAAAGCTCTCTCTCACATACACTTTCTGTATATATATACACATATAAATATATATATACAAATATATATTATTTCATGGAGGGGCTCGTTAATGGCGACAGGAGAATTTCTCCTGATTTCGATGTGCGTGAGTCCTCTACCATTCTCTAATTTCTTCTTCTTTCCTACTGGATTTAGTTCTTATAACCTTCGACGCGATGTACAGATTGTAATCCGTTGATAAGCCTTTCGTTTCTCTCCATTTTAATTTCACTTTTGAAGTCAGATCTGTTTTCTTATCAATTTCAGAAGGCCAAATTTCCAGATCTGCCCTACCCAGACGCATCTATGCATAAAAGTAGATCCACATATTCGATTCGAATCTGTTTGAAAGCTGGAGAACAAGACATTGGGGGAATTGGGATCTGGCATAGCCGACACAAGTGTTATATCACTTCTGATTCCTCATAACCATTTCTCTAGTTTCTTCACCATTTTCGTATTTTGGTATGTATGTGTTTCTGATTATTAGAACAGTTGCGTAAATTGGGGATGTTAGGGTTTCGTTTGGTTGTGGTCTGAAGTTATAAGTTGTTAATAGTTTTAAGTTGCGGTCAATGATTTTTCCAGTGTTCTGAAGTTGAAAGAGATATGGGTTCAGTATCATTTTTATTACATGCGTTCTTACCAGATCTATTTGATATGAATGATCTTCCAAATATAGTAAGGCATTTTCTGAAGTTTATATTTAGTTTCATAAAAGCTCTGGTACATCGGTTAGTTTTGAAGCAGTTATTGTAACAACCCGTATTTTCAATAACCTGTTATAATATAAATCGAGGCAGAATTTAATTCTAAAATGTGAATCAAGGGAAACGGGCTATGCCATTGCGTTCGTCTCGGAAAAATACACGAAATAGAGTCCGAGTTTTCGAAAATCGGAGTCCGTATGACCCAGTTAAGGCCCATTGAAGTTTTCAGAAATTTCCATGTCAAAAACAGATTTGAATTTCAAGTTCAAAGTTGGAAATTAGGGCAAACTGGCGCAGGCGGGAAAATTCCCGCTAGGACCCCCATGTCGACAGGCATGTCGACAGGGTCCCCAGGGTGCCGACAGCCCTGTCGACAGCCCTGTCGACACAGGGTGGCCGGGCAGTTTTGCCTGGCGCACCATTTTGGGTCTTGGTCTGGTTTTGTGGCTGTGTTCTGGAGACTTCTGAAATCTAATGGACCTAAACTAACCTAGGGTTAATCCTAGGGCTAAAAACACTTTAATCTTCTATAAATAAGACCCTAACCTACCCTAAATCATTCATTATTCATTCTAGCAACTAAACTATGTCAAAATCAAACCTCTCATGGCCTCCACTCTCTTCATACAATTCCTAAATCAATTCCTAAGTAATTTTCCATGCATACAAGTGTATTAAGCTTGTATGATCCTCTTTAGCTTGCATTAAAGTCTTGTTTCTCTATTGGCATCATAAAGGAGGAGTCTTGATCAAGTTTGCTTGCATTTTTGGGGTTTAATTAGTTGCATAAGGGGTTTCTTACATTTGCTAAACTCATTTGAGTTCGCATAAGCATTGTAAGCCCTATTCCTTTCATACTTGAACTTTTAAGTTAAATGTATGGTATGCAAGTTTTCTATGATGTGTTGTGCAAGTTTCCTATGATGTGTCATGCAAGTTTTGTATGCAAGTTTGATATGCAAGTTGTCATATGCTATGCAAGTTTTATTATGCAAGTATGATATGCAAGTTGTCATATGCTATGCAAGTTTTGTATGCAAGTTTGATATGCAAGTTGTCATATGTTATGTAAGTTGATATGCAAGTTTATCATGTTGTAATATGCAAGTTGATATGCAAGTTTATCATGTTGTAATATGCAAGTTGATATGCAAGTTTATCATGTTGTAATATGCAAGTTTATAGGCAAGTATGTCATGTTATGGTATGCAAGTATGTTATGCAAGTTTGGGTTGAACATTTTGTTCATGCTATCATGTTATTCATGCATATGAACTTTATGCAAGTTGAAACCATGTTATGTATGCATATGAACTTTATGCAAGTTGAAACTATGTTATGCATGCATATGAACACTATGCAAGTTAAAATGATGTTATGCATGCATATGAACTTTATGCAAGTTGAAACCATGTTATGTATGCATATGAACACTATGCAAGTTAAAATGATGTTATGCATGCATATGAACATTTTGCAAGTTGATAACAAGATATGCAAGGTTATGATCACATCTTTGTCCCATATGCCACCATGTTTAATTTGTGGCTCCAACACCTTTATGTCATGATTTTGCCAAGTTCCCTCTTTCTGTCCTTTATGCGCTATTGCGATATGTAAGCGAGGGGATTGCGTTTGGGGTTGGGTAAACTTAAAAGACATAAAAACGTAAGCTTGGGAATTTACCTATTAAGTTAGGTCTACCCATTGGGAATTTACCTATTAAGTTAGGTCTACCCAATTGCTTGAAAATTTGTGATGTGTTTTGGAAACATGATGGACATGACACTTAGAAAACATGAGAATGGCCAACTCGAGGTTGGGTTGAGCTTGTAGCGTAAACCTACCCGGAACCAACCGGCTTAACTAGTGGCTACTAGCAATAGGACCCAATGTGAGTAGTTGGTCATGTTGCACGTGAGACCCGAGGTTAGACTAAGTTGTGGTGTAAACCTACCCGGACCCGCCCGGCCTAACTAGTAACCATAACAAGGTCTAATGTGAGAGGTTGGGTGCAATTAAATTAATCAATGCCTCATGATTAGGGTTAAGTCATGGCCCACTAATACTTAACCAATTTTGGGGATACGAGGGATTAAATGGGGTTAAGTGGTGAACTGTTGGTTACACTTAACTAATTTAATCCATGATTAGTGAGGGGTTAAACCACACTTAACCCTCTTAGAAAACCCTAGCAACGTGGTCTGTTCCAGCAGTAATCCCAGTTTGGTATCATTCACAACCCTAGAGGCTAGGCTAGGGCGGGACACGATTACTGGACTGATGTAAGCGACCAAAGCGACGGCTGAGTGGTACAGCGGTGCGGGTCCAGGCGGGCTACGGACGTGCACGTAGTCCGGTGTTGGACAAACTCGAGGCACGGGTACCAATAGGTTTAGACTGTGCATTATTGCTTAGGTGTCTGGGGTTGACACCCGAGGGCTTGATACACCCGAAGGTGGACCCAGCACAGTCTGACTACAACCATATGTGGGCCGTATGGACACCAACACTTGACGTGTTAGGTTTATAGGGAGCCGATCGACTAGACCGTTGGGCTGGACCTTGTATTAAGGTCACCTCATGTTATTGGGCCAAAGTTTGGGCTGAGGGATCAATACCTGTTATGTTAGTTTACTAGTACACCTGTGGTGCAAAACCTTAATCCTGATTATGCGATGACATCTTTATCTACCTTGATAGTTAATCATCATGCTAGTATGTTTTTATCCTTATGTTCATCCCTTGCTGCCCATACCATTTAACTTTATCAGTTTACATTGATTGTAGTAGGGCTTACTCAGTCTTTTTGACTGACCTGTTTTCTTTCGCTTCTTTTCTTCCGTTTCCCCCCCCCCCCCCCAGGTTCTCAGGGAGGGAATAGTGGTGCTTAGCTTGGATTTCTGATTGCTTGTGGGATTTCAGCTCATGTACGCTTTCTACATGAAGCTAGCTATGGTTCTCACGTATTTTGGGGATAGCACTTGTGTATTTCTGTTTTCAGATGATGTTGTTTTATCTAGACTTGTTTATTGGAAAAATTGATATTATGTTGTACCAGACTTGTTTTGAAATGGTTTAAATCTTCCGCTGTTTTATCTATGTTATTTACTCTGTTTACATATATACATATGTTCTTGTTCTGCCTTGATATATCATTTTGCATGTTTACCTGATTCAAACACCCCTCCAAAGTCAGTGCACTTGCAAGAGTGGTACTGGCGGAGGTGGGGTGTTACATTTGGTATCAGAGCATATGGTTTACGAGAAGGAACAAAAAGGTTTTTTTTAAGAACCTTTTGGAAAACTATTTTCAAAACCAAGTATAAAGTATTTTCCAAAGAAAAGTCTAGTTTATTTTAAAGGCTATTCCCCAAAAAGCCATTAGCAAAATTCCTTCGTTTTTCTCCATTCTGAATCTATCTTTTTCTTCGTTTTCAGTATGGCCGATAACTTTGCCATTCCGGAGGGAATACACGTACCTGTTTGGTATAGGAGACTTTTGGAGGCTAGGGCGACCGAAGCCGGCCCCGCAAATATTACTCCTCCTACGGTAGTTGATGTTCCTCTTCCTCCTGTCGCTGAGGTTCCTCTTCCTCCTTCCCCTCAGCATCCTCAAACTGACTTCGCAGAGATTTGCCAAGATTTTAAGGCAATGGGTTGCAAGAATTTCTTTGGAACCGAGACTTATGTGGAGGCAAGGAATTGGTTGAAAGAAACCGAAGATCTTTTTAACTTCTTTAATATAGATGACCGTAGGAAGGTTTTATTAGCAGTGTGGTTGTTAAAGGAAGAAGCTGCACGTTGGTGGGTGGTCACCACCGTTACTAGGCCAATTGAGACTTGGGAAGACTTTCGGGGAAAGTTTGGACTAAGGTTCCTATCATTGAGGCAAGGGGACATGACTATTAGGGAATACATAGATCAGTTTAATCAACTGGCTCAGGTCGGTTTAGACTTAGTTAACACAGCTCAGAAGAAGGCCCTATACTTTGCTCTAGGATTAAATGAGCCATTACATGGTTTGGCCATGACTCATATACCCTTGGGGGCAACTTTCGAGAGTTTGGTGAATATGGCCCTACTTAATGAAGAGAGTAGGAGTGACAAGGAGGAGATCAAGATGAATGATACTCAAGTCAAGAAGACTGATTCCCAGTGGAAAGGAAATCAGGGTAATCCAAGCGGTCAGAGCAGTCAAGGCAATAAGAACAAGAACAAGAGCAAGAACAACAAGAGGAAGTGCCATTATTGCGGTTCAGTTGGGCATCTTAGTAAGGATTGTCGGAAGAGAAAAAGGAATAATGGTGAATGCTTTTTCTGCGGTGAGACTGGACATTTCAGTAAGGATTGCCCGAAGAAGCAAGGGCAAGGTCAGGGTCATACTCAGCGTGCTGGACCTTCGAGAGGGCAAGTTCATGTTCTCAATTCTGCTCCAGTTCCCGATCGAGGTAGTATTTCTGTTGAAAGCCTTGTATACATTTCTAATTTTCCTGTTCGTACCTTGTTTGATTTTGGTGCATCGCATAGCTTATTTCATCTGATCTAGTTGAAAGTTTGCACCTCAGTACTAGTCTATGATCCCGGGTGTGGTTCAAATCCAATTGGGGTTTTCTCCCACTTGTCTATTATCTACGTGGATTTGAAAAACTCTATCTCTAGTGTAGAGTTCTCGTGTGATGTTTGTATTCTCGATTTCATGGGGTATGAGTTGATTTTGACCATGGATTGGTTGTCCAGTTTTGGAGCCATTCTTGATTTTTGAGCATAGGGTTGTGAGGCTCATGACTCGCCTCGGTAATACCCTAGGAATCTCTAGTAACCCCATGAGTCTCGTCATGTTGTGTTATCTTAAATCCCTCGACTCGTCTATCGATAGTTTGCAATCGGTGAGGGTGGTCCGAGAATATCCTGATATCTTGGGTGAAGTGAAGGGGGTTACCCCTAAACGAGAAATAGATTTCCGCATTTATCTGGTTGATAATGCCAAGCCAGTTATGTGGCCGGTAAGGCACATGGTCCCGTGAGACGGGAGCCAAGTAAGCAAGTGAAGGAGTTGCTTGAGAAGAACTCCATTCGATGAAGCATTTCCAAGGAAGGTGCTCTAGTAGTATTCGCTACTAACGTGGACAGTTCGCTTCGCCCGTATGTTGATTATCGTGAGTTGAACAAGAAGAATAGACAACCAGTGCCAAGGATCGATGATCTGTTTGATCAGCTTGTAGGAACACCTGTTCTCTCTTGATCTTGCTACTGGATTCCATCAGCTCAGGGTAGCTGAGGATAGTATAGACAAGACTGCGTTCAGAACTCCAGATAGGATTCTTCGAATGGCTTGTCATGCCGTTCGGCTTGACTAATACACCCGCATACTTCGTGGACTTGGTAAGTAGGGTGTCTAGGGAGTTCCTGAATGAGGTTGTGGTAGTCTTCGTAGATGATATTCTGATCTTCCCAAAGGATGAGGAAGAGCACGCAAGGCATCTCGTGGAGGTGATGGATACGCTTAGAGCGCATCAGTTGAAGGCCAAGTTCTCCAAATGACATTTTGGAGAAAAAGGAGTTAGATTTCTTGGGCATATAGTTTCTAAGCAAGGCTTAGTGATGGATCCTGCTAAAGTGGTCACAGTTCAAGACCGGAAAGCTCCGACGAGGACAATTGAAATAAGAAGTTCTCTCAGTTTAACTAGTTAGTTAGCGTCCCTTGAGCTTAGACCTACCCTTCTGGATCAAGTAGGGACTTCACAGAAAGAAGACCCGCAGTTAGTCGAGATCATGAACAAGTTGATTCGAGGCGAGATGTTAAGACACCTCGCTATAGATGACAAGGGATAGCTAGGACGCAATGAGAGAAAGAAGGCTCTTGAAGATGCACATTACACAGGGAGGTGGCCAAGTTTGTCCCAAGGTGCATGTGGTGCCAGCAAGTTAAGGCCGAGTCAAAGAAGCCCGGTGGGCTATTGCATCCTCTAGACGTTCCACTTTGGAAGTGGGAGAGTATCTCCATGGATTTTATTGATGGGCTACCTAGGTCAAGGAAAGGGAATACGAGCATTTGGGTTATTGTAGATAGACTTACGAAGAGTGCTCATTTCATTCCGGTGAAAAGCAAGAGGACCACATCTTGGCTAGCGTCCGTATATCTTCGTGAGATTGTGAGACTTCATGGAGTCCCTTCTAGTATTGTCAGTGACCGTGACCCAATCTTTACAAGTCAGTTCTGGAATAGCTTGCAAGAGGCTATGGGCATGAGGATTGAATCTGAGTACTGCTTATCACCCACAGACGGACGGTCAAACCGAGAGGGTGAATAGAGTACTCGAGGATCTATTGAGGCTTTGTATTCTGGATTTTGGTGGTACTTGGGAAGACCATCTTCCTCTTGTTGAGTTTGCACATAATAACAGTTATCAGGCAAGCATAGGGATGGCACCATTTGAAGCTTTATATGGGAGGCCGTGCAAGTCGCCTACATGTTGGTGGGAGACAACAGATAAGCTCATACTTGGGCCTGATATGATCAGAGATACATCCGAGAAAATCGAGTTGATTCGGAGATGGATGAAAGCGGCCCAAGACCGACAGAAATCCTATGCTGATAAGCGAAGATCCGATTTGGAGTTTAATGTTGGGGATATGGTTTTCGTAAAGGTTTCTCCTTTGCGGAATGTGGTCCGATTTGGAGCCGTTGGGAAGTTAGCCCCGAGATTTGTTGGACCATTCCCCATTGTTGAGAGGGTCGGGCAGATGGCTTATAGAGTGAAGTTGCCCGAGAAGCTTGCCGGAGTACACGATGTTTTTCATGTCTCGCATCTCCGGAAGTGTTTGCATGAATCAGCAGAGATTGTGGAGCCAAGTGTTTTGGAAGATGTGGAAGTGGAGAAAGAGGCTACCTTGAGGAGAGCTCCGATTCGTATCTTGGGGACGGAGGCCAAGAAGCTAAGGAATCGAGAGGTCAAATTGGTGAAGGTTCAATGGGGTGAAGCCGAAGAAGACGCAACTTGGGAAACCGAGGAGAAGATGCGTAGGCTTTATCCATTCCTTTTTGAGGGTACACTCTCAATCTCTTTTCTTTGTGAGCGTATCTTTCTCTTTGCTATCCATATTTATCTAGTTTATCGTGTTAATCTTGTCATGAGAACCTTAGGTAGAAACCCTTTGGATGAAACATGTGTTTGAGACATGTTATGCTTGATGGTTGCAAGTGGTTGCAAGTGTTTGCAAGTGGTTGCTCGTGGATGCATTATACACGATTAGGCACTAGATCGGCTCGCACACTCCTCATATTGCATATGCATGAGTGTTTACGCTTATTCATGGATGAAAATTGTGTGTTATCACATGGATGCTGCATATGGGTGTATGTTATGTGCACACATATAGATGATATACATTATGTTAGGAATTGCATACATATGGATTCATTTCACCAACATAATTTGCATTGATGATATTTGCATTAGATAAGTACATATACACACACCTTCGCATATGTTCATCCAGCATTTAGAATCTTGTAAGGACAATGATTGCTCGTGGATGATGTTTTGAGTAGATGGATGTTGGATGGTAGGATACGTTCTTCCTAACTTGAAGATTTCGGGGACGAAATCCTTTAAGGAGGTGAGAATGTAACAACCCGTATTTTCAATAACCTGTTATAATATAAATCGAGGCAGAATTTAATTCTAAAATGTGAATCAAGGGAAACGGGCTATGCCATTGCGTTCGTCTCGGAAAAATACGCGAAATAGAGTCCGAGTTTTCGAAAATCGGAGTCCGTATGACCCAGTTAAGGCCCATTGAAGTTTTCAGAAATTTCCATGTCAAAAACAGATTTGAATTTCAAGTTCAAAGTTGGAAATTAGGGCAAACTGGCGCAGGCGGGAAAATTCCCGCCAGGACCCCCATGTCGACAGGCATGTTGACAGGGTCCCCAGGGTGTCGACAGCCCTGTCGACACAGGGTGGCCGGGCAGTTTTGCCTTGCGCACCATTTTGGGTCTTGGTCTGGTTTTGTGGCTGTGTTCTGAAGACTTCCGAAATCTGATGGACCTAAACTAACCTAGGGTTAATCCTAGGGCTAAAAACACTTTAATCTTCTATAAATAAGACCCTAACCTACCCTAAATCATTCATTATTCATTCTAGCAACTAAACTATGTCAAAATCAAACCACTCATGGCCTCCACTCTCTTCATACAATTCCTAAATCAATTCCTAAGTAATTTTCCATGCATACAAGTGTATTTAGGCTTGTATGATCCTCTTTAGCTTGCATTAAAGTCTTGTTTCTCTATTGGCATCATAAAGGAGGAGTCTTGATCAAGTTTGCTTGCATTTTTGGGGTTTAATTAGTTGCATAAGGGGTTTCTTACATTTGCTAAACTCATTTGAGTTCGCATAAGCATTGTAAGCCCTATTCCTTTCATACTTGAACTTTTAAGTTAAATGTATTGTATGCAAGTTTTCTATGATGTGTTGTGCAAGTTTCCTATGATGTGTCATGCAAGTTTTGTATGCAAGTTTGATATGCAAGTTGTCATATGCTATGCAAGTTTTATTATGCAAGTTGTCATATGCTATGCAAGTTTTGTATGCAAGTTTGATATGCAAGTTGTCATATGTTATGTAAGTTGATATGCAAGTTTATCATGTTGTAATATGCAAGTTGATATGCAAGTTTATCATGTTGTAATATGCAAGTTGATATGCAAGTTTATCATGTTGTAATATGCAAGTTTATAGGCAAGTATGTCATGTTATGGTATGCAAGTATGTTATGCAAGTTTGGGTTGAACATTTTGTTCATGCTATCATGTTATGCATGCATATGAACTTTATGCAAGTTGAAACCATGTTATGTATGCATATGAACTTTATGCAAGTTGAAACTATGTTATGCATGCATATGAACACTATGCGAGTTAAAATGATGTTATGCATGCATATGAACTTTATGCAAGTTGAAACCATGTTATGTATGCATATGAACACTATGCAAGTTAAAATGATGTTATGCATGCATATGAACATTTTGCAAGTTGATAACAAGATATGCAAGGTTATGATCACATCTTTGTCCCATATGCCACCATGTTTAATTTGTAGCTCCAACACCTTTATGTCATGATTTTGCCAAGTTCCCTCTTTCTGTCCTTTATGCGCTATTGCGATATGTAAGCGAGGGGATTGCGTTTGGGGTTGGGTAAACTTAAAAGACATAAAAACGTAAGCTTGGGAATTTACCTATTAAGTTAGGTCTACCCATTGGGAATTTACCTATTAAGTTAGGTCTACCCAATTGCTTGAAAATTTGTGATGTGTTTTGGAAACATGATGGACATGACACTTAGAAAACATGAGAATGGCCAACTCGAGGTTGGGTTGAGCTTGTAGCGTAAACCTACCCGGAACCGACCGGCTTAACTAGTGGCTACTAGCAATAGGACCCAATGTGAGTAGTTGGTCATGTTGCACGTGAGACCCGAGGTTAGACTTAGTTCTGGTGTAAACCTACCCGGACCCGCCCGGCCTAACTAGTAACCACAACAAGGTCTAATGTGAGAGGTTGGGTGCAATTAAATTAATCAATGCCTCATGATTAGGGTTAAGTCATGGCCCACTAATACTTAACCAATTTTGGGGATACGAGGGATTAAATGGGGTTAAGTGGTGAACTGTTGGTTACACTTAACTAATTTAATCCATGATTAGTGAAGGGTTAAACCACACTTAACCCTCTTAGAAAACCCTAGCAACGTGGTCTGTTCCAGCAGTAATCCCAGTTTGGTATCATTCACAACCCTAGAGGCTAGGCTAGGGCGGGGCACGATTACTGGACTGATGTAAGCGACCAAAGCGACGGCTGAGTGGTACAGCGGTGTGGGTCCAGGCGGGCTACGGACGTGCACGTAGTCCGGTGTTGGACAAACTCGAGGCACAGGTACCAGTAGGTTTAGACTGTGCATTATTGCTTAGGTGTCTGGGGTTGACACCCAAGGGCTTGATACACCCGAAGGTGGACCCAGCACAGTCTGACTACAACCATATGTGGGCCGTATGGACACTAACACTTGACGTGTTAGGTTTATAGGGAGCCGATCGACTAGACCGTTGGGCTGGACCTTGTATTAAGGTCACCTCATGTTATTGGGCCAAAGTTTGGGCTGAGGGATCAATACCTGTTATGTTAGTTTACTAGTACACCTGTGGTGCAAAACCTTAATCCTAATTATGCGATGACACCTTTATCTACCTTGATAGTTAATCATCATGCTAGTATGTTTTTATCCTTATGTTCATCCCTTGCTGCCCATACCATTTAACTTTATCAGTTTACATTGATTGTAGTAGGGCTTACTCAGTCTTTTTGACTGACCTGTTTTCTTTCGCTTCTTTTCTTCCGTTTCCCTCCCCCCCCCCCCTAGGTTCTCAGGGAGGGAATAGTGGTGCTTAGCTTGGATTTCTGATTGCTTGTGGGATTTCAGCTCATGTACGCTTTCTACATGAAGCTAGCTATGGTTCTCACGTATTTTGGGGATAGCACTTGTGTATTTCTGTTTTCAGATGATGTTGTTTTATCTAGACTTGTTTATTGGAAAAATTGATATTATGTTGTACCAGACTTGTTTTGAAATGGTTTAAATCTTCCGCTGTTTTATCTATGTTATTTACTCTGTTTACATATATACATATGTTCTTGTTCTGCCTTGATATATCATTTTGCATGTTTACCTGATTCAAACACCCCTCCAAAGTCAGTGCACTTGCAAGAGTGGTACTGGCGGAGGTGGGGTGTTACAGTTATCTTATTCATGATAATCTTCTGATTGTTCATGGTTTCCCAATAACCATTTATATGATGATCAGTAGATATATAAAGTGAATATGGGACTTCCAACATTAACAATGGTTATCCAATACATATTGACTATGGATGAAATGGAGGATAAGTTATGTTGTGTCCCATATTTCTAATTTCAGGTAGTCTTATGCTTAATCATCGGCAATTTTAATCAATCTTCAGCATTTTTGAAATTATGTTTGAATATTGAATTAGTTTAATGGATGGCTTCTGGGTTGATGAGCAGCTGGTTTTGATATACAGTGATTTCAAGTATTTCAGAATATTATTAAATCCAAAGCTTTGTTTCAATACTTGGATGGATTTAAGCAAGTAATGTCATGTTTATTATAGGAGCGAGTTTATGGATTTAACAGTTAATGATTCACTATTAATTTAACAGTGCAGATATAGTTTTAATTGGTGGCACTTGGATTCATTTCAGTTCATATGAAATCCATATTCAAAATGTCGATTCTAGTTCTAGGATTGATCTAGACTTAGAGATTGGAATTAATTATCTTTTGGGATTTCATTAGTAACTTGCTGAGTTTAGGTGCTACTTAAATCTAGGTAAGGGCTGCAGCGTTCAGTTTAGCTTGTAATTATGTACTGCTTTAGATCATGGACTGGAGATTAGTAATGCTTCTCATTTTACATGAAGATGTTGTTCATAGATTTCAACTTAGTAATGTTTAGAATTTTAGCTTGGTTCTCAAAAATGTGGTTATCAGATCTGTTGAATAATGGTGGTTCTGGTTCATTGAGGAGTTGATCTTGCGAGACTATCATATGAGTTTGCCAGATGATAATTCAAATCCAATGTCTTCAAGCTCGGATTTCATGGCCAAATGGGTGGGTTTAGCAGCAGCTATAAGTTTCAGTTTGGTAGTTAGAGGGGGACCGTAACGAGATGCAAGCAGCTACCAAACTTGAAACTCATACTCAAATAATGTTTCATACGAAGACCTAGATATTCAGGAAACAATATATATGGGTCAAGATCATATTTGTCTCTATAGTGAACAACAACCAGTTCATGAACTTGCATGTAAAAGTCTGAATTGCTACCAGTTCACTATATAGCAAAGAAAACATTGTTTATGGGCAGATGCTGCAGTTCTTTTATAAGTGCTATCTACATCTGTGTATGGGTTGTTTTGGTGTTTTATAAACAGCCTAAAGGAAAATGATGCTTTGGATCATGGACTAGTACTCAGATATGTTTCTGGTTTGGTTTTCATGAAGATGCCTACTGCATTCATTGGTAGTGGAGAACTTGATTTCGGGGATAGTGCTGTGAGTTTTCACTCAAAGTGGGAGGGAGGCCTCATCATGGGCTTGATCTTTGTTTCTTAGTTTTCTTAGTTACTTTTATCTACATTTCTTTTATTTACTGTTTCCTTTCTCTTTACATTGTAATGGTTAGTATGTTAACCTATCTTTTGTATTGTTTTTTATTCAAAATAAAGTGAATCAATTTTCAAAAAAAAAATATATGCAGGGGGATTATATGACATCCACCCCAATAATAGTCATATATTTATAATTAAATAAGTTAATGGAGGGGGAGAGAGATAATGGAATGGTGGAAATCAGGGGGCTATAGGGATGCTTTACTATTTGGAGTGCTCTTGACACACACACACACACACACACACACACATATATATATATATATATATTATGTACGAACTTTTCGAATATATGTACATATATATATATATATTATGTATGTTCTGTAATGGAGGATTTCGACACAAGACTCCTCCAATAAATCCTCAAACACATCGGAAGATGAGACCATGGTAAAAGTGCAAAAACAACCAAGCAATATCTCAAAACAATCTCAAACCAATCCAATAACGAATCATAATCGCCAAACAAGAGGTATAATAAAACAATAACAAAAAATAAATTACGCATCGGATTATAGTAGTTTCACTAACGTATTGTTAGTGCATATCTAGTTTGAGGAAGAAGAAAGGTTGTTAACGGATGGATTTTAAAAGGATTTGGTAAGGAGGAACATAAAAAGGATTTGTAAAGGAAGGCACTTAATGGATTTTTATGAAGAATATGGATAAAGGATTATTAAACCCAAGTTTTTAATGAATTTATTTAAGAAGTTTAAAACTAAAGGTTTTCTTTAATAATAATTTCCTTAATAAACAAATTAACTAATAGATTAGAATCGAAAGAAGATTTCAAAGTTAAAAAGGGAAGATGTTTAATGGGTTGATATATAGCATTTGGAAAAGTAATTTCTGTAATAGATCCAAGGGTATAAGATGTAACATCCTAGATTTTTACCCATTTAATATCAAATAAATAAATTAGTTATAAATGTTGAATTAGAAATAGTAAGTGGATTTTTTATGTTGAATTTATTGATTTAATAATCGATATACAATTTAATATCGAATATACTGAATTATCGTAATATGAAAATGATAAATAATTGAAGTCACAATTGAAACCGAATCGAAACGACTCAGTTGATTAATATAAAGTCTATATCGAATTAGAACGATAATAATTATTTACTATCGATGAATTTAATTATTTTGAAATCAATTTAGGTTTTAATCGATTGATATAATTACATAAAAATAGCTCATTTTCAAACAACCTTAGAATTTAATGAAACCAGTTCCATTCGATCCGAAATAATGTATTATTATTGGATCTCAAATTTGGTAACATCTGGATTTAACGTTTGGTAGTACTGTTGAAAAACGATCAAAAATAAATTTAATTTAATTGTCAGTTTAAATAAATATCTTCCATATATGATCGAACTAGGCATCTAAACATGTTCTAATGTGTTCAGAATTGTGATATAATCCTAGAAATGTTGGTTGTTACGCTGAAATAGGAGTTCGAAACTGCAAATTATATTATTATAAAATTAAATGGATAAGTACGAAATCAAATCGAAGTCTAAATCAAAAATCTATTCAAATTAATGTGCATGTGCTTAAGGAAACAAACATTTAAAACTCACGTACTATTTGTTACCTCTTTTCTTTTATATATTGCGAAATCGACTCCATTCATTCTTTTGAAAATTGATCGAAGCTTAAAATCGAAATGGCCGCATCTAAAATCAAAAGCTTCAGAATCCAAAACAATAAAAATGGCCGCTTCTTAATATATTAAAAATCAAACCCCGCTTTCTGATCTACATCATCCATTCCCAGTGAGCTAAATAAATAGAAACAGCCCAAACCATGGTTTATCCCTATTTTAAAATCAAAGTCTCATTCTTCAGCAGGCGCGATCAAATTAGGATGCATGCGATTTAAAGCACATCATGAGCCTCACATTGTATCCGAGAGGAGGTAGCGCACGTGGTATTGTGGTTGCAAATTTTTGGAGGAGGTTGTAGGCTTTTGAAGGCGCACGTAGAGGTGAAGCACGCTGTGGTGTGATTCAGAAAGGAGGGGTACGATATTGGAGTAGTTGACTGGCGATGGGGTTAAAAAGCAGTGTCATTGGTTTTATTGTGCCGTGGCCAGAGTACAATGCTGGAACTGGTGATGCTAAGAAATATCGACTTGGTAGGTTCTGGGTTGTGTTGGCAGATGAGAGTTAGCATGGTTATTCGGTGTCGCCATAGCAGGCAGTGGGGTGAAGGGTGCTGTATGAGGTGGTATTCGGTAATGGTAGTAAGCGCAATAATTACTGGCGATGGAATTGGTGGTTGTTTGGCAATGTAAGTGGTGAAGTGTAGTTAAGCTTGGGTCGGCATGGTTTAGGAGTGTGTAGGCTTCGACCATTTTTTTAATTGAGAGGAAGGAGATTAGATATTTTAGTTAGTAAATTGGGTAAGCTAATTAATTTAGTTAGTTATTTAACTATTTAAAATCTTTTATTAGTTGTATTTGATTCAGTTCAAACCTGGTGGAAAAAAGTGGGAATGAGTCAGCTTGGGGTTGTTTCAGAAATGGATCGATGATTTTGGGTTTGCTTCGAAGTTGATCGAGTAGTATGCAAAACAGTAAGGTGTATACATTTTTACAAAAATATATATATGATAGTTAATTTATTCATTGATAATAGTTAATTTAAAATTAGTATAGCTTAATCGTTAAATAAAAATCAAATAATTGTAGGTGCTGGGTAGATTGACTCGAGTAGATGCGTAGCCGAGATGACTTGGAATTTAATTGGATATTCACCTAATAAAAATCAAAGTGAGTAAACTCACTTCTGGTTCGATTATAATTTATTAAAATCATTTTTTTAATTTAATACAAATTTTTATATGTTGTTTGTTGATTGATTGATGTATTGAACAATTGTTGTTGAATTGTGGTTATTATATATAATGTACTAGTTATATTTAGGCTTGGTGGTTGTGGCTATTATATATATATATATATATATATATATATATACACACATACATACACACATATATATACATATATAGGATATTTCCCGCAGTACCAATAGCGGATGACCCTATCTTCCCATGATATATTGAGTGGATAACCTTCTATATACGTTATCCTGCCTTGAAGCAGGATAGGTTTTATTTATATTGGCTAACATCTTTTGATGCAGGGAAAACAGGTTGGAGGGATCCAACTGGATTCCCTCAAATTTATTATTATCTGTTTACATATCTATATATATGTAATATGTTGAATTGGATTGATGGTTTGTGTGTTTAAATATTTGAATATCACTAGCCTTAAAATATTAATATTTAAAAGTATCACGAAAAAAGGGATTTCTAGGTAATTATATTTTTCTAAAATAGAACTGAATGTCTAATGGGCTAGAATTATTGACTTGTTTTAATAATAAAACTCATTTTAGCATGGTAGTTCGTAATTTGATGATTCAAACTTTAATTAAGTATATAGAATTCAATATAAGTCGGAATTTAATGAAACAAGAAATGCTCAAACCTATTGAATAATAATTTTCTGATTGAAGAGAAAAATCTTGATTTCGTCTGATAGATTTCGAGTTATGTCAAAATTAAATTTCTAGAAAACAGCGGTATAATCATTTATAAAACTATAACGGTTTATATAAATAAAATCAAAGGATTTTAAGTTAATAAAATTTGGATTTTCATTATAAAAATCAAGACTTGAGTTATAAAATAAATATGAACCCAAACAGAGTAAATGAAGTGGTTTTTGTTATAAAACTCTGACTTTGGATTTTGGAATGATATTAACTAATTAGTAAAGGAAATTAGTTAATGGAGTTTTGATCGAACTTAACGTAGATTAAGTGAACTGAATTTGTTAATTGAAATTGGGAACTTGAATTTGAAACTTGGATTAGAATTAGGAAGCAAGCAAGGAGTTTGAGTTTGATTTGTGTATAAGTGAATACAAATATATTTGAAATGTGATATGTTCGAATTAAAAGCAGATTAAGCAGAGAAGCTAATTAGAAAATTTATTAGCGAATAGAAAGCAAAAAGGACTGAATTGATTGAAATAAATTGGGAATGGGCGTATGTATGTTAAACAGGTATGGAACGAAGAGGATGTAGAATTTTTTTTGAGCGTCCGACAAAAAGGTACATGTTTATATTCCATATGAGATTTTATGAGCCTATTGGTTTTAATTTTCTTTTTGAATGGAAAGGGCCTAGAGAGGCAATTTGTAATTGTATTGACAGAGCCATACAAAGGAGACGTTGGCGAAATTTTCCAAAAATTTAGGGAGTTATAATATTTTTAAGAAAATTTGATAACTAGAAATCAATATATCGATATATATATATATATATATATATATTTCGATAAGGAAATGAACTTAAAATAGAATACTATAAACAAAAGGGAAATCTATAAATTAAAATCTGGAAAGAATAGAAAGAGAACGTATACACGTTTTAAAAAAGGATAATTGGTTATATATGGTGTTGATTATTTGAGATAAGTGGTCTTGTCTGTTTTGAAGTTAAAGATGTTATTCAGTCAAGATCTGAGAGGTAATTATACCCCAACTTGATTGATTTCATTATTAACCGATAAATAGGAAGATTCGATCTCGAAGATCAATATTTAAAGAGATTTAGTTGAATGCAATATTTTGGGTTGTTGTAATGATGTTTTACATGATAGTCGTTTTAACCCAAGTAAGTGGAATTTTGGAAATATAATAATAAATATTTCCTAAGTATAGAAATAAATGGCCGTGAAATGGAGAAGTAATTGGAAATGAATTCCAATCATAAATTGAAAATATTTTCTAAGAATTGAAAATAAAAGAAGATGGGATATGGAACATTTTCCAAATATCATAAGAGGCTAAAGGGTTTTGAAAATATTGGAGTAAAGATATTAAAAGAATCTTGGGGATGATTTAATAAATGAAATATTAATTAAAAAGAGCCAGTGATTGTTTGATGTCTAGTCAATAATATTTCCCATTGGAAATTTGAATGGATGTTTGTTTTTCTTCGATAGTTAAATAATTGACTATCGACTTGTTAATACGGAGAGACCAGTTGGATTTAATATCTGAAAAACCACTCCGTATAGGCATAAGCGTTGCGAATCAGATTATTTTGAAGATAATTGAAGGCGGGGTAAAATGCAAGGTATGTTCTGTTTACAGGATAGTGTATTCGGTTTGTCCAGTCCCAGGACAACTTGTATGGACGAATGTCTGACAGAGTATGCCTAACAGATCACATAAGACGGTCTTTTCAGGGCATTACGTTTACTGGCAGAGGAATTCGTTTCTCTTAGCTTTTTATACCCCTAATGTTTTTGGGAAGATCAACTAGTGATTTGATGGGGTTGACGATGTGGCATTCAAAGTAAATGGTGGCATGTTGTTCTAAAAAGTAATCGTGACCTCAAGCCTCACAACCCGGAAATGACCAAAATCGGGCAGACAACACGGTTAGTTGGGTCGCCCCCAAGCAGGGTGTATTGTCACCGATCTAGATAAAAATTCAATTGTTCTTCTTTTAGTTTTGTACCTTACGTGTTTTGGTTAGGCAGCCGACAATCATGGGTGATAATACATTCGGTACACTCAAGCTAAATAAGTGGTCGGTCATGTGTGGCCGGGTTGTAAAATGTTCTTGTAGAACCCTAGTGTATCCCCTCTAGAGTACACTGATTGGAAGGTGGTCCCATACCTTGTCACAGTTGGAATCCAATCTTCAATAAGCGCCTTGCAGTTTTTGATTTTATACTATATGTAGAGCGTGAGATGCAAGCGTTCTGCTAGATGGTTATTTATTTTATTAGACATTATTATAATATCATCGATTTCGATATAAAAAAGTTTTGGTTATCATAAGGTAAAAACCAGCCGTATTTATGTGTGGATCGTCTTACGATTGCCCTTTCTTTCAAAAGATTTTTTTTCAAAGTTAAACAATATGATTGGAGTTTACTCACACCAGTCTCATGACTGACTCAGAGTTTATTTTGTTTGTTTTACCCTTAACTCTTTGGTGCCCAAATTTGTACGGTCAGTCAGGTGTTTCAGGCTTTTACAGATACACTTGGAGGAGCTTGAAGCAGAGTCTTCACCATTGGTTATTTAGAGTTATTTCCGCAGTGATATATATATATATATATGTGTGTGTGTGTGTGTGTGTTGTACTGTGATATGGTATGCATATACAATACAGATTTGTATTTCAAAGTTATGATATATGATATTATATTTTGTTCAGTTTCGCTGTGAGATTCTGATGTTCTTTAAGTTCTTCTTTTATCTTTTTCTTCTTTAACCCATAACGATTCATAATTCTGTGTTATTTGGGTTGGACCTATATGGTATTTAGTCACCTCAGATAGTACGGATTTATGGGCCATTACATAAGAATTGTACTAAGGAGGCTTAAACTAAAGATTTTGATTTAGTGAGAAGATTACTTAAATAACGAATTAGTAGAGATAGTTATATTCGGAAAGAGACATGGTTTGGTGTAGCTCATGAACGTAGAGGTGTTAAAAGGGTGCTGAAAACAGGGGTGCCCTAGAATGCTACTCATATATATATTGGAGCATTTCGAGGCATTCCTGTTTTGCAGCACCCCACCCTACCGTATGCTATACTAATCCAAATCCAAAAAGATTTTGTAGATGTTCAATCCACGTATACATTATCATCTATCCAAAATTTGAGCTCATTCCGACATTCGTAACATTTACAAAATCTTAGCTCAATTATTCACCATTCAGATATTTATCTGAATCATTTAAATTTAAAATTCAAATATATTATTCTACGAATGTCGAAATGAGCTCAAATTTTGGATAGATGATAATACATACGTGGGTTAAACATCTGTTAAATCTTGTAGGATTTAGATTAGTATAGCTCACGGTAAGGTATGGGTGCTGCAAAATAGGGATGCCTTATAACACTCCTTATATATATATATATATATATATATATATATATATGAACCATTCAGCAGCACCCCAACAACCTCTCTATTTCCACCTTTCGTTTATTGTAAAATAGGATAATGAAGGTTTAGAGAGTTAGTGGATGAAGAGAGAACCGGATGTATGGTGGAAAACAAGAACGTTAAAGGGGTGTTAGCACTGTTTGGGATGCTATTTAATGCTCGTGTGTGTTTGTCTATCGGTCTACATACATACATATATATACATATATATATATATATATATATATATCTGAGGATAAATGGCAGACTCATTGGGGAGTTCTCCTTCAACTATCCCATTTAAACCCCGTTTTCCTCCATTTGCTAAGTCGTCGTTGCCTAAATTCGTTCATGTTTACGCCAGTAATCCAATTTCATCTACTGAGGTTGATTTAACTTCTCTCCATTACGTGAAACCATCGGCGAATCACATTTATATTCCTGAAAACATTTTTAAATCCTTTGCTGATTCATAGCAAAATACAATACTGCTTCATCCAGTGGATTTTAATCTATCAGTGATGAAATTGAAGGAGTACATATTAAAGGTTTTGAAACCTAGAGGTAATTTTTTAGTTCGCATTGCTCTTGGTTTTCATTATACATTTCAAATCGAGGAAGTTATGGATTGTGTTTCAGTGCTGAACTCTTCAACTTATTGCTATTTTGGAAAGTTAATGATGGTCTTTAAATGATGTCCTGGTTATGAGTTTGAGAATTTTAATGCTAATAAGTTTCAGATCTGGGTTAAGTTGTATAAGCTAGATATGGAAATGTGGTCGAATAAAGCTTTTTCAATGATTGCTAGTCATATTGGGGATCTTATTTGTACTAATGATAGTACAACTAGTAAGAAAATTACAAAGTATGCTAGAATCCTTGTTGGTATTGATATTTATTCTAAGTTGGTTAATAAAATCCTTATACAATTGCATAATGGTCACACAAGGGAAATTGTAGCTGAATACAAATATGTTCCTCCACGTTGTGATCAATGTAAAAAATTTGGACGCGAAACGTTTGTCCATGTGCTATCTAAAGATCCTTCCTAGATTTCAAAATAATCAAAGAATATGGATAGTTCTTCTACTTCTGATGATAATCCAGTCATGGATAATGTTCAACCCAACACTCCTAATGTTGATAAGAATAGTGGAGATGTTCATTTGGAGTTTCTAAATTCTGAGTTACCTCAAAGTATCCTCCCTGAGGATTTAAACCATGTGCTGATAATCTGACTGAGGTGCCTCTGATGGAAGATAATCAGGATGTCCCTGACGAAGTTACCAAAAATACTGATTATCTAGTACATCTGAAAGGTAAAAACAAAAGATCTTCTACTGCTGCTCCTAAAAGGAAATTAAGGAGAAACTCTTCGATCAAATGATAATTATGACTTGGAATGTAAGAGGGATGAACACACCACATTGAATGCGTGATGTGTTATCTCTGGTGACTAAATTCAAACCAACGATTGTTGGTTTGGTGGAGAATAAACTTAATGATGCTAATTTACGATGTTTTAGTAGATTAATTCCAAGTAAGTGGGATTATATTCCCCATGATTCCACACGGTTTTCAGGTAAAATTTTACTCCTTTTGAACTCAGGATATTTTGTCTATTAATGTGAATTCTTCTTTGAATTAGCACTTGTCAGCAAAGAATATTGGGGGTCTTTCTATATTTCTTACAGTTGTTTATGCTAGTAATAGCTTTTATGAGATATAGAGTTTATGGCAGCATATTATTCAAGAGGAAGGTTTATTAAATGAAGAGTGGGTACTTATGTGGGACTTTAATAATTCTACTTCTCATTTAGATAAAAAAAACGCAGATTACCTGTTCCTTTTCAATAAATTAGAGCTCTCAATAATTGTCTTACTTGGTCTATTTAATTGAGATTAAGGCAATTGGGTTTAATTATACTAGGAGGCATAGAGGCATTGCTAATAACATTGATAAAATATTTGTAAACCACTTATGCCTTCAAAAATTCACTAACATGAAAGCCTTACCGTTATCTCAACTTTCAAGTGATCATAATCCATTACCCTTGATCTTATTCCTACCTCTACATCAAAGGGTTATCCGTTTCGATATTAGAATGAATGGCATTTTAAATCGAGGCATGAAGAGTGTATATTGAGAGGCCTACAGACAGTGGATGGGGATTTCCTAGTTATATTTTTCAACAAAAAAATAAATGCTTGCGAACTTGAGTTAAAATGCTGGAATTAAATAGGACAAAGATGATGCATTACTTTTGGAAGCTGAAGCTTTATTTAAGGAAATGGAGCTTGCATCTGACTTAGATCCTGAGAATTTGGTCTTGTATGAAAGTATGCTAGAAGCTAAACAAGCGTTATTGGTTCAAAGACAGGTCCAATTTTG